>CM021104.1:557407441-557568119 GCA_007115665.2 Sequoiadendron giganteum | reverse complement strand
AGAGAGAATTAGGAGGGGGAAGGGAGAGGGGAAGAAGGGTAGAGAAAAGGAGAGAGAATTAGGAGGGGAAAGGGAGAGGGAAAGACATGAAGAATGGGATAAAGAGAGAGAGAGAAAGAGAATATTTAAATATTTAATATATATATATACATTAACTAGAATATATAAATAATATTTAAATATTATACATAATTTCGTAACAGATTATCATAAATTATAAATTATATATTGAATTATAAACTATATTGTATATTCTCAACTAGATATATTAAAATAAACTATAAATTATTTATTGTAATTTTTTAAATCATATATTAAAAACTACATTAGATTTTTTTAAATTATATATAAAATAAATCGGATATCTGATTTAAAAATTGCAACTTTTTAAATAATATATTAAAACTATATTAGATTTTTTAAAATTTTATATAAAAAATCGGATATCCAACATGTCTGACACAAAGCCTACTACCTAGAGATTAGGCTTGAGTTTGCTTCGGAATTTGGCTAGGACACGCCGATCCTAAAACGTGTTTAACAGTTTACCTTAATTTTTTAGACTTTGCCCATGTGGTTGATGACTTTTTTTTTACCCTAAATTGATGAAACGAAAAGGGTTTTTAAAGGAGATTTTTAATTTTTAAAAAATATAAATTATTCTTTATTTTGAATTTAATAAATAATTATTATTCATTTTCTATTTGAATTACGACTAAAGTCCTAATTGATATGCTGATTGAAAAATATCTTTATCTTTCAAATTGTATCACATTTTTTGAATTCAAAACATGCGTCATATTCTATGCTTTGCATACTATAGGATTTATTAAAAAAAGAAGAATTTCATGATGTTTTGACCAAATTAAGGTGGTTAGACATACAAGTTTTTATATATTTTAAAAGTTGTAATAAAAAATTCATAATTAATTATTTACTTGGAAAAAAATACAAAAAAATATGCATCACATTGGGACATGAGTCCTCTATTTATATATAAAATCTTATTAAAAAATATTATCATTTTATTGTGGTTAGGGTGGTCAGACAAATTCTTACTTCTTATTTTTTCCCTGAAATTTAAATATTACTGCATTGAAATTTTAATTTTTTTTCAAATAAATTTATATCTAGTAGTTTAGAAACTAAATTCAATTTTCTACAGATTTTATTCTTACATATTTTTCAAATAAAATAGATAACTTATTCAAATTGCCTAATTCTGATTTTTCTGAATTTTCATTGCCACTTAAGGACCTATTTTTTTCATGATGATTCTACACATACCCATTTACTTTGTATCTATGTGAAGTGTGTGTTTGAAAACACTATGTATGAAATGTGTTTTAATTTTAACAACCATTTTGTTAGCCTTTTTATTATGACATGTAATTTTAAACTTTAGCATTTTTTTAATATATGTATGAAGTGTGAAATGTGTGTCTGAAAACACTATGTTTGAAATGTGTTTTAATTTTAACAACCATTTTGTTGTCTTTTTATTATGGCATGTGTGAGTTTAAACTTTAGCATTTTCTTAATATATGTTTGAAGTGTGTGTTTGAACAAACTTTGTGTGAAATACGTTTTAACATTTGCAACCACTTCAATTGTATTTGTACTTTGACATGTGTGTAGTTTGAACTTCATGTGTATGAAGATAGTACTAACTTTGATGCTCACTTTAGTCTGAAGTATGTTTGAACTTTGATATTCAAATTTAATGTGTTTGTATTTTGACATGTTTAAACTTAAGTGTTCACTTTAGTGTGTTTGTACTTTGGTATGTTTGAACTAACTTAATGCATCTTTAAACTTTAGTATTTATTTTGCATGTGTGAAGTGTGTGTTTGAAAACACTATGTGTGAAATATGTTTTAACATAAAAAACCATTTTGTTGTGTTTTCACTATGGCCTGCGAGTGTGTACTTTAGCAATTGCTTGATATATATTTGAAATGTGTGTTTGAACAAATTTTGTGTGATATAAGTTTCAACATTGACAACCACTTCAATTGTATGTGTAGTTTGGCATGTGTGTGTATGTTTGAACTTTCACATTCACTTTGTATGAAGACAGGTTTAACTTTGATGCTAACTTTATGGTATATGTTTGAACTTTAGTGTGATGTATGTTTTAACTTTGACATTCACATTTTATGTGTTTGTATTTTGACATGTTTGAACTTGTGTTTACTTTGTGTGTAGTTGAAGTAACTTTTTGTAAAACATTTTTAAATTATGCATGTGTTCACTTTAGTGTGTTGGTACTTTGGTATATTTGAACTAACGTAATACATCTTTAAACTTTAACATTTACTTTGTATATGTGTGAAGTGTGTTTTTGAAAACAATATGTGTGAAATACGTTTTAATTTTAACAAAAAATTTATTGTCTTTTTATTATGACATGTGTGTGTTTAAACTTTGGCATTTGCTTAATATATGTTTGAAAAGTGTGTTTAGAAAAAACTTTTTGTGAAATACGTTTTAACATTTGCAACCACTTCAATTGTATTTGGACTTTGACATGTGTGTAGTTTGAACTTCATGTGTATGAAGATAGTACTAACTTTGATGCCCACTTTAGTGTGAAGTATGTTTGAACTTTGATATTCACATTTTCTGTGTTTGTATTTTGACATATTTGAACTTAAGTGTTCACTTTGGTTTGTTTTTACTTTGGTATGTTTGAACTAACTTAATGCATCTTTAAACTTTAGCATTTATTTTGCATGTGTGAAGTGTGTATTTGAAAACACTATGTGTGAAATGAATAAATATTGTGTGAAATTTGTTTTAACGTTGACAACCATTTTTTTGTGTTTTCACTATGGCATGTTAGTGTTTACTTTAGAATTTTCTTGATATATGTTTGAAGTGTGTGTTTGAACAAACTTTGTGTGATATACGTTTCAACATTGGCAACCACTTAACTTGTATGTGTAGTTTGGCATCTGTGTGTATGTTTGAACTTTCACATTCACTTTGTATGAAGATAGTACTAAGATTGATGCTCACTTTATGGTATCTATTTGAACTTTAGTGTGAAGTGTGTTTGAACTTTAAAATTCACATTTTATGTGTTTGTATTTTGACATGTTTGAACTTAAGTGTACTTTGTGTGTAGTTGAAATAATTTTTTGTGAAACATTTTTAAATTAGGCATGTGTTCACTTTAGTGTGTTTGTACTTTGGTATGTTTGAATTAACTTAATGCATCTTTAAACTTTAGCATTTAGTTTGAATGTGTGTGAAGTTTGTGTTTGAAAACAATATGTGTGAAATGAACAAATATTGTGTGAAATGTGTTTTAACATTGACAACCATTTTGTTGTGTTTTCACTATGGCATGTGAGTGTTTGCTTTAGCATTTGCTTAATATATGTTTGAAGTGTGTGTTTGAAAAAACTTTGTGTGATATACATTTCAACATTGGCAACCACTTCAATTGTATGTATAGTTTGTCATGTGTGTGTATGTTTGAACTTTCACATTCACTTTGTATGAAGAGAGTACTAACTTAGACGACCACTTTATGATATATGTTTGAACTTTGGTGTGAAGTTTGTTTGAACTTTGACATTCATATTTTATGTGTTTGTATTTTGGAATGTTTGAACTTAAGTGTTTACTTTGTGTGTAGTTGAAGTAACTTTTTGTGAAACATTTTTAAATTATGGATGTGTTCACTTTAGTGTGTTTGTAGTTTGGCATGTTTAAATTAACTTAATATATCTTTAAACTTTAGCATTTACTTTGTATGTGTGTAAAGTGTGTTTGAAAACATTGTGTGGAATGAACAAATATTATGTGAAATGTGTTTTAACCTTGACAACCATTTTGTTGTGTTTTTACTTTGGCATGTGTGTATATTTGAATTTTCACATTCACTTTATGCATATTGTTTTCTATTGTATTGCATTTTAATTTTTTATTTCGTCATATTTAATGATTTGGCATTTTTGTTGTAGTGTGATTATTTAAGTTTTATAATACCCTTCAATTATAATGTAATCAACAATAATTAGTATTGTGTTATTAGAAGGCTGCAATTTAAACATGTTTGTTTAGTGTGATTTAGTTTGAGAATTCATTAATTTTGTGTGTTTGGTGTGATTTACTTATTGTTTATTGTAACGTGGGTTTGAATTTTAGATTGACTTATATTTAATTCATTTTGACATTTATTTTCTATGTTTTTACTTTTAACACTTTTGTATTTACTTTCTTTGCATTTATTGGTTATATGAAGTGTGTATTTGAGAGCTTTGACATACATTAATTTTTTTTTTGAAATGACTTTCAAACTTGTTTGTTTAGTGTTTTTAGGCACCCCCTAGTTGTGAAGTTGAAGTGTGTGCTTGAACATTGATTTGCTTATAATTTATTGAAGCATGATTTTTAATATTGGTATTGACATTTATTTGATCCATTTTGACATTTACTATGCAATGTGCAAACTAACATTTTGACATTTATTTTGTATGTTTTTACTTTAATGCTTTTGTATTCACTTTCTTTGAATTTATTTTTTATATGAAGTGTGTATTTGAGAGCATTGGCATACATTTTTTTTTTTTTTAAATGACTTTCAAACTTGTTTGTTTAGTGTTTTTAGGCACACCCTAGTTGTGAAGTTCAAGTGTGTGCTTGAACATTGATTTGCTTATAATTTATTGAAGCATGATTTTTAATATTGGTATTGACATTTATTTGATCCATTTTGACATTTACTATGCAACGTGCAAACTGACATTTTGAAATTCACTTTGTTTGCATTTATTGTTTATATGAAGTTTGTTTGAGCTTTAACATACATTAATTATTTGTTTGAAGTGACTTTCATTGAACTTGTTTGTTTCGTGTGTTTTGACATCCACTAGTTGTGAAGTGTGTGTTTGAACATTGATTTACTTATTGTTTATTGAAGCATGGGTTTGAATTTTGAAATTGACTTATATTTGATATATTTACATATTTACTTTACATGTTTGACATTCACTTTGTTTATATTTTATGCTTGAGCTTTAACATAAATTAACTCTTTGTTTGAAGTAGTTTTCAACTTTGTTTAGTGTGTTTCTATTTGGCATCACTATTTGTTTGTTGGAGTCATGTTTGAACTATAGTTATTTACTTTGTATGCATTTAATTTTTGAACTTTGGCATTCAATTTATGTACGTATTTGAATTTTGACATCCTTTTATATTACTTTATCACTATGTGTGTAAGTGTGAGAGAGAGAAAAAAAGGGAGTGTGTAATACCCCTCCGTTTTGCTTCTCGTTCGGTTTGCTTTATACTATGTTTGGTTGCAGTCACTTTGATACTGGATACATTTTGTGATGATGTTTTGATCGCTACTATTGAGCGACAACTATTATGGTGGGATGTGGTTATCTGATTATTGTTTCACATGCATTATGGATTAATGATGTTGTAGAGTTAACATGAGATGTTATTATGAGATTATTGGAATTATGATGGAAGTGTCAGTTTTGATAAGTGTATTGGTGAAGGGGACGGGTTTGCATCACTCACTTTCGAGCGCCCTGCGAATCTGTAATTCCTTCTTCATAGTGTGTATTATATGCTGGATATATTGTATGATGTTTACTTGGTTGCAGGATTGCAGGTACATGGCATCGACTCCACCTGGTTTCACAGGTTTGAGTGTGTTGATCCAATGGTTAAGTTGAACAAGAGATAGTAGCTAGGTAACATGTGTCAAATCTACGCCCTAGCCTTAGTGTGTCGTCAGCCTTGGTTGTTGAGTCATAGTTTACCTTATTTTAATATTATTTGATTTTGAAAGGTGCGTATTTATTTAATCAATATTTAAAATAATTGCATTTAAATCATGTTGATGGTTATTTAATTAAATTATGCAAGGTGGATAAAAGTTTATATTTAAATTAATTAATTATATTTAATTTATTTAATTAATTAAATTTAATCCAAGGGGGTTGAATTTAGTTAGTAAATAATTAAATTAATTAATTAAATGTGATGCAAGAAAGTGAAAGGAAATAAAAGAATTAAAATTAATTTTGGAATTTAATTTCAACTTGTGGGAATTAAATTAGAAACTGTAATTAAATGTTTATTTGAGAAATTAGTTGCAACTTTGGAAATTAATTTATTATTTGAAATTGCATTTTAAATTTAAAGTGGGTTTTCAAAAATTGGAATTGAAGTTGAAATTGAAATTAATATCTAATTTGCATGCAATGTGAATTAGGGTTGTAAAAATTGAAATTGAACCTGAAATTGAAATTAATATCTAATTTGCATGTAATGTGAATTAGGGTTGCATTAGGTATTTTGATTTATGAGGAATGCATATTTTAATTTTAGGGCAGAGAGAAGTTTTTAGGAAAAAAATTCATTGTTACAGCAGAGAAGAAATTTTGGAAAAATTTGCACAAAGAAGGGTTTGAAGAAATTTTTGATTGTAGAATTGATTGGAGGAAAGATTGTTTGCATTTGTTGGGTTTTGGAATGGATTCATTGGATGATTGAAGAAAATTCAGGAAATCTTTAGAGGAGGCTTGCATCAGAAATTAATCTTTTCCTGTAGTTTTTTGAACCAGGTTTTCCTCTTTACATTTTATTGTTTTTGGTTACTTTTAAAATAGTAGTGATTAAAGATTTGTTTGTTAAATCTATTTTAGAAAATAAATTTGTTGTTAGAAGAAAATAATTAAACAAATTTACAGCTTTTGTTTTTGTGAAAAATCTTGAGTGAGAATTGTGAAAACCTCAGTTGAATTTAAATCATTTGAAGAAATCGATTATTTTGTTATTGGAATCAAACATAGAGACTGAACAATGCATTTAGAATGTTTTTAGAAAATGAAACCCTTTATAGAAAATCAAATTTATTTTGAAAACCCTCTGTAGAAATTAGGTGGAGTAACTTTGAGTTTTGTTTGAAACTTCTAAATTTAATATAGATCCATTTTGGCTTAATTGTTCTTTTACTGTTTTAGAATTCAGAAAAATGGTTTAAAACAATTAGTTTAAGTCTTTGTGTAATTTGGGATTTTTTGAAAAATTACACAATTACATCTGTAGATGTATATTGTTTTCAAACTTTCCCCAATTTGTTTATTGTTGAAATTATTATTTTTTATATATTATATATATACATATATATATAATATATATTTATACTATTTTTTATTGTATATTCGCCGTCGTATGATCGGTGAAATTCTAGAAAAATCAATTGTCAAATTCATAATTTTTTATGCACATGAATCGAAATTTTCATTCGTTGTTTTTTGTTGTCTTGGCCGAATGAAGTTTGGTGGGGGTGCAATGCACATCCCACCACTCCCCATATATAGAAGGCTGCGGCTGTCCAAAGACAACGCCCTCCACTATGTGGAGGGAGCGTTGCCTTTGGGTAGCGCAACCCCCAATGGAGGCCGCTGGTTATGTGTGGCGAGGGTTTGGCTACAACCGATCCCTCCCCAACATTAATGTTTTTTTTAAAATTCAAATCTATTTCTTTATCCTGCATTAATGGTGTCTGCCATCAGTTGAAAAAGGGTGGGGGGTTAGATATTATTATCTTATTAAATATTTTAGATATGATATATACATATGGTATATACATGTCATATTCTAATATATTTAATTAGGATTTAAATAATTTTATTTAGTTGGAAATAAACAATGTCATATATTTAATATATATATAAAAGATATATATATATATATATATATATATATATATATATATATATAAGAGATATATATATATATATATATAATTAAATGTTTATGAAAATGAATAAACAAAATAATAATTTATTGTAATGTTGTATTATAGGAATAAATATAATTCCATGTTTATTTTAAGATAAGAATATAGGTGTACATGGATATATTGCATGAGTAATATGAGTAGGTATATTTAAATATATATAGTTTAATATTTTGTTTTATATTAGTTAGATGCATGTAATTTAGTATTGCATGGAGATTTAAAAAAAAAGATAAGGTTAAATGCATGATTAAATTGTTAGGGAAAATGATATTTTAAGATATTTTAAAATTGCATGGTCAAATAGATAGGGAAAGAGATATTTTATAAATTTCATGTTTAGATAGAAAATTGATTGAATTATATGAGTTAGCTAGAAAACGAAAGAAAATCCAATTAGATGTGTACTTGTGTTGGTTTTGAATGCATGGTCGAATTGTTAAGAAAAAAGATATTTAAATATATATTGAAGAACTGTAGAAATATTTATATTTGAATGTTTGTTTAATTAATGAGATTTAATTGGAAACAATATAAATGCATGGGTAAATAGTTAAGCCAAAATATATTTTTATACACTAAGATGTTGATATTTTTTAATAGAGAATTGAAAAGATATAGATTTTGGATAGAATTGAATATAGTACTGACAATAGTTTTTGTTGTATTAGAAGTAAATCTAGGAAATAAATATATTGGAAAGGGCAAATATTTGTTATGTTTTATTTATTTTCCATAGAATAATTTAATCGTTGTGATTGGAATATTAAAGAATATATATAATTCAATTTATTAATATATATATTTGATGTCTATATAATATGGAGCATGTGTATATATATATTAAGTGTAAATTCATTATCCTATTTTATTGTAATAAGATGCATGTAATATATTATTGAATAGAGATTTAAATTGGATTGATTAGTGTATATGGGTAAATGGATAGAGAAACGATATTTTATTATATTAAAGTGATTTCATGTTCTAAATAGAAAATGGAATGAGATGTAAAATTTGGTTAGGAAATGGAAAGAGTTTACTTGCATGATTTTGTGTCGATTTAAAAGTAATTAAGAAGTTGTTTATATTGATGAGGCAAGTAGTTATCTTAATTTGTTTTCTTTCCATTAGAGCAATTAATTTATTGTGAATAAAATATGAAAGAGATATGGATTTAGTATATCCAAAAATAGTAATTTTCTTGTGATTGTCTTAAATATTCTAGTTTCTCTATATTTCGTAAAGGGATGTAAGTTTAAATTGTTTGAGACTTCTTATAATGGAAATAGAAATATGGGATATGATTATTTGAGTTAACCTTGTAAGTGTGTCTTTGACTTTGTTAACATTACCTATTGAATGAATATGGATTTAGGAAATCCAAATATTAGATTTGATTAATGATTTGAATGCTTTTGTTGCTATGTTATCAAGTTGCATTGTGGGTTTTGGGATTTAGTGTTAGTCCTAAATTGTAAGTCTTCCAGAAGAACTTAGAGGATAAGGGTTGTTGAATCTTTATGCCATCCAGTTGTTTCCCTTGGGTAGTGCATGGCGTCTTTTCAGTTTTACCCGGTTTCCACGAACGAGGATACTTTGTACCTCTTGTGAAAGAAGTGGACTATGTGTTTGTTGCATCCAAGATGTTTGGAGCCTCCAAGATGTTTGGAGTGAGTTCTATCTTTTGTTTCCTCATTGTTTTGGAGTGGATTATGATGCCTAGTTGGTATGCACTTGTGTTTCCCTTGGTGGATTATTTGGGTGTGTGTTGTCGAATAGAAGAGTGGCTTTTGTTAGGGGCTAGAGCCCAAAGAGGTAAACCAGGTAACCTTCAGAAGTGAGTTAATCAAGTGATAACTAAATTAATGTACTTAGATGATTGGGATGCAGTTCACACTAATCAAGATAATTTAATCCTCACTCATAGACACAAGGGCTCGTTTAGACTTGGGATGAGTGAGAAGGCCTGGAATGGCATAGTCATTTATCTTGTCAGTATGAGAGGTATTTGGTGCCGCATGAGTGAGTATGAGGGCTGAGATTCGGTTGAGGCCACCAGGATTTCCAAAGCCTATGAAGGATGCCCAGAGGAGATCTCATGACTACTATGTGATGACACTCTATCTAGGACAACTGTTGTTAATTGTTTTATATGTTTGGTTATGTGAACATACTTGATTAATATTATGTCTAGAAGCAGTGTGTCCTATTTCAGTGATGTTAGAGTTGTATTTGATTTGTACTTGTATGGTAATTGAGTTGTACTTATTTATGGCATTTGTTTGATTATGTCAGTATGAGTTTGTCTTTGGTTAGTGGTTGTAGATTTTTGTCCATGTTACTTTGTTACTATCTCCTAGCATGGGGGGTGGGCCTTTGGGTACCACTTGGTTGGGTGGAACATGCACCAAAACTGTTGGGTTTCCATTGATCTTCAGTACTTGGTGGTGAGACATCCAGATGGATAGCTCGAGTTCTTATGTTATTCTTGCTTTGTAATATCTCATTATGTATAAGTTATTCATCCCTCTTTTGTTATGAGGTGGAGTTATGTAATTGTAATACATTTTTACTATTGTCTTATGCTCAGAATGAGTAATGTAACTATTGGATTAAGATGATGACTATGAGATTGTATCTTGGTTGATTATATTATTATGTTATGTGGTATTCTTATGATGTATGATGTTTACTTCATAAATTTTATAATGCTATGGTTATATGTAATATGTATGTGTGGGTTTAAGTAATCCTAACCTTGTAGCCTTAAAGATTGTTAATTAGTAAGTGAATGTGTATGTTAAATGCACTTAAAAAAAAAAAAATCAGTTCGCTTATGACGTTAATTGCAATTTCCTTTAGGGTTACTTGGCAGGGCATTACAGAGTGTTTGAATTACTTCATCACTCACTTATACTTGATCTCTTATTGTTTATTGTTTTGTATGGATGGGTGGGTGTGTTTGAATGAGCACGCCATCCACATGACCCAGAGTGTATCCATGACTTATACAAACGTCATCACTCTACCTAGTCATATGCCAATCAGATAAGGCACGTACTGGTCATATGCCAAGTGGAAATGTGTCTATGGGTCGATGGAGGTAGGCACGTGCATAACACATCCCACATCGCGATACCTCGTGGAGAAGACACATGCATGAACTTGTTGTAGCCAGAGGTATACATGGCTAGGGTCTACCCATATGCTACTCGACCAACATGGTCCAAGCATCCATGAGGATCCCTCTACAAGTGTGCGAGGCCCCATAATGCTCATCGCACAAGTAGGCTAACAAAGACAATCTCATAATGCACCTTCACATGTATAGGCACGTGGCATCGTGTAACACGACATCATCACCATCACTATGTTGGAACATGAGTGGGGTGTGGTATCATATTGCATCATATCAAAATATGTGCAAATACAATATATCAAAGTATCATCACCAACACTATGTCAGAACATCAGTGTGGTATGGCATCGTATCTATCACATCATGTCGAAGCATGTGTAGATACACTAAATATATAATGTAATATGATAATATGACTATGGGGCTACTGAGCTTCACCTCTCATACAGATGAGGTTAACTAAACAATGCCAGAACAACGTCTCTATGGGCGTCCTGGCATAACTAACAAACCCATGTTGTTGTACTCAAATATGTGGGGATAAGGTTAACACTTATGGATCAACTATCTTGATCCATCATAAGGGAAAGTAGTGGGTACATTTCTTGGGGATTGGTTGAGTTGAGATGCTTTGTGCTGCAATATGCGTATGCTACACTCCACCCAAGGAACTTGTGGGTGCTACTATCCCTTTGTGGATTGAGGGTTTAGAGAACCAAAAGAAAAATAACTACTTTTGGTTACTCTTATATATAAGTTTCAACCACGTATGGGTTGGCCCTCAATCAGGTAAAAAACATACAAATACACATAGTGGTATGGTAGATCCCACACCAAAGTGTAACTTTTCCCCATGGATGGGTACCAAGTATCACCATCACATGGATACTCAAAGCAAGTACGGGTTTTCACAACACTCAAACAAGATACAGTTATTGGTTTCTTATATTTACAGGGGTACAACTAAATACATGATTCCATAGGGACAACAATTTCCATAACCATGGAATACGTATCATAACTTTCCATTTGTAAACTTATATCAGGTTCCTTCACACTACTCTTTTCCACAGAGTACATCATGCTAAGGTAAAAACCATGAACACGTGATCACTTAACAATTCCACCAACAAATTCACAAGGATAATATAGTGAACTCAACATACCCCAAGTACCTAGTGTATGAACCTGGGGCTCTGATACCAAGCTGTAACGCCCCGCTGTGGAACCCAGGAAGCGTTACACTAAATAACCAAATATTTTTTTTTTGAAAGCATATAATATCAATTAGTTAAAACAACCAAGCAAAACCACTCAAGGGTTCCACAATAACGCTACTAAAGTCATACAATAAACACAATACATCCAAAGCTATATATTTGAAATCAACAGAATAGTCATTTACAGATTCAGTAGATGAATAGTTAGATTACAAGTTCATTTATAGAAAACGGGATTGTAACAAATCTCATGGTATAGCAAAGAATAATATAGTGAGATCTCATGTAACATCTTGAGTGAGTACAATAATAAATAAGATCAAGAGTAGATGACGCCCACGAACTCGTCTGATGAACAAGTCCATGAATCTTGTAGGGGACCCAATGGAAGATGTGGCACATTCTTCCCAACCTTGTGGAACTCGAAAGCCCACCCCCCATGCTAGGAGATAGGACAAGTCCTCAAGACATACAAACAACAAGGATAACAATGACACTACACAAGGTCAAAATACATGACATCACAATGACTAAACAACAGATAAACTTCCAGTACAATAATTAAGGTTTTCACTTTCTTACCAACCTCTGCTAGGTTACCCATGCAACCTTTTTCAGGTTCGGCCCCTAGCGAAAGCCACACCTCAAGAGTAAAAATCTCAATCTAATAAGACAAAAACACCAACTTGTAAGCAAGATAATACTTCTTTCCACATAGACTCAAAATAGTTGAGTACATACCAAGACATTGACAAATCAATAACCCACAGTACAAGCAAGACAAAATTTTCAAGAACAAATTCAACTCCACTCAAGAGTATTCAACATGTCTGAAAGTAAAATTCATAAGGGCACAAAACTTACATGAGACATGTAAACACATTTGATACAATATAAGAGCAATCACCATTCTCTATCCATGAATTCAAAACAACACTAATATTTTAAGCCTCTGGATGATAATATCACAAGCGACATATCTTAACGAAACTAGATTCCAAGAAAAACTAATGCTTGCCTTATTTAGATTATAATTTGATTCACTCAACAATTTTAAATTAATACTTATTCCAAAAGAAAGAATTAAATGTATTAAAATACCTTATCTCAAAACCTTTCAAATACGTGTGTTAAAGTACATTAATAAGGAAGGTGGAAACAACAAATGTGCAATTTTCTTCATTTTCTAATTGCACAATGTATATTAACCTCAACCTTACAAAATCATTATATTCCTATATTCATATAAGTTAAACAACACATGTATCATTTGCAAAGTATAAAAATAGAACACTTAACTATATATGCTTCATATTAAAATTTTTAAGAATAAACATAAATAAGCAGTAACGAAGTGTCCAATCTCATTGTTAATTAACACCGACTATTTCCTCCTAAATGGTGATCTAAAAGTTCATAATTACAATTCATAAACAGAACAATGTCATAATGATGATATTTTAACCATTTAACAAATAAAATACACTCTAAATAAAGGATAATATAAAATTATTATATTCATAATCCCACCATATTACTCAGTATGATAAGCACCATCAATATCAAATTAACGCTCTTAACATTAAATTTATCTCTACTACACTTCTGGAAGTCTGCGTCAACATCATCTATGCTCACATAATCCTCATTGACGCTATTACTCCATTGCCCGTTTAACCTGCTAAGGATTGTGGCAAGTACTCCTCTTTGGTTTTCCATGCAATAACCTATAGATACAAATAATAAAACAATATACATTGGTATATCATTAATGGGCTTATTTATTTTGTCCTAGATCAACAAATAAGTATAAATTTATTAATTAACCAACCTCTACTAGACTCAATTAATACTTGGATTAATATTTATACTCGTTGATTAGAACAAACAATCAACCTCCATTCACACATAGAAATACAATAGATCAATTATACTCTTGTAAAAAAGAGATTGTATTATGGTAGTCATCCAAACATAATTATAAGATGGGAGTAAACCAATTGCACTTTGTGTAAAAAAAATATAAATAATTGATCTTTTATAACTATGATCATTATAAACTAATGTTAATTAAACTCCAACATTTATAACCTAATGTTAATTAAATTTCAACATTTATAACCTAAAGAAACTCAACAAACATAGATTACCTAAAACAACATAGATAACATGAAATACACCATAAATAAGAATCACAGCATAGTAGGGCACTCATGCATGACTACTGCTAAATTGTCTTCTTCATTGAACTAACGTAAGAAATAGCATCTTAAATCATTCAAATCATAGTACCATCATAAAATTATAGAACCTCATATGTCATCATAATTATGTCATCTTCCTAAAGTAAACAGAGCATTATAACATAAATGTATCATCAACTGAGTTTCACAATCTGAACAAGTAATTGAAGACATAATACATTAGAATAATGTAGTCTCAAAACATCTAATGACTATCAACATCTCAAAACAACTATAATAAATGCGTCAACAGGAGGGTCACTACAGTATATGTTTGAACTTTCACATTCACTTTGTATGAAGAGAGTACTAACTTTGACGCCTACTTTATGGTATATGTTTGAACTTTAGTGTGAGTTTTGTTTGAACTTTGACATTTATATTTTATGTGTTTATATTTTGACATGTTTGAACTCAAGAGTTTAATTTGTGTGTAGTTGAAGTAACTTTTTGTAAAACATTTTAAATTATGCATGTGTTCATTTTAGTGTGTTTTGTACTTTGGTATGTTTGAAGTAACTTAATGTATCTTTAAACTTTATCATTTACTTTGTATATGTGTGAAGTGTGTGTTTGAAAACACTATGTGTGAAATGTGTTTTAATTTTAACAACCATTTTGTTGTCTTTTTACTATGGCATGTGTATGTTTAAACTTTAGCATTTGCTTAATATATGTTTGAAGTGTGTGTTTAAACAAACTTTGTGTGAAATACATTTCAACATTGGCAGCCACTTCAATTGTATTCATAATGTGTGTGTATGTCTAAACTTTCACATTCATAGTATATGTTTGAACTTTAGTGTGAAGTGTGTTTGAATTTTGATATTCACATTTTATGTGTTTGTATTTTGAAATGTTTGAACTTAAGTGTTTAGTTTGTGTGTAGTTAAAGTAACTTTTTGTGAGACATTTTTAAATTATGCATGTGTTCACTTTAGTGTGTTTGTAGTTTGGCATGTTTAAACTAACTTAATATATCTTTAAACTTTAGCATTTACTTTAGTATATGTTTGAACTTTAGTGTGAAGTGTGTTTGAATTTTGATATTCACATTTTATGTGTTTATATTTTGACATGTTTGTACTTAAGTGTTTACTTTGTGTGTAGTTGAACTAACTTTTTGTGAAACATTTTTAATTTAGGCATGTGTTCACTTTAGTGTGTTTGCATTTTGGCATGTTTAAACTAATTTAATATATCTTTAAACTTTAGCATTTACTTTGTATATGTGTAAAGTGTGTGTTTGAAAACATTATGTGTGGAATGAACAAATATAGTGTGAAATGTGTTTTAACCTTGATAACCATTTTGTTGTGGTTTTACTTTGGCATGTGTGTGTATATTTGAACTTTCACATTCACTTAATGCATATTATTTTCTATTGTATTGCATTTTAATTTTTTATTTTGTCATATTTAATGATTTGACATTTTTGTTGTAGTGTGAATATTTAGGTTTTATAATATCATTTAATTATAATGTAATCAACAATAATTAGTATTATTACCAGACCTATTTGGGTTCGTTTACCGAATCTCCATCTCCAGTTCTGGGAGGAGTCATGTTATGAAGCTATTGACAACTCCATTGGACAGTTCCTAATGGTGGACTCCACTACTGGTGACTTAGGGAATCATATGGTGGCTCGACTGTTAGTAGATTTTGACATCTCCAAACCCCTCCATGGGGGTGTGATCTTAATAGTAGAGAATAAACGTTGCATGCTGCTAATGGACTATCACTAACTCATTTGATTACAAAATCCAATGAAACCTTCTGATGATAGCTATATAATCAGATGTATTATCGGGCACCTGTGCTAATTTTCATTTTTAAAAAATTTTATCCTCGACATTCGTCGAAATTTTGACGAACCATTTTTTTTGTCTACATTTCGATGAAGATATTTTGCTAAAATTTTGACAGACCTACAAAGTTAAATTGTGGTGGAGATAAATAAAAATGAGCTCGACTATTTATTGCGACAATGATTTGCTCAACGGTTTTCTTGGGGAAAATCAGAAGAAACTCAAGAAGATATCGCTAGGTTGAGGGTAGCCATTGTCTTTTTCCAAAATTCATTTGTGAATTCAGATTTCTACTTCCAGGTTTAAAAATCATATTTTAAAGCAACATCTCATCAGATTTCATTTTTAGTCTTGTGCATTTTTATAATTTCATTTCCAGAGTTTAGACCTAACTTCACAAATTCTTTATAAGGGAATTGTTTATTATTGATGGAAAATTCATGATGGATTTGGACAAAGAGTATATTTGCAAGGTTTCAATTTTAACCCTAATGATCAATTTTCAATAGATTTGGGAGCCATAGCTAGATAATATCAAAGGTGTTGGTTGTTTTTTACTGTAACCAAGTTTATCTTCTAGACACATAGCATATAAAATCTCAGATAATACTGCCTTACAATACCATCAATCTATATTCTAACCCAATACTACTTATCAAATCCTTATATGAACATAGTCACCTATAACCTCACTCAAGCATTTTAATTAATTCCTTGAATTAAAGCCAAAATGAGAATTACACACACCATAACAGTGAGATGAATTTGATTTGTGCATTGATGATTTCATCAACCCTATCCTGCCATTGCTACAATGATCTAACATTTCCTTGGGTATCTACAATATCTGGTAAAGATGTGTCACTCCAGTCATCAAAAATCTTTACCAACTCTTTAATCCTCCGACTGAAATCATTAGGTAAGGCTTGTAAACCTTGCAGTGACTTCACAAAGTCTTGAGTAGGCCTTAATTGTTGAGGCCTATTAGCTGCATTTTGAGAATTTCATTTCCAGATTTTGTTGTGCAAGTTCAATATTCTGATTTTAGGAGTCTAATAGTTGGAAATCATAGTAAAATCAGAATTTAATAATTTATGGAATTATCATTTGAAAGTGTTTTTTGGGGTCATTAACTTCAGACTATCTTCTCATTTGCAAGAGTGGTTGCATGCCAAAGTTTTTTGGTGTAAAATATCATAATTATTATATTTTGTTACCTGTGTATGATTAAAAATTATTGGAGTGTGAGTTTGATATTTTTTGAAGATCTAAATATTCAAGCTTGGTAAATAAAAATCATGTCAGATAATATTAGTCCAGAATAAAATGAAGAGTCACTTGATAGATTGTGGGCTAGATTGAAAAGAAAGGGTGATGGGAAATGTTATTGTCCTTGCAATAATTGGAAGGGCTTAAAGACGAGAAGACTTTTAATCACAACAGCTAAGAAATATTTTAGGCAGCATGGTCACGTTGAAGGGGGGCATGGTTATCGTCAATTGGTAAGTTATTTATTATGTGTTTATATTGATTGAATTTGTAAATGTTTATATTGTTTTAACATCTGATATATATATATATATATATATATATATATATATATAATTACTTGATCATGATCATGGTTTATTTGTGTCTGTCATTATAATAAAGGTGGGGCGCCCTAGGGCACATGATATGGATTATCACGGCCTGGAGAACATGGTTTTGCAAGCGGAGGAACATGGAGTTGTGAATATTGAAGATAAAGTTAATGATCCTATGAAAGAAGATGATCATGCGCCAGAAAACACAATTGAAGATGATGGTACAAATACATTGATCCATGACATATGTAGTGGCACATCTGATCATGTTGATCAAGATGACTTTGATGATGTTCATGATTTACCTATACTTGAGAAGGCATACAAGCCCCTTTATGAAGGCTCCCAAATAAATCTTCTCTCTGTTGTATTGTTGTTGGTGAACTTGAAGGTTAGGAATGGTTTATCCAACATAGCAATGTCATGAATGTTAAGGTATGTCATATATGTCATATTTTTTCATCTATTTTAATCGTTGTTAGTTCATCGCTAGTAAATAAAGGATGAAGTATGTACCATTAATATTCTTTATATTAAGAAATTATTTTTTGTTGTAGATTGATTGGTGAATTTTTGTTACCACCGTCAAATATTTTACCTCGTTCATACTGAGATTTATCTAGTATTATGAAAGATATTGGAATGGAATATCAAGCAATAGATGCATGTCCCAATGATCATATTATATATCATAAATAACATGAATTTGCAATAGATTGCCCAAAATGTCATATCAGTAGATATCAAACAGATCAACTAACAAAAAAGGTGCTTCGCAAGGTTCTTCAGTATATTCCCATTAGTCCACGTATGCAACAACTATTTAGGTGTGAAAGCTTAGTGCAATTTATGGATTACCATGCACGAAATAGAAGTGAAGATGAGATTCTTCGAATGCCTACAGATGGTTATGCATTTAGGGACATGGAGGAAAGATGGCCACACTTGAAAGAAGAATCTCATAATCTAAGGCTTTCATTGGCAGCAGACGGTGTCAATCCATTTGGAGAACTGAGATCTATTTACTCGGTGTGGCCTATTTTTGTTATCAACAATAACATTCCTCCATGGATGCCAATAAAGAGGGAGGACATAATGTTGGCAATGATTGTTCCAGGTATTTGCTTACATCAATTTTCTTTAATGTAGTAGCATCTCATTTGTCTTATTTGTTGCATAATGACTTATATGTTTTTTCATTTAATAGTTATGTACATGAATTTATATATTGCAGTAAAATGATTATAATAATTATGTAATGTTTATGTTTATGTTCATTCAACTAGGTAAGTACCAATTTAAAGATATGAATGTATATATTGAGCCTCTTATCGACGAGCTACTAAATTTATGGAATGGCGTGACTATGTATGACGTATCTAGACCAATAGGACAAAGACAATTTGATTTCCATGCAATGCTTGTATGAACAATTCATGATGCCCCAGGGCTAACACATTTTTTTGGTATGTTATAATGTTCGACTGCATGACTTTAAAGATATTTAATTTTATGAAGTAGATATCATGCATGTTTTTAAAATAATCTATTCATTATATATAATTATAAAAATTGACATATTTAATCCAATTATATATGATTGCTAGGTCTTCAAACAAAGGAAAAATTTGCATGTCCAATTTGTGGTCCAAAGATGAAATCTCATCATTCAACAAGTTTAGGAAGGAAGGTGTTTGATGAGTATAGACACTTCCTCCAGAAAAATAATAAGTATCAAACTACTGAAAAAAGTCTTTTCAATGGGAAATAAGAGACTACATCAAAACCACAAAGAATGACACCTCACCTATGGAAGTTGGAATATAATAGAATTAATCGTCAAGGTTATACATCAGATCAAATTATTTATCTATCATATCTGATATGTTTTGAATTTATATTTTTATATTGTGTTGTGTTTACTCATGCTGTAATTGACAATGATTGTCGTTGTTAATTTGTTTAACTTATATGCTTCATGAAGGTTGTCAAGGTATTAATAGTCGGCTTCCACAAGGACTGAAAAGTTATCCTACAAAATTTAGTAGGTTTCCCTACTATGATCAGCTACAAATTGTGCATTTGTTTGATACAATGCATATCAGAAAGAATATGACATAAACGTTATGGAAAATATTGGATGGAAGGCATGACAAAGAAAAAATTGTCAAAGTTTGTAGTGATATTCAGGAAGCCAATCATGCAATGAAAATTTTCATTCAATTAAATAGCGATGGAGACCAAATTAATATAAGTGCCCTTCCTTGGTTATTAATGTAGCAACAAAGCAATGCTATAAAAGAAGTCATAAGAAAAATTCGATTTCCCATAGGATTTGCTACAAACATAAACAATATAATAACAAAGAAAGGTGAATTTGGGTCAGGGATGAAAATGCATAATTGGCATACCTTCAATAAGGTAATTATTCTGGTATATTATATATATATTTTGTATACTACATGTACTTTTTAGTGTATTATGTTTACTACTTTTGGGAAAATAATGAAAAGATCATTTTATAATTTTTACAGTATGTTCTACCTCTATCTCTCCCAGACAACTTCGACAACAATGTCAAGCAAGTTATATATGATCTTGGAAAATACATGAGGTAAGTAGCGATATTTGTTCAATTTGTTGTATATTTTTGTTTAATCTCGTTAATATATTTATGCCTTGAATCACTTGTAGATGGCTATGAAATGCAAAAGTGTCTACCTTCAACATTTTTCAATGCACAAGAACACTACCTCATACACCAAGCTGAGGAGATTGAATTGTATGGATTTGTACACACAAGGTCAATGTAGATGGTTGAGAGACACTTGAGATTTTTGAAGGCTTTGGTTAGACAAAGAGCACATCCCGAGGGTTCTATGGTGGATGGATACATGGTATACCAGACCATGGTGTACATTACTGAATATCTTCCTAAGTTTACAACAAAGATCCATGTAGATTGTATTTGGGATCCCAACTCCATTAAAAAATTCGAAGGGGAGTACTTGATGGGGAAAGGTAGATTGAAGAAAGTGACAAGTAATTATAAGATGGTCATGAAGATTAAATTAGAATACATTTTACATTTGGTTTTTATGTATATTGTACTTATTTAATTATTAAGCTTCAATATTCATCAATTATAAATTAAGGTCATATACCATTGTAACTAACTAATTATATGTTGTTTGTGAATTTCAATTTTTTGTATATAGTTGGTCGAGAGTGGGATGCACTACATTTGTACATAGCAAACTGTCTTGATTGGATGACGGTATGGATTGAATGATGTCAACAATTTGGTTGCACATTAACATGGGAAGGTGTGGCTTCATTGGTTAAAGAAGCTCATCGTAATGGAGATTCCAATGTTACACAAAGGGAAATTGATTTAGCATATGGTTTAAGAGATAAACAGGTATGTATAAATATATTAATCACCCATATTATTTAATTATTTTGAATTATATCGATTTATATATATGTTGATATTATTTTCTTTGCATACATTCGGTCAAGAATAAATATGTTTATCAACTAACAATATCACAATAAGTTTTACATGTTTGACATATTGTAGGTGAAACACCACAAGACTATGTGGTGCAATGGTTGTAAATTTTGAATCAAAAAGTTGGATGACACGAAGACAACTTGTGATTTCAAGATAACTACAGTCTTCTAGGTGACTAATGTTTCATCTAGAAGCGACATACACCCAAAAGTCTCAGAAAATCAATACTATGGGATTTTGGATGATATACTTGAGTGTGACTTTAAGTCCTTCAAATTAGTTATGTTTTTCGTCCTATGGTACAGACTATGATTGAATAAAGATGATCTCGAGAGAACTGTTATTGAACATGATAATGGATTTACCATGGTTAATACAAGGTATTTTGAGTGAGTTGGAAATGAGCCCTATGTTCTTCCAAGCCAATGTGAGTAGGTATTTTACTTAGAGGTTCCAGGTAAAGCGGGTTGGTCATATGTCTTTAGAAATGATCCAAGAGGAAGGCTGGTAAAGTATAATGTGGTGGAAGAAGAAGATACTGAAGAAATAGAAGATGATGTAGATGATGATCAGGATCAATAGTTAGTTGATGATGTGCCTAATGAAGATGTCAAAGAGGAGGAACTAGATCATGATGATGTAGGATTTAATGTTCATGAAGATGATAGCCATGTGGATGATGATATTATCGAAACTGATATCAATGATGACGATGATGATATGAGCAATCCTTACAATGTTGAATGTGGATCGGATGATACAGACAAAGAGTTGGATGAAGAAGAAGCTCAATGGAATTGAAATGTATGAGTTATGTGATTGTATTATCTATTTGATATTAATTTCTTAATAGAATTATATTTGACTTATGTGGTTACATAATTAATTTATGATATTTTTAATTTTAATTATATTTGAATTATATTAGAATATGTCCAGTTAACAGATGTAAAAAATAATATGGATAAACCAAAATATGAAAGCATGAGACCACTGCCTTGTTGGGTGTATGGAGTCTAATGAATATCTATAAAAGTGTAATCTATGATGGAAATAATTCAAAGTGTTTGGCACATAGATGTAGTTTATAACTTGTATAAATGTGCAAGTAAATGACTGACAAACTCTACTTGAGATAGAATGACAATCCTAGTTATGTGATTCTTCTTATTGATCCAATTAATACTCTTCAGTTATTGTGATTGACTAGAAGGGTTTAATCTTTACTTTAAAGAACCAAATAATCACATCACACAAATACAACAAATGTGTATCGGTAAACTGAATATATATATGCTTGATATATCAATTTAAACAACTGAAAAGCATCAAAATGGAGACAACCAGATAACTGTATAATTCCAAAAATTGCTGATACCAAGATTAAGCCACAAGTTCAGATATCTTCATTAACTTCATCAAAATTCTTACATGCATCTAAGTCTTTTAAAGGAAAGTTTCATTGCAAACTATCTACTATATCTTTCTCCTATCCGCCTATATCTATTTTACATTATGAAACCGATATAAATATATCAAAATTGTGAAAGGGAGCATCCTTTGAGAAATGTCTTTTTCTTAACAACAATAACAAACTAGAAATTATGCTATATTAAGCCATAAATACATGTTTGATAGATAATCTTGGTAAACTAGCCGCTTGTGTGTATCAGCATCCTCTAGTGCATTCCTTATGGCTATCTCCATTTCGAACATCTTCTCATTTTGTTCACATGCCATGTATATTGTTAAATCATTTCCTATGGTTGTCTCTAGAATTGTTTGTATCATCGTCTCGCATTCCTTCATCCATCTCGTGGTAATAGACATTGTTTTACTCCTCTTCGGTTAAGTACTTGTCCACCCATCTCTAATACTCTTCATCCATTGGCTAGCCAAAATTCACCACCTTAATCACCTTAGTTTTGTAAGGTGTGTACTTCATTGCAACCTAATTGGCTTCCCTTTCAAAAAACTCTAAGAATGTGCTGGTGTTAATTATCTTATCCATACTATTTACTGGCAAACCATAGTTTGAATCATTACAAATCGATTTAATTTGTGCATTGATAACTTCTTCTACCCCATCCAATGTTGCAATGTCTTAAAATTTCCTTGTGCATCAATAAAGTATGGAAAATATGTATCATTCCAATCATCAAAGCTCTTTATCAACTCCCTAATTCTTCTACTCAAATCATCATGTAGGGCCTGAAATACGTTTACTGATTTTACAAAGATTTGAGTAGGCTTCAATGATTGGGGCTTGTTGTCCACATCAAACCTAGAAGCTTTGTACATAATATCTATATCATTGGACCTAGGGATCCATTTCTCAACCAAAGGCAAAACTATTTCCCGATCCCTATTGATATTTTTTATTCCATCTAGGAAAAAGTAAGACACCATCTTGTGTCACAAGTCTTCTTCCCTCCTCAGGAGTGATGCCTTTGAATTCTTCCATTAATTCGGCTTTGACCTCATCATCATTCTCTTGCTTAGACCTATCAGGTCTCAATTCTCTCTTACTCTTGCATTTGTTCTGGTACTCTTCTAGTTTCATCCTCTAAACTAGTTGCAAGAATACAAGAGTCTTTACAAATGCATCATCATCCAAGAATGCCTTGTAGGCCTCCATCCTGGCATCTTGTACACATTGCCCCTTTACATCCATGTCAGAAAGAACCAGTTGTGTTGATATAGGAGGGGAAGGGATACCAACCTGCATGTCTTGATCAGTCACAATTATCTCATCCATCAAGGTTTCCTGCATTTTCTCAACTCTCTGCCTCTTAGGACTTGGCTCTGATGGTAACACTGTAGGATCACCTCTTGGTGGTGAATCTAGATCCACAATCCTTATCCCTCTAGGTGCTCTAATCCTTGGACCTAGCTGTGATGATGCTTGAATGACTTGTTTTCCCTTCTTATCCCCTTCATCCTCATCATTGCTCACATTCCTCTCTATCTTGTATAGAGGCCCGTCAACTGGTGGCTGATAAGCTGACCTTATTTCTTCAGGCCTCACATTCGGTCTTTCTATACCAAAATCTAATTTCAAACTGACCCTCTTGGTCATCAAGGTGCCCATGATATATTTAAAATTAGCCATTAAGAATTCTATTCTCTTGTGAAATGGAGTGAACTCCATTAATGGATCATATGTTGGATCTATTTTATGTATTATAGCCAACAAATTTTCATATGCAATCTATTTTTCTTTATTCAACTCCTGCCTATTCAAATCAAACTCATTTCTGATTAGGTCCTTAGAAAAGTTGAATTCATATGGAAATTTGCCACCTTTAATTCGTTGTCTAAACAATGCAAAGAATCCCTCAGATTCATGCTATCTCCTAGGACCATTCCTCAAATTGAAGTCATTAAAAAACCTTCTGAAGTGGACCCATCCTCCCTTGGAACAAACAAAATTAGAAACAACAATGTAGTCAGGGAACAAAGTCCATTTTCCTTTCTTTGTTAGGCTGTCCTCATGAATACAACCTAGTTGCCACATAACTTCGGCAAAACCTATCCTTGATGGTACATTAAAGGAAAGGATATGAGGGGTTCCCTAGAAACCATACACCCTCAAGATAGTGCTTATAGGGTACAAGATGATATCACCCCAATTGTGACACATTTTTAAATTAGGCTTCCTCACCTCTGGTCAGAGGAAGTCATGCAAATCTTCAGGGACTCTTGGCACATTTACCACCAACCGAGCCCAGAGTCTGGAGGCAAAGGAGTTCTCAAACTATACAAAGCTGGCACCTCCCCTATTGTAAGACAAATCTGCACTCCACACCTGTACTAGTAACCTTTCTCCATTCACCTCCTACCTCAACTCCATTTTTTCTAAGAAGAAAACAACATTCTTGTACAGGAACATATGCATCAATAGGGAGTATTAGAAAAAAGGAGTGCCAGTATCCCCACATGCAGCTTCATCAAACCCTCATGCATCTTCTCTGACATGAATGATGCAAAGTCATATACCACAGAGAAGTTGGGATACTGAATCTAGGCTCCCATAAACATGTACGCAACTAGCATCATAGTATTAGGGTTGAACCCTAAAATCTGATAGAATAAATGAAATTTTGCTAGGAAGTGACTGGCAAAATAGCTTAGCCTTAAAGGCTCTTGGTGATTTGGGTTGATAAGAATTGTTGAACTGCCTGCCCTAGCCAGGTGAGGAGGAAGAAACCTCAATCTAAAAAGAGGCTTTAACCTTCTGTACTCCTCCTTCATCTCCTCAAAATCTATTTGGACTAAGAAAGGGCTATACTCAGTCAAATCAAAAATCTGCTGAATCTCATCTACATTTATGCTTAGCAGAATTCCACCATTATTATCCCTTATGACCCTTGTCATAGGATCATACCGTGCTGCCACTGCTCTGAGCAATTCAACATCAGGGAACACATTTGGCACTGTTAGTTTCCCCATGTTGTATCTTCAGCCATTAGCGAAGGGGTGAGGTAAGTTTCACTGTCCATACCATAGCCTAAACATTTCAAGACTAGTCATAGGAATGTTGACATCCGGAATGTTATAATTTCTGCATAGTAGGCCTTCGCTTAGGGTCTTTCCATTCATTAAAACCAAACCACTCTTCCTGTCATTTGTTGACAATGGGAGTTGATCCAGGAAGTCATCATACAAATTCCTCTTCAAATAATCAACATGGCCAGAGTGATGCTTCGGTGGTGCCATCTTAAACAACTAGGGCTTCTTTAAAAAAATCAAATCCTCAAAGAAACTAGGGGTACCACAAACACAAAAATACAACCCAACTATGCAATTCCAATAATTCAAACGAACCAGTAACCCTACGAAAATAATTAACAAAACCCCTTGACTAGCACAATAGAAAACTTCACAAAGACATAGTCAAATTAACCCAGCAGTTTAGAAGATAACTCACGGGATTTCATGCCTTGCAGAGAACTAAACTTCACGGTGATCACTCAACTTTTTTATCTTTAGCTCTAAACTGCTTGGAAAATACTTGAATGCTTTTGTGATGAAGATAGAAAAATAGCAGATACTTTATGGCGATTGAATTGAGCCAGTAGACGTCTCGTCTACCATTAAAGCTCATTTGCATGCCGTGCCAATGGCTCCAATCATATTTGATGCGAATTTAAACTTAGCCGTTGATCTTTTATTTTTGTCAGATCATCGAACGACCATTTTCAAAAGGGCTGAAAAAATCTCCATGTCAGCGCTGAGGGCCCACCATAGAAGGCAGTGCCAAAGGAATACACATGATGCCCGCCCATGATGTCAGGATCACTAAACATCCTACATCTTTGGATCACACGATGGCAGGCAACCATTGATTCCTACCATCAGCAATCGTGTTCACTCACAACAGTCAACAACACCAAACATAACCGTCGAGCAACTTTTTACCAAGATTATAACATCACCGTCGATCTCAAGCACGTGTATCTCACAACTATTTTAGTAACCCACTTTATAACGTATTTAAGTCTGACATAAATATTAAACGCTTTATTAATCCCTTTTCACCATCAACAAATTGGGAGACGTGGCACTCGCCCGCGATATTGCAATCACGAAACAACCAATGGTGATGCCATCGCGAGATCATGGGGAGTGGTCAGGATCAATCATAGGAAGATCGATGGTCATTAAAACCACCCCCTGCAAAATAAAAAACTATTAAAAGGGAGAAGGGGATATCACCTAGGACAATGAGAAACGATGGATCAAAGTTGTTCTTAAAGCATGGGGCACGAACCAACCCAGACTTAAGAAATAATAAAGTCAAGAAAAATATTTAACATTATTTATTAAAAGGGCGCTCGGCCTAGATGAGTCAATGGGACATAAGTCATTTTTAGAAATAGGGTAAAAAGTAGAGTTACAATTATAGTTATAACCACAATTAGTGTTAGGGATAGATTTATGTTTACAATCAAGGTTAGGGTTATGGGTCAGTGGTTTTCTTTTCTGGCATTAACTTGTTATTGACGGTGGTTGATCACTTAAGTGGTATTTTATCCCTTTTTGGTCGTGACTTTGCTAGCCCTGTTTACTCGTCCTTTCGATCTTTTGGCGTCATGACTGCATTATATTTAAATAGTTTCGGGCTATTGAATTATTTTAGATTAAACCTCTAAATAATATTTTTGACCTTGAGAGTCATTTCCTCATCCACCTAGTCAGTCCCTTTCTTTATGAATAACCTTTTTGCTTGTGCAGATTGTGTGATCGTCGGATGAAGTGATTTCAATCTTGACTGTTGCTCGCAAACCTCACAAGGTTTCTCCTAACGACGCAAATATGGTGCGAGGTATGCGAGATGTTGCCATCTATCACATTTGATGGTGGGGACCAGTTTTGCTCACTGATCGATGATGAAGGTTGATGCCGATAGCTATTTCAGTATCAACGCATCGTGGTCATTCCTCGCTGACCTCACGCAATTAAAACTACAATTTCAATAATGCGACGAGGTGTGCAATTTGGTGACGTGTGGACTTCGAAGCTATGCGCCGATAACAAAGGTGGGGCCCATTTTTCTGCTGATGTAGTGCCCAGTAGGTGAATATTCTATCCGTTTGGTGACTAGAGGGAGAACGTGGCATTTTCAAACTATTTTGACTAAATCTAAGCCATTCTCTTGGCCAAGGTTGTGATTGATCAATGACTTGTATTTAAAACTAAATAGGTATTGTACTATAACCATTTTATCTCGTGTAAGTGAATAGTAATGGCCGAGTTCGACTTTGCCTGCATAATTAAATGCTAAAATTTGTGAATTACTATTTTCGTGTTGTATCTCTACATTGAGGAAGAATTGCTTGGTATTGAGTGAAGAAAGCCGTGGTTATGATTTCTCAATTTTGTTTCCTTGGATGTTCTGCGATTGAAATAGGAGGGAAAGGTTTTGTTATATGGGCCTCGAATCTTGGAAGGATTGATAAACAAGAAATGTTCAATTCAAGATGCCAAGTTACCATACACCGGGTGGTAGTTGTTCTCCAATTGGTTTGGGAACATGAATTTGTCGGTTCCTTTGTGTAACCCCTACAGGTTAGACCTAGGTAAATTGGTGGTTCCTAATGTTTATATGGATGTAGATATTTTAAAGGATATTGCTGCTAGATATGACCCTATGGCTCGAATTGTTAGAACACATGCTGGTGTGTAGATGATTAAGATAACCAAAGAAGAAATTGCAGAGATTTTCAAATTGGATGAATGGAGTCAGGATATGGTTTCTGTTGACTTGGAGGTTTTCAGACAAGAATATATAAATACTAGGGGTTTGTCCAGAACATCCTTTTTAATACCTCATTTGGCAATCTCAGGAAGAGGAAAAAATAAGAAGAAGGTAGTAATTGGTAGGAATGAGCCTGAACCTTTTCCTGTGGACTATTTCTCCAATTATTTCAAGAAGACTGTTTGTGCTTTATGTCAAGTTCTGGGAGTCATCTTAAAGAAAACCTTGCCTACCGATATTATGTATATGACAATAAATCTCCAACACCTAGGTTTTAATGTAATATATGATTTTGCCACTTATTTGGCAGAGAAGATGCACACAGGTCTGGTAGCCCTAAAGGAGGGGAAGAATTGGGTTGGATTCATATGGTATTCCTTGTTAATCCACATGTTTTTGTATAGGGTTCAGGCTGTGTTCGAAAAAGATATGGAATTAAAGAAGGAAGGAAACATTGAAATGTTTGTCCAATATTGGACTACGATTCTTGACATGCATGATCATAAGTTTGATTATGTAACTTTCCATAATGTCTTTGGATCTAAATTAAGGGAGACTCTGGTTCATGACCTCCCAAGGATCCCAAAAGAAATTCATGACTTCTTGAGGCCGATGGAGAGAAGGCCTGAATTAAACATAATGCACAATTGAGGAGACATTATCCTCTATCATAATACCACAATTTTTAGGGTTTCTGACACTAATGTCAATCCAAAGGTTCTACCAAGGGAGGTGCCCCTTAGAATTGGATTTTTGGAAATCATGAGGTAGTTGGGGGGCGCTCAGGAACTACACTTGTCAGCTAAACATAGCAAAGGTTCTTTCTTCCCTGAATATACAACATTTGTCAATTTTGTTATGGCAAAGGGAGGATGGAAGGAGTTGCATAAATTACTTGGGCCTTACAGGCTAAGGATTGTGTGCCCCAAGAATCATGATCCTGAGGGTTTTATCTCTCAAATGAAGGAAAAACATCGGACATGAGCTTTTGTCCACAACTTCTACTTTCCTAAGGACACCATCAGGAATATTTTTGATTTGGAATTACAAGATGAGAGAAAGACACTATACATTGTCTACTCTAAAATGGTAAAAAGTAAGCAAGAGAAAATACCTGGTTTCAATCCCATACCTAATGCTAAAGATGAGTTTAGCAGGGAAATGTATGCTATTGATAATTTTGAGAGCTTGGTTGGGGTTTTGAAAGATGAAAGGGTAAAATCACAAACCATCGAGGAGTACCCTGAGGTAAAGGAAGAGGAGAGGCCTACTTATCGGCCCCAAAAGAAGATAATGCTTTTTTCTAGAAGAAAGGGAAGTAGGGCTGAAGATGTTGCTAAAAATATTGCACCATCTTCATCAAGGTAGTCAGTACCAAATGTTGTTGATTTGGATTCTCCTCCAATTTTTTCAAAGCAGGCTTGCCCACTATCACCAAAGAGGCAAAGGGTTGAAAGAGTAAAGATTGTTGATTGTGATGGTGATGAGGATGATGACATTATTGTCACTCCGGTTGAAATGCATCCTAAGATGCCATTGGACCCAGTTGACATTGCAACAGGTTCAGGTATAGTTTCTTTGAGGTTTGGAAAAGATGAAATCAAAGGAATAACAAGCAATGATGACTTGAGAATAGAATCTTGCAGAGAGTTCATGATGGATGACTCTTTTATTTAAACCGATGCTTTTAAATATTTTGTGTGGAGAGAACATACTGCATTATATGTTGAGAAGGTGGCACATGAGAGAAGTCTGCATCCAGAGCTCCCAGAGAAGGTAATTCAAGCTAAGGTTAGGGAACAGATGAGAGACAAATTCAAAGAAATAACACCAGAGCAGGGCCATGAATTGGTACAAAAACGTGGAGTATTGATATTCCTTAAATGGGATATCATTGATGTTGTGGTGTTTGACACAATAAGAAGGGCTAATAAGCCACTTCTTGCTACTGAAGAGGAGGCTACATTGGAACTCAAGGGATTAGCCTTTAGTGAGGAATGGGATGCATTGGCAATTTGGTCCCTATCCACTGGCTCTAAAAAGCCAATTGTTGTAGAACCTTGTGACTTCAGTGGTCACTTGGTTGTGAGGAGAGTTGCTGACACCCCAGCATTGGAAGCTGCTAATATGGTCGTGAATGTAGCCAAATTCACTAGAGCAACTATTGAAGATTTGACCAAGGACCGGGATGCTCTAAGAGGCCAATATAATGACTTTATTATTGAATATAATAAGAGTCAATAAAAGGTAGCATAGTTAGAAACTGAATTGGCTTTATTGAGGCAACAATGGATACCATGAGATCTCAAAAGCAAGCCAATTCTAGCCACAATATTCCCGATCCACCAGTAGAGCAGTCTCAACCTCCTACAAAAGCACAATCTTTGGCTATTGTTCCATATAATATGGGACAAGTGTCTATCGCTATTGAGAGGGCTAGTAGCCCTGGAAGGGGACTTTCTAGGGAGAAACTGATTCATCAGGTTGAATAATATAAGGAGATGGCAAAGCAAATCCGAGATGTAGCATGGAGAAGCAATGCAGTGATAGTGGACATTGTTTTAAAACATTTATATAGAAGGGTCCAGAGTAAGCTAAATAATGTTCATGCAAATTATGTCCTAATTTCGCAAGCACTAAAAATGTTTCTAAGGGATAAAGAATTGGCCATCCCATTTCTAAACAAATGGAGCCCTAGAATGGAGAAGTTGAAATTCATGGCAGTAGGGGAAAAACAACATGGTGATAAATATCCTACTGTTATTGCAACATATCAATTGGTCAAGGGAATTGTTGAGCAGAAGTTTCATGGATTTTATGCCCCAATGGAATCCAAGATCAAATTGCTGAAAGATGTGTATAATGGAAAGGACCTGACCCCATTGCCTCATATTTTACATAGTCAATATGAAGTCAAATCCCTGTAGGTTTGGAAGGAGAAAATGAACAATATAATGATGTCTCAAACACATGAGATATTAAAAAATGTTGACATCCGCATGCTAGAGAATACATTGGAAAATTTGTCTTTTGTTATAAGTTTCTTAGAGAACTTTGATAAAAAGGCCACATCAATAATGGTAAAGTATTCCCTATCGAACCAAGGTTGCTTAGGTTGTGGCTTTCCAGTGGCCTTTCGAGGAGGAGTTTGAATTATGGAAAAATGTGTTCACTGATGAACTGGAATTATGAGTGTTATAGTCGAGAATTGCAACTTGGTCATGTATAATACAGGTTTGGCCTTATATATTATATTCTAAAATTACATTCTCCTTTTGACTCCAAGTACACTGTGCTGAGGTGGTGTTAATACTATAACAACTAAGCATGCCTTCGATGTATGGGGAGCGGCCTTTGGAGCGATGTTTTCTTTCCTCCTTATCAACTAATGATGATCTTTGTCTTATGCTCTCCACTCACATAATAGAATTGTAACTGAATCAGGAGTCAGCAATCCAATTACAAATGGACATGCGTACTCTTCGACCTGAAGCTTGTTGGCTCCCTTGTCTTATAAAAGGGAATTCTGGGCTGAGAGAGTGGTCGGTTGAAATATCCAAAATATGAGAAATAAGAGTCTAGTAATATAGAGAGTATGAATTGTAAGTCCAGGTTTTAAAAAGTTTTGAGTCAGATTGGAGAACTTTGTTAATCATGGGGTTTTTGAGCATGTTTGTATCAAACTCATGAATATTTGGAGTTTATTTTCTCTCCTATTGTGTTATGTTACATGGATTATTAATGAAATATCGATCAAAGATGATTTTCATTGATTTTCATTTGTTCTTTACTGTGAATTAAGTTTAACTACAACTCTGGTTCAAAGGGTCGATTAAATGCTTTAATTAACTAGTAAATTCATGCAATATAACAAATAGGATTCATAAAGAAGTAATAAAATCAGGTATAGATATATGGGTAGTAATGTAATTCATAATAGATCATAAGTGTTCAAAATGAAATTTACCCTGTAATTCAGTTTTCTCTTTTGACTCCATGCGCTAAGATATGGCACTGGAATTCTGATTACGTTTTATTCTCGTATGTTTTGTGTTATGGCATCAAGATATTTTACTCCAACATTTCCTATCAATTTACTTTATGTGAAGTTTTCGATTCTTTGTTAAATGGACATGAGTCTTTTTTAAGGAATAGCCAATTTCTTGAAGGATTTCATCCTTTAAAATTAATTGGGGATCAATCTATTGCTTACTTGTGTGCAAATGAATTTTTTAAATGTTGTATGATAAGAGCACATGTTAGGTAATACCCTCTTGGATTTTACAAAGTCTGAAGTGTAGGAGAATTAGCCTTATTTCTATTCTCATTAAGTTGGCCATACTATTCCTAGTCTTTTATTATTGAATGTGGCGAGTTCATAGGAGCTTCTAGGAAACATGTGTGGGTTGCAGTAAAAAAATGCCAACAGGTTCAATTGACAACATGATCTATTGAGTAATTACAAAGAATTCATAATTTGAAATTCTAGATTTTGACAACATGAACTATTGACAAGTAGGAAGTATTTTTCACATTGTGTCAAATTTTGATATTGTTATCAAGATTCAATTATGTAGTTTTACAAGTCAAACTATATTGACCCATGTTTCATGGGTAGTGTTTCACAAGAAACCATCTCTCATGATAATGAATGGTCCACTTAGTGGTCCACTTAGCACTCATTGCATCTAAATGATTCTCAAAGGGATGAAGCACTAGGCCTTCCTAGGAGGTCACCCATGCCAATATTACATTATCCATGATTTTATTAATAATTCATCATTTTGGATTTTGAAAAACTTGACACATAAATGACAATTTGAGAATGAACTTAATGTATCACAATTAAGTTTCAAATTGAGTAACACAATAGAAACAATTGGAAAAGTTGTCTTTTGTTATAAGTTTTATGATTGGTAAGAACACTTCTTCTTATAGATGCAGTCCCCACTAACACTAATAGACAGCCATTACCCTGGTTGTTGCAAAACCAAAGAATAATAACAGATATCCCAAAGCAAGGAGACTGAAAATTATCATAAGATCTATATCCCAAAAAGAGATAGCAGTTTATATTTGTTAAAATGTTCGGGTATTGAATCACTGTGCTTAGAGTCATAGTCCTATACCTGAAAGGAATTTACCAATACTATCCAATGCCTCATCCATTGGGTGGGAGTCATATAAAACATAATTCAAATAAAAATGAACTTATCACCATAGTGCTTTGCTACCATGAGATTTGTCAGTATATTAAAACAATACTCCTTAGTGAATCCTGAGCATATAACCATAAACATGCAATTTGTGTTCAAGAATTTGATTAACTCATTAAGTTAAAGCAAGAGAACAAATTACACTTTTAACTACACCATTGAAAATGAATGAACAAACCCTTGATAAATCCATTCATAATCCTTTGCCTATACACAAGAGAGAAAAATATCTTAGTTTTTTTATATTTCTTTCAATATCAGTAATTACAAAAGCATAGTATACTTATTTCATACTATTCCCAACCCAACATGATTTCCTACATAATACCTTCAAAATCCTGGATTACCACTAACTGTACCTATTCTAAGCCTTCAGACCCAACATAATACCTTCAAAATCCTGGATTACCACTAACTGTACCTATTCTAAGCCTTCGGACCCAAAAAAATAACAAACCTTAACAATGAGCCGTCAAATCTCCTTTATAGGACAAGAGAGCAACAAAGCAATAGGCCACATTCCTCATCATTAGAAAAAACTATAATCAGTTCGAGGAATCAAAACAGTTATACCATTGTAACCAACCAGAGCTAAAGACAAAAGAGTGTGGTAGGCACACATACGTCCACATCAACACATCGCCCAAAATTAAAACACCCAACAACTACAGCTACTTGCAAGACACATGGCTCTGGTAGAGGTGATCGCTCCTGGTCCTCGCTTCAGTAAGAAGCGAGACAAAATTCCTTTTATCCGCTTTAACACATGATCTGGTAGCATGGCATGGCGCAATCACCGCTATTGGGGCAACTATGAGGGGCTCTTCATTGACCCCCAACAGCTTGGTAATGGATGCCAAGTAATGTTGGTAGTCTGAGTTTGTTTCAGACCCATCACCATCAAAACCAAAAGACAAAACTAGTGGGGACTTGGAGCTCTCTAACCCTTTATAAGCATCATGGACAACCTTAGGCTTGCTAAGGATAGGTTATACCTTGTCAGGCTACAAATTCCTCACCCCGAGTCTGGCACATCTGTACACAACCGAATGGTCCATTGCAAAGAACACCTCACAAAATACAAGAGATACTCAACCACCTTCAAACAAGATAACTCAAAATGCGATGATAATAATAGATAACACAATGAGCATTTATAGAGTTTATTGGTGCGAGAATATTAATTGCTCGAATGTAGCATGAGCATTCAAGAATTTTAGTGGTTGATGTAGCCACCACAAATTATTCCTGGCTTGCGAACGCATGGCGTACAACCCATCATTGCATTTATCAAGAGAACATTGTTCGCACGTAGGAAAATCAGGTAAGGATCCAATGAAAAAACCCTCACCATTAATGAGAACAACTTGTAGAGAGCAAGAAATCCCAATGCGGATGAACAGGAACCCAACAAAAACCGAACTATTAACGCGGATTGAACATGGAAAGTTAGACGACTCAGATTGAGTCAAAAATTGTTTGAAAATCCACATCAGCGCCCTGGGAGAACCATGCCCAATCACAATCCAAGAAAACAAGAGGTTGCAACTGGACAATAGGTCCCACCTAGCCGTGTCGCTTCAAGAACCATCCCACGTGTCACCTCTTCGCAGACCTCGTAGTACCCTCGGGGGCCTTTGATCTGATCGTGAGAGATCTACAAGGAAGGATTATCATTGATCTCCCTCATTAATACCCCACGGGTAGAAAACACCCACCTTAAACCCCAAAGCCCTAGTCTCCATCCATGCAAATTTTAAGTCCCACCACAATCCTTGTACGGTCCACATGATTTTTTTATCCTTTGTTGAAGAAGCTATTATAATATATTTCTTATTTATGTACTTATTTTCCATACATGTTTATAAAAGTTTGAAATTATTAATAATATTAATTTTGGCAAGACATTAAAAGAGTGTGGATTGTAAAAAATATGCATCCTAATGTGAAAATGCAAAAAATGGAAGCAATGACTATAACGCATAAATTTTTATGCAGTATCCAATTCAAAGAATCATGTTATCCTCTACCTTGAACTTTTTAGTATAAAAAGCTAAGGAATGCTATAAATAAGATAATAAGTTGACGATTAGCATATACCAATTTTCATAGAGAGATAGATTGTTGGATGTTGTGGTTGTGTTGCTCATGATATGTGGTTTTCATTGATGTCAACACTATTATCATTAATATCTTAAATGTTGTATATGTCGAAGATATTGAGAAAATTAGAATAAATAGGATTCAAATAGTCTATGAAGTTGTGGAGATCAGAGTGGTGGAAATATTTGTACGTTGGTATTATGATGTCGTGTATTAAAGGGTTTGCTATTGAGCCTATCTAGTATGTCCTCTAGAAGTTTCAGAGGTGTGCATCAAGAGTGGAGCAAGTTATGAGTTTTTGTGTTCCTACAATTATTTTGTTGCCATAGTTGGTGTTTCTGAAAGAAGAGAATGTAATTATGGTGAATTGAATTGTTGTGTATGCTCTTGAGAATTTCATTAATTTTCTTGATCTCATACTCTATCATTGTGGTATGTCCACGTTGATCAGTGTGCTCGTGATAAAAGATTTTTCCTTTGCATGTTCGAGTTTTCATGTTCTTGGTTGACATGGTGGTGGTAGTGTGTTGTAGATCCTTGTGGATTAATTTTTGAATGCTTGGCATGTTCGAGGATGTTGATTTAGGTCTTCATTATGTTGTGACCAATTTAGGTTGGTGCGTATTGATATTTTTTCATGAATTGGGTTGACAGTTTGTATTCATCTATTATTTATTTTTGGCCAACAGAGTTGTTAATGTAAATTCATGAAGTGGATATATAAGAGCGATTGTTTTATTCATTTAGAGAGAATGCATGTGAAGTTTATGCGAGATATGTGTGAATAAAGATTAGATCATTCGAAGGCAGACTAGAGTGTGAAGAAGTTTAAGAAAAGTATGAAGAAGTATTAATGTGCCTAGCTGAAACTGTCATTAGGCTTTTGAAGAAGCTAATTTCTTAGTTCAACCTCATCAGATGGATTGAATTTAATTATCTTATGTAAGGGAGTGAGCCTTCCCTTTGAGCAGTGAGCTCTAGGCAGTGTTCCTGAATGCATGTGCATTCCTTATTCATTTCTTTTATACTTTTAATAGGGTATAAATTGTGGATTAACCTCCACCGTGGTTTTTCCCCTAACAGGGTTTATACACAAAAATATTGGTGTTATATGTGTTTCTGATGTGTTGTTGATTCATACTTTCACTGTTAATTATCAGATATGAGAGTATATATTACTATTTTATGTCATGGATACACATAATATTGCACCCCTTACTCCATTCAACTATTTTGGTTGGAAAAAACAAATGGAGATTCACTTGAAACATAAAGGGTTGTACAGGGTAACCATGGGCACAAAAATTGAACCTACAAGTGCTGCTGAAAAGAGAAAGTGGTTTAATAGGTGTGATGAAGCTTATGGTACATTATGTCTATCTCTTTCTTCTGACCTTCTTTTTCACATTGAGTCTTGCACTACACCCCATGCAGTTTGGACTACTTTGCAATCTTTGTTTGGGAAACGGGATACTATGAGAGGGTTTCAGTTAGAGAATGAGCTTATTGGCTTAAATCCTAGGGATTTTGACAACATCCAGGACTTTTTCACCAAACTCAAGTCTCTTAGATTGTAGTTGTCATAGTGTGGTGTTCAGAAGGAAGACTCTTAGTTGATATTGTCCATTCTTTCTAAGCGTGGACCAGATTATTCAGTTTTTTTTTCTAGCTTTTATGCTACTAGGGATGCACTTGGTACTAGATTTACTATGCCTTCTTTTGATGATTTTGCATCTTCTCTCACTCGAGAGTAGGCCAAGTTGGCCAATATGGGCAAGTTGAAGCCCTCTTCATCATGGGCACTTATTGCATCACAAGAGCTCAGAGATCAGAAGGATTCTATAGGAAAAGGAATGAAACAAAAATAAAAGGATTCCAAATCTTATGAGCAGTAGAAGGAGTCCTTAGATTCTTCATCCTCTTCTAAGGGGAAATCATTTGGGAAGGAGAAGGGCCCATGTGGATATTGCAAGAGAGAAGGACATGCATAACATAATTGCTACAAGAAGGACATTGATGAGTTGAAGAATCTTCTTCATAAACATCAGATTTATTTGCCTTCTAGGATGTCTGCATCATCTCCTTCCACTCCTTCTTCTTCTTCTTCAGTACAACATGACAGGGGCACAACTGGTTTACATACTTCATTAGATATGAAGGGACATGCTCTTTGTGCTTGTTCGAGTCTTGGATCAGGGAGATGGCTTTTAGATTTAGGAGCATCTCATCATATGGCTTCTACATAGTCTATGTTCACTTCCTTTGAGTCTCACACTATGTCTCCTATTTTGATGGGAAACAATACCTACATGAGTGTTATAGGGAAGGGGTCTATTAGTTTTGGGGACAACACTTTTTAGGATGTCTTGTGTGTTCCTCATTTGACGAACAACCTTCTTTCTATATATCAGATCACACATGGAGGCAATGGGAGGTATGTGGAGTTCACACTTGATTTAGTTATCATCAGAGACTTGGAGAGTAGAGCAGTTATTGCTACTGGGTTGGTGGATCACTCATCTCAGTTGTATTCCTTTGCAGATTTTGCTACTAATGGTGCTTTTGTTCCTATAGTTGTTCATCGCACTTCTAGTGTGAATCATCATTCAGAGGTGACATTTGGCTACTTGAACATTGGAGTTCTCACTTCAGATCCTGCTCTTGAGCCATCCATTCCATCTCCTTCACCTACTGTTGCAGTTGTTGATACTTCTATGACTACAGGTGTAGTTTCTTCTATTTCAGTGCAACAGGATCTAGTTGATCATCCATCTTTAGAGGTTCCTATTCAGTCTTCACCCACTTTGACTTCTTCATTTGTTGAGGTCACACCTAATTTTGTGGAGACATCATGGGCTACACCTACTTCACCTTTAGAGATTTCTTTCATTCGGCCTCTTCCCTCTCACTTCTTTCAGGAGATGCAGTTTCTCTAGTTCTTTTGGGGTTACTTCATTCTGGGGGGATTTGTGGTCTCTTTCTTCCTCTCTTCTGGGGAGGTTATTTCATGTTTCTTTGTGATGGATGGTGTCCTTGGGGGGTCTTATGGAGTCCTCCATCCTTCATCACTTAGTTTCTCTTTGCATTCTATTTTGGGGAGGAGTTTTGTTCCCATTGGGTTTTCTCCTTTACCCCGGTTAGTTGAGTTTGCATTGCATTTGTACTTGGGTGCCTAAAATGGCCATTAGTCGGGACCCATCATCATCATGCATAATCATTGAATTTTTCATTTCCTCCCTAAGTTGCACTTATGGGGGGGTGTTAGTGTAATTAATTAATTATTACACTAGTATAAGTTAACTTAGGTTTTAATTAATCATATTAGTCCTAAGTTGTATTTAATCAATTAATAAAGTTGTTGAGATAAGATTCCCTTCTAGAAGATGAGTTGTCTTTTCTAGAACTTATCTCCATCTTGTAATCATTCCCTAGGTAGTTGGTTAGGGTTTCTTGTTGTCACATGAAGTGTGATTTGAACACTTGGCAACATCCTTTGCATTTTAGGTTTAGCACTTGCCTATATAATTAGGCATATGTACTCTTTGTAAATCATCTGATAGATCATAATAGAATCTCTATTTTGAATGCCATTATCATACTTTCTTTGTGGTTGAATATTTCTTCTTGGAAAAGGTCCTCCATTGAAGATTGTATTGTAGCTTCATCAAGGACACCTATGCATCCATCATTCCAACAATAACTAAACTATGGTTCATTCTATGTGCATGTAATTTTGATCTTGATAGAGAAAATTAAAAAAATATTAATCTACTCTTGTCAAAACAAAAACAACACTCAGATTTAGTATAAGAGTCAACCAATCATAAGGAAAACATAATATGGAGATGAATTTGATCAAATCTTGTGGTTGTATATGCCCTTTTGAAATCTATGCAAAATTTGGGAGGATAGACAAATCTCATGAACTATTTGACACAATGCCTCAAATAATTGTAATCTCATGGAATGCACTATAATTAGAAAAGTCTCGTCACTGCCCTCATAAAAATCTATCAATTTTTTTTAGAGTCTATTGTGCTATACCCAATTTGGGACATGGGCTATAACAAAATAGACACTAAAATAAATTGAGAGATTACAATTCTTTGATACATTTTGTCAAATAGTTCACAAGATTTTTCTATCCTTCCACATTCTGTATAAATTTTAAAAGGGCATCTACAACCATAAAATTTGAAAAAATTCACCTTCAAATTATGCTTTGATGGATGTCTATACCTTGCTCCAAATCTCCCATATTAGGGAAACCAATAAGGATTTTGGTGAAGGTTGTGGAGTTTTTCTTTGCATCTACCAATTGCATTTGTTTGAAAGTTTCTAAAACCTTTTCAACAAATCCATTATGTGTATATTCTAAAATCATTATAGTACACAATTTCACATTTATTTTGCTTTGCATCTACCAATTGTATTTTCTTGAATTTCCCTACAATATTTTCAATGTAGATCTCTTTTGTGGATATCTTATAGTCCCTGTAGTCCACATCACTTTGTTTTTGGAAGAAACTATTACCATATATTTATTATTTATGTTCTTATTTTGCATACATGTTTATAAGTTTTATATTACAATTAATAATATTAATTTTGGCAAGACATTAAAAGATTTTGTTGATTTTAAAACCGTATGCATCCCAATGTAAAAATGCCAACAATGGAAGAAATGATTGTAACACATAAATTTTTATGTAGTATCTAATTCAAAGGATCATGTTACAATATAAGGTTATGATTGGGTATTTAATTAGGGTTAGGATTTTGTGTTTGGGTTAGTGTTAGGTTTAGAGTTAGGAAAAATAATGTTAGGATTAGGGTTTATGTTTTATGGTTCGGGTTAGATTTAGAGTTTTGGTTATGGTTGGGATTGGATATGAAATTAGGTTTAGGGTTTAGGATTACAATTAGGGATGGGTGATCCCACAAAGTTGGTTTACAATTTATGAGAGGAACTGATTTATGCTGAAATCACATATTTTTAGAAAATATAATGATTTAAGCTTTAAAAGTTCCATTTTAAGGATTCCAATTGAATAGGGTTTGATCAAACCACCTTAGATCAAACCCCCTTGGATAGAACCTTGCTAGTTTTAAACCATACCTATAAATGAGTCTCCTTTACACCTATCAAAATAATGATAAAAAATCTGTTTTGATTTACCTTTTAGGGGATCAAATGAATTAATTTAAAATTTATTTGAAATGATTATGGTAGTCCTCAAAATTAGCTATCCCATGAATATAATTTTAATATGTTTTGGTTTTATTATGTATGTGTTTTTTTAGTTTTATTAAACATAGGTTTTTCATTGAAAATCAAGCTCTTTGTTTTGCAAATGTGGAAAAATAGCAAATTATCAAAATAAATTTTAAAAAAATATGTTCATGCTGGGTATTGATTTCCTTGATCCATTAAAAAAAATAAAATTGAATTCCGATACATACAGAAAAATTTATGTTGTATACAGTGTGCCTATGTCTAAATTGCAATTGGTTTGACTTCGAAACTCTATTAGGGAAAAAATATTCAATAAAAAACTATGAGACCAAATGAAAGTGCTATATATCATAGTTAAAAATATAAACTCAAAAAAATTATAATTTTATCCTTCATACAAATTTTTTTATGTTGTATACGGTGAGCGTCACTTTTTAAAAATGTTGTTTTATGAAAAATACCAGTTTTTGTGGGAGATGGAAAAAGAACTGCAATCTCATTCCAAAAATTTTGAAAAAAATATTTTTAGAATCTATAGACAAAATTCAATGAGACTCTAGTTTGTATCATCTTCAAATTCCTCATGGTTTAGCCTCTATAGGTGCCTGAATGTGGAGATTTAGTTAAAAATAATAATTTCAGTGTCCAGTTTGGCCAAAAATTGTAAACCACTATTGTGGGATCACCCGGATTATAGTATTTGGGTTATATTTAGAATTAAGTTTTAGGGTTATTGTTATGATTAAGGGTTGTTTTTATATTTGTCTTAGAGTTGGGGTTAGGATTAGGGCCAGGGATAGGGCTAGGGTTAGGTTTAGGGATAGGTTTAGGGTTATTAGAGTGAATGCAACTAATTAATAGAAGAAAAAATATTTAGGGTTAGGTAATCAGGGTTAGGGTTGGGGTTAGATTTTTGGTTGTGGTTAAGGTTATAAAGATAGGATAAAGGTGAGGGTTAGGGTCAAGGTTAAGGTTTCGAGAAAAAAGGGTTAGGGCTAGGTTTAAGATTTGGATTATAGTTTAGGGTGTAGCATTTGTCTTTAGTTTAGGGTTACAATTAGGTTTAAGGTTAGGGTGTAAGTTAAGGTTAGTGTTAGGGTTAGATTAGAATTAGGATCATGGTTTAGGGTTTAGGGTTAGGGTTGTGTTTATGTTTAGGGTTACAATTAAGATCATGGTTTAGGGTATAGGGTTAGAGTTATGTTTATGTTTAGGGTTGTGATAAAAAGGATTTGGGTTCTGGTTAAGATTATGGTTTTGAGAAATAGTGTTAGGGTTAAAGTTATGGCCAGGGTTACATTAATGAGAAAATGATGGTTTACTTTCCAAGTGAGGGTTAGGATTAGGGTTAAGGTCAGGGTATGAGTCAATCTTATGGTTAGGGTTAGGGTTATGGTTAGATTAGGGATATGATATTAGGTTTCAAGATAAGGTCTAAATTTAAGATTAAGCCATAGTTGGCTATAATGAACATGAGAAAAATGGGTTTAATTTCCTTTTGTGGGAAAATAATCAACTACGACTTAAACTTAAATTTAGAGATTACACTAAACTCTAACCATAACCATAAACCTAATCCCAAACCTAACCCTAAAGAAAACACAAAACCTAACCCTAATTTTATTGTTTGAGAATAGGCTCAAACACTATATAACCTAACCCTATATAACCTAACACATAACCTAGCACTAGAAAAAAATTCTTCTCCCAAACAATCTCCTCTACTTCTATTCACGCCTACTAGAGTTGCAACATTCAACATTGGTGCTTCAACCATTCATTCAAAGCTAATAATTCCAATAAGATATTTCAATGAACTAGAAGGGACAAGACTTACAACTTTCCAAGAAGAAATACCACATTTCAGATACATATTGATAGATGAAATGAGTTTCTTTGGGGAGAGGTTGCTTGAATAATTCATTATTATTTGTAATTAATTTTTATTTTTAAATATTGTTTCTTGTTGATTGTTTATTATTATCATCATCTAAAAATATTAACTAAATATCACTACTTCTTACTAAATTTGCAAACGGCAGTTTACTTCTACTTAAAACTTGTGGTAATTTCATTAATCTCTTGCTACCTCTGGTGTTGAATTGCACTAGTTATGTCATCTAGGATTTGTTCCTCAATTTTTTTTTACTTTTTTCAAAAAAAATTACGATGGTTATACTTGTATTACAATGAATGGACATAAATTTGAGGATTTTGGGTGTTTTCATTCAATTTTTCATGTTTTCCACATAGCTCCTACTTTATGTGTGTTTTTTTATGGAAGCCTTTGGATATCTTTTGGCTAATAGTATTTCATGGAACCTTATTAAAGGTGCTACTTTTCGTAACTCTATAGCCCAACTATTCAATGGTCATTTTTCTAATGACTCCTTTCTCACTCTCTTAGAGGACAAACATGACATTATTTAGGATATTCAATGTCTAGATATTTTATGGAAATATTTAAGGTCAAATATATAGTGGCATAAAACTCAAAGTTATAGCAAATCATTCTTAGCCAAGCCCAATTGGTTCAATTCCTATGGATACAAGGGGGTTGATCATATGGAAGTGTTGAGATTCTTAAGCATCTCTTTTACCTTTTAGGTTTCTCCTTCTTCTTGAAGGGAACATATCATTTCTAGAGCTAATAAAAATTATCATATTAAATGTTGAAGCCCCTTTCTTTGGCAAGGAGATTCCAAGTGTGTTCAAAAATTCTTGTTGCACACATTTCCATTACTCATGTTGCTAAGAACCTTTCAAATCCTCATATTTGAAGATTGAAAAAATCCAAAGGTATATTTTATGGCCTCCCTTTAACCAAGGAAAATGGTTTCACAAAGTATCCTAGGAGTTTTATTATTTCCCTCATGAATATAATAGGCTTGGCTTACTTTATATTCACTACTCTAAATGGCACCATAATAGGCTTTGCTTGCTTTATATTCACTACTCTAAATGATGCCATAATTTTAAATTTAATTAACATACTCTAAAACCTAACTAAACTAGGTTGTACCTCGTCAAATTGGATAAGTGAAAGGTCAATACCAGCACTGAGGAAGAGTTTGGAGGAGTGAAAAAAAGGTCAATACCAGCATCGACGAAGAGTTTGGAGCTAAAACAAGGTCAATACCAGCACCGAGGACGAGGTTGAGGGAACTCAACAAAAATTGATGACCAAGGGACAATGAGTACTGCAAGTTTGGAACGCCCATTCTCTTTAACTTGCAATTTCCATGCCTAGTTTCCAAAGATCTTCTTGTACATTGGCCCCCCCATTCTCGTAAAATGGTATAAGATAAGACAAAAAAAATAAAATAGCTTAGTCTTTCACATTTTTATAGTGATTACTAGAGGCATATAGACCAATTCTTCATAATAGAAAAATTTGATCATACTTTTCCAATGATTGCATTATGAGAAAAGGTTAAATGAATAATTCCTAGCTAAGTTCTTGAAATCAAGTCCAACTGTATAAGAGAAGACCACTGCTATTTGTACTTGGATAACATGGACAAAGGCCCTTTATGCTCTTTCATCAATCTATGTATTGTTAAATTTTAATACCTAAAAGTGAGAATGAAGAATCTTTCCTAGGATGGTGGCCAATTATGCTTCTCAAAACCTAGATTACAAAATCCTTTTCAATATCATTGCCATCACAATTAAGCCTATTTCTTGAGATATAGTCATAGAGGTAAACAAATTGGATTTCTTGATAGTAGATAAATTCTAGAAAATTCAATCCTTGCATCGGAGATTGTTGAATGGACCCAAAAAACTACTCATGATGCCCTTAATATTATGTTAAAAGTTTGACAAGGCATATGATTGCATCAAATGTCCTTTCATTTTTAAAAGGCTAAAATGGATTTATTTTCAACCCTAAATTATTATCACACATTTAAAATTACAAAATACCAGTTAATGAAGAACCTTCATTTGAAGGTGATGTCATCATGACCTTTGAATGAAGAACCTTCATTCAAAAATGATGCCATGTCAAGACTTTCAAATTAAGGTATTTTTTATTTTAAATATTTCATTTCCAAAATGCTTTATAAAAGGAACCTTGGCATGAAGGACCTTCAAATGAAGACCTTAATTCAAAGGTCCTTCATATGAAGGTTCCTTTAATGCCATCCCATTATAGCTCTTAGAGTTGTTAGAGATATTTTTGTTTCGAAGTAGAGATTGGACCATCAAATAGTGTCACCATGACTCTACCAAGATATCCATCAAATTGATAAACCCTGACTTAACAACCACAAATTCACAAAAAAATTGCCCTTGTCAGCCCTAGGGCATCAATTCAATGCCAAGTTTCTTGCTTTAAAAGACCCCTAAATGCAATTAAACTCTATCATACCATGATGCACACCAATCCACCGAGTTACAGTTCCAAGACAGTGGATGGATTGATGGATGTCATTTCTATTTAACCCTCAAACCCCTACATAGGAAAAACAGGGTAGTCCTTGTAAATCTAGTAAAGACGTGCCACTCCAGTCATCAAAATTCTTTACCAATTCCTTAATCTTCCTACTCAAATCATTAGGTAAGGCTTGAAAACCTTGCATTGATTTCACAAAAACTTGAGTAGGCCTTCATGATTGGGGCTTGTTATCTGCATCGAATCTAGAGGCCTCATACATAACATCTAGGTCATTGGCCTTAGGGATCCACTTCTCAACTAAAGGCAAAACTAATTCTTGATCCCTAGTAATGTTTTTTATTGAATCTAACAATAAAGAATATAAAGAAGAAACTGATGGTAATCTACCATCAACTCCCTAATTGAAATGCCTAAAAATTATGTCTACAACTTCATTTTTATTGGTAGCTGCTCCCTTCTCACTTGATTTTAGAGCTGCCTGTAGCTCTCTAATCTTATTAAGCATCTTATTTTTGGTGGGATCTACAAATCACTCAACCTTTGCTTCAACTAGCTCTAATGAAGGAATAGGGGCAGGAGTCTGGATGGGGGACCCAAGAGTAGAAACAATTGGAGAAGTTGGAGGTACTGATCTTGATGTAGAAGATGGAGGCACTAGAAGACTCCCCCACATGTATGTACTGCAACTTATCTACCTCAATTTTCAGCTCAAAATTCCTTTGCTACATTCTACTCTACTCTCCAATAATGGTGTTATACTTCTCCATCAAACTTTTCTTCTCAACTTCTTCTCTTTCAGCTGTCTTTTGGGCCAATTTGGCCACATTTACAGTCAAGTTTGTAGCTTCTGTAGTTGAAGTTTTAGAAGCTCTTTTGATTATTAAACCTTCCCTTAGGTTTGGGCTAATATCAGTAACATAGGGCATGGGCCAACCTAAACTTAAGAAGTAATAAAGTTAGGCAAAATATTTAACTCAAGTTATAAAAAGGGGCCCAGCCTAGACGAAACAATGAGACATAAGTCATTTTAATACCCACTCCAAAAAGGTAACAACCGAATATATCTCACCCAAGGTTTGACATGGAACATTAGGATTTTTATGAAAGCCAAGGTAAAACCCAACCTTAGGTTCCTCCCAAACTATGTAACAAGCCAAGACAAGGGCAAAACATAAATGGAATTCAAAGAACAAGATTTGAAACTCCATCGAGTTACAGTTAGAAGATAGTGGGTGGATTGGTGGATGCCATTTCTATTTAGCCCTCAACCCGTTACATAGGCAAAACATGGAAGTCCATGTATTTGATTGTTTAATCCCACAAAACAGTGATTGAGAACTTCAAAACAAATGTAAATGAAAGGGAACACATATATTTATCTACACCAATGATCTCAGAGCATTTCAAGCTTGTATGGATCCATACAACACAAAATAACTTCAGAAAAATTGTAAAAACATAGAAAATTGCTTCAAGAACGTGGTATCTGATATGAATCTTTGGTATCAACTCCTCCAACAATTGCAATGGGATGGGAATACAATGTGATAGAAGTGGGAGAAAAAATGCATCGTTTGAAGCATCAAACCAATATGCAAAGATGAAAGAAAGTGATAACCCCTTAAACTGAAAAAGTTTCTTTTAACTTTAAGTTTGTTGGGTAGCCAATTCTTTTAAGTTATCAAATCCTACCATCATACAGAATCAAAATTTTGTTGTTTCAAATGACTATGAGCACTAAATTTCACTATTTGAAGATGTTGAAACCTTTTCATAGAGAATTAGAACATTGATGCGACAAATCATCCTACCTTAAAACATACCAAAAGTCTCCTAAAAATTAGACATAGGAAGATTTAAGATGATTGAAACATGTTTTATTGCCAAAGCATAAAATTATGATGACTTTACCAGGCCTAGTACACAGTCCCTCCCCATTAACCACTTAGACATATGGAAATTAAATGTAAATTTTCTACTATTTTTAGTCATGTAGGTGTCCAATAAACCACTTGGTGGTGTTTCGCTTCAAGTTTATTTACTTGAATGAAGAGAAAAAGTCCTTTGATTACAATTAGAGAATACATTTGACGCCTTGATTGTGTAACTGGTGGACCATAGTCACATTTAAGACTTGTTACAAATTTTGGGAGTTAAAACATTAAGTAGATTTGATTTGTGATGGACACATTTGGACGGTAGTAACAATAACTTGCAATCTATCAAGACTTGATTACCTTATAACTTATCAAATTCGAGTGATGAAATGATAGATTAATCATAATGTCACATTTGGATCACATCACCATGAAAGAAATTCATCTAGCATCCTTATGAGTGCAGGTACCACCAAATAGGTATTTTTCAGATTTGTCTTCCTCGAGTGAGGGAAATTCAGGAAGAGAAGAGGAAAGTGAGACATGTAGTAGGTCTAAAAGAGGGAGATCAACTAGAGGTAAAAATATTAGAAGAAAATTCCGTAAGCGCATGGAATTTTTTTTTGCTGAATGGGGGTCATGTTCTTATGATGATGAGAGCATAGGTGACATCGAGGTTCCCTTGAGGTATAAAAATCTACAGAAACAATGGGTACCCAAGGAACTTCCTCCAATAAACATCGATATTTGTGTAAACAAGAGGATATATTGCATAGCACCATCGTCATTACATGGTTTGGGCCTATTTTGCATGGACGACATAAAGGTCTGTTATGAAAAAGTTACTGAGTTGATGGAGTATGTTGGACCCTGTTACAATTACAAAGATTGGATGCAGCTGGTTCGGTATACATGAAGTATGTGTAGGTATGCACTATCAGTAAATTATATACAACTAAAAGATAAGGATCAAAATAAAGGAGTGGCTAGGTACATTGACGGGAGGCCAAAAGCATTAGGGAATATTGCAAGGTTTATAAATAGTACATGACCTGGGTCAACAAATAAGCAACCCAGTTGTATATTCGAGGCACGAGAGGGAAATCGTGTATTCGTATGTGCGATAAAATCAATAACTGCAAGGGAAGAGTTGCTAATCAATTACAATTTGAATCGCTTAGATACAAACAAAATTACTATGGGGGTGGTATGTACTATATATCATTTTACCCAACCTCCAATTAATGACTCCAATATACGATTTTATTATTATGTTTTTTTTGTAAGTCTATTGGTTTCATTTTGGTAATGTTTTTTATATTTAATTTTTGTCACAGTGGGACATTGATCATACAAGGAAGTCTCTAGCCTAGAGCGCAGATCATGATCCATCTTTAGGCACTTCTATTTGACAGGTTTACCTCATTGTAATTGTACAAACTAGATATGAGCAAAATATTTTATTATTATTTTTTTGATGAGTTTATTGGGTTAATTTTGATAATGTTTTTAATACCCTTGTTGTAGTCGGCTGATCGGGGAAAGGCACCAACAATACTAAAATATGTGTTGTTTTTACAAGATTATTTGCATCCTCATCATGTTGCTGGCCATGATCAAGGTAATACAAGCGTTTCCCAGGAAATAAGGGACGGTACAAGTGTCAATCCTTATCTTCTTGCGTATACAACACATCATCTGTGCCTATATTGTTGAATGAAATGTCGGCAACACATACCATGCAGGCATTTGGTAGTCCACCCTCTAGCTATGAACACATGCCACTACATGTGTCAGTACCTATGGATGCAAAGACCACTAGTACTAGTGATCTTTTAGCAGCATTTCCTGGATCTTCTCATATTACTAGTACGGGAACATTGCTGGTCATATTTTTGGTGACCGAGGATTTCCTTCCCATAAAGATAGAGAAGGTCCCAAATAATTTAAAATGTTTTAATTATTATTATATATAATCCAATTGAAATTTACTTATTGATCACTCTTTATAGACTAATGATCCCATGATCATTTTGCAAGAAATGATGTTTTTTATAAACATCTAAGTGATATTATATTGGAGCTCTTCGGGCCCACCATACATACATAGTGGAATGCCCAAAATAAAGATTTAAAAGATGAGCTCATTAACCATTTAGTTGTGTTGTTCGGTGATCAAACATTCAACCAAACTAAGGTTCTTAAAAAAGATGGTACCTATCTAAAGTATGTGAGGGACAAATATAGGTTACATTTAGAGAAGAACATAAAGTACAAGCGTCCCCCCATGATTTCGGAAAGGGAGTGGAAGGTCTTAGTTTTGGATGGAAAGGAGAAGGCTGAAAAGAAGAAAGGAAAGACACCACCGGGCCAAGGAAGGTATGTGATACTATCAACAATTTAATTATATACTGATTACTCTTTCTTTTTACATAATATAACATATTTCAAATTTTTCATAGGTTTCCCAACACATCGAAGGCAAAAAAGGCAAGACTAGAAAAACTCGGGCAACACAAACTTGGCTTTGGTGGTTATATGAAAATAGCCGCACGATTTGTAAGTATCAATAAATCAAATATTGCATCCAAATAATAAAATGCAAACAATTTTGGTTGTATCACACCATAGAAGAAAAATTCATGATCGCATGAAAAAATGCAAGGCTTTGATTTTAACAAAGTTCCCACATAAGAGGACCTGAAGATTGCCTTCCACCAAGGATATGGAGCCTTGACTGAACAACTAAGAGTCTCGACTCGGAAAACACAATCTTCCACTGCATCCAACACGAAGGTAAATAAACTCAATAAAGTTTATTTCAAATTGAATACTTGTGCAATATGTTGAATATTAATTTCCACCATAATAATGTGCCTATTTGTTTTACATAGATAAGCAATGATAATACTGCACATGACATTGGAATGCAACCTAGTGAGGGTGGTGCACAACCTATCGATGAAGGCCATGTTGTGCATCCTGGTACTGGATGTATTCATGTGCTATACAAAATGCAGTATGGATTAATACAATTAAACATCTTTAATTGCATTTGGTGTATTAATCAATGTAACCTTTCGTGTTTCAACTTTAGAGCATGTAGAACATGATCAACATGTTGAGCATGATAAAGCTAGACAAGATCAGGAACGTGATGTGGCTCCATCAGGTAAAAAGGACCACTGTAATGTTCTTTTAAACATATTTAATTGCAATTGGTGTATTAATTAATGTAATCTTTCGTGTTTCAACTCCAGATCAAGATTTTGAGGGTGTTCAACATGTTGAGCATGAGGCTATAAGACAATATCATAAACATGATGTGGCCTAATTAGGTAAAGAGCACCACTCTGATGCTCTTTTAATTAATGAAATACGTGTAACAATAATAATAAAACATACCAATTTAACATTTCTTTGCTATTGCAACAAACCCCCCCTTGCAGCCATGTCCATGTTGTGAGTACACGACTAGGCATACATTAAGATCATGAGAAGAGGTCAAAAAAACTCAAAGGGGGACAAATGATTTTGAAAACAATACTCCACTTCAGTTTTTTAAGCTGCAAAAAAGAAAAAAAGAAGTGATTGTAATCATATTATGATAGCCATATTTTTGATATGTAAAAACTAAAAAAATGAAATATGTAAATGAATGAATGTGAATATATTAATGAATAAATGTTATATGTTAATGAATGAATGTTATATGTTATTAAAGGATGAATGAATGAATGTTATATGTTAATGAATGAATGATATATGTTATTAATGCAAGATAAATGAATGAATGTTATATGTTATTAATGGATGAACGAATGATTAATGCTATATGATCAGGTATGGGGAATTGAGAGTGATGTGAGGGGGGGGAGGGGCCAAATGAGCTTCCACCTTCATGTGGTTGGCCCTGTTAAGTAGAGAATATTAAACTATTCTAAAAAAAAAGAGAAGCTCAATAAGGTAAGTAATGCACTTTTCAATATAATAAATGCATCGTTTGAAGCATCAAACCAATATGCAAAAATGAAAGTGTTAAATTTTTACTATGAACATTGTGTTGTGTGTGGATTTGGTTTCAAAGCTCTATTTTTTATTTTAATTTTAGTGGTCTCTAAAATTTGACTTTTGTGCATAACAGGTTAGTGGAAAATTTGACAGCTCTGAAGGGCTTAGAGGCTCGATTGAGATAGATACACGGATATTTGGATATTTTTGTTGATGGGAGGCTTCCACTTAACCATGAAATTTTGTACCATTTGCAGGTATGCTACAATATCTCTACTTACATTAATTCAAATTACTTTAGTATAATATTTGACAAAAATCTCCTTTTCATTATACTTAGATTGATTTTCATGCCCTGTTCCAAAGCACATGTTTTAAAATAGGCAAGAAGGATGGTGGCAAGGGTTAAGGAATTTGGATTTACACCTGCCAATTGCATTTTTTACTTCATTCATACAACATATTGCCAATGCGTTTCACAATTGTTGGACTCATATCCTCTAATTACAGAACTAGTAAAATTAAAAAATGTAAGTTTCAAATATGGCATTACATATCTTTCTATAAATTTTTTAAAGAAAATATCAACATGGAGAAGAATTAAAAAAATAATCTCCATAATTTCTAAGAGATCAGGGAATTTTTTTGTAGGGTTATCTTGATTATATTTAAGACAAAAGTAACTTATATAGATTGAAGCAAAATATCGGTAGTCTAAAATCACCAGTCAACACATCTTAGTAGTATCTCAATTCAAGAGAACTAGGTCCACTATCCATTAGCCAGTAAAACAAATAAAATCAATTCATAAGATTATTTTGTTCTAATAGGGTTGACTGGTTACTTGTTTCTTTTTTATTGTCAGGAAGTCGTTAATATACACTTGGTTTTCTTGCCTTCTCTTGCCTCATGGCCAAAGAGTTTCTGCAGAAGGCATCAAAGTAACCTTCAAGATTGACAGTGGAAATGAGTACAAGTTCAATATAACTTAATGCTAATTGGGTATGATTTTATTTGTTCAAGACCAATTTCAATTCAGTTTTTGCTCACACTACTTTTATTTACATTTATGTTTTGCTAATATCCATTTTCCTTTACATTCATATTCTTCTATGCATATTGTGTTTACAATAATGTTTTCCTTAATTTAATCTAGGGGAGAGGACCCAATACCTGAGGAACTTTCAATTTCATGTTGTTAGGATTTACTGTGAAGCTAATCCAAAGTTTTTCATTGCTGCTCGAGGCCATATTGCAGTGCTTTCTCTAGGAAGCCCACATGATCCCCATCAAGTATCTTCTTTTTGTAGTCTCTAAATTTCTTAGAAGAAATCAACAACCAGTTTGTCTAAATGTGGCTCCTTGTTTACACATTAATATCTCTTTTGGCAGCAATTGATCATAGTGGATTTGTGAGGCCCACCCCAAAGCTACATCTAGTACTTGGATTATTTTGAGTTTGGTTATTGCCTATGCCTATTCATACCATTGATGATAGGATATTTAAATGTTTAAGTTTAGATGATGATTTGATTTTGATTATGCTACATGCTCAGTAATTTGACTATGATAATTGATCTAATTTTATGCTGGTTATTGAGGTTGTTTAAATTAAATATGGAAACTTAATGATGAATGAATGAAACAAGTGATGTGAACCAATCATGTTGCAATTGGATGAGTATGAAAACTACGGTTAATGAAAATGGGATAAGATAGTTGGCCAATGATTTGTCAATTATGTTATTGGATCTTTATGCTATGTAAATTATGAAACTTGTTTGAATGCAATAGTTCTATTTTTATATGAATATGATTTACTCGGATGGATTAACGTTTGCATCAAGTGTGCAGGTACACTTTCCATGGCCAATGGAAATTAGAGGTGACCCTTGGGAACCCTAAGTAATTTAACCAGTGAAACCAAACTGAAGTCCATTTCAAAGGACTATAGTTTCGTTCTGTGATGTATTTTATTTGTGATGTAAAGTGTGAGTGTTATTAAATTTATTTTTATTGTCATGTCATTCCATTTAGGAGGTGAGTTGTCCATCCAAGTGGACAAACTCGGAATTGAACTTTTAGGCACTTTTAGAGGATTGAAAACTGATAATCTTTATGTGTTTTTATGGGTTTAAGGTCCCTAGGGTAGGTACCTATGGGTTAGGTACCTTTTTAGCTCGAAATATTGGGTCAATCTCAAAATTGGGCACTCCTTTTGAGGCCTTTAAGAGGTTTGACGAAATTAAGGTTTTGGGGAAGTGGGAGGGGGGACTAGTCATTCTCCATCCCCACTTCTCCATGTTGCCTTGAAAAGCTCCCAAGATCTCACACATGTGTGAGCACACATGGGTGAGTGTGCTTGGGAGAGGGAATGGGAGGTTGACAAATGTCAGCTCCCTATCAAAGGAATTCAAACCTGATTTCCTATAAAACAAACTCAAAACAAGGGTTATGGGATTCTTTTTGCATTTTTTTGATTTTGGTGGAATATTGGGGGTTGAAGAGATTGAAGCAAAAAGCTTGGAAGAAGTGGAGTTGGGTGGATCCTCAACTCATCCTTCCCTAAGCTTGGTTTTGAGGTAGATTCACCACTTTCTCTATTTCACTATGTTTCATTTGAAAGATTATATGTGTAAGTAAAAATATGCTTGGTATTTTATCTCTTGTGTTTTGCTTATATTTTTATTTCAATATGCCCTTTTGTTCTTGTTTTCTTGTGTTGTTGAATGTGGTTGATGTGATGGGAAAAGGGTTGTATAGGGATAGGCTCACCCAAAATTTGGGAAGAGCATCCCACGTTGGGGATGGTATGGAGTAGGAACCTCCATGGGGAAACATAATCCCTCCTTGAGAGGAGAGGATCAAAAAGGGTATGAGTACCCATATGTAATTGTGAAATGGTAGAAATGGTTTTGGTGGTAAGGTTTTTTGAGAAAGAGAAGATATTAAAGAAGGGTTGCATGTGAAATGATGGGAGTATGACATTGACTTGTTTTGCTTACTATTATGAGTCCCAATATGGAGTGCGTAGTCCACCCTCCATCCCCTAGTTTGGATTTTTGATGGAATCCTAAAGTTATGTGTAAATCCCTTGGGTGGGTGTGAAAATAATCTTGTGTGTATCATGTGTGTAAATATTGTTTTGCTTGGTTATGTTTGTACCCGGTTCCCTCGGTTGCCTCCTAGCTCGGGGGTGGTTGGTTCTCCAATCAAAGGTTGGGAGGTGAGCTTCCCATTGGCCTCTAGAGAAAAGTTTGTGTGTATTTTGTAGGTTGGAGCTAAGTATGAAAGTTGCAGATGGGAAGGAGCTAGGAATTTCATGGAATAGCTATGTTTCTTTTGGGTAATGTTATTGTTGATATGTCAAAAGGAATCTACCTTGCTGGGTTAAATGATAAAGCCTTGGAGAGGTTGTTGTAAAGAACTTGTGACATTTTATTACAATTTTATATGGATGTTGTAATAGGTTACTTTCAATTAAAAGGTGTTACTCCTTGTTTAAAAATATTATCTTTCAAATATCTTTCATAGAAATGAAGTTGTGATTTGCTATGTTTCCTTTCTATTTTCTAAAACCAGTTTTCTAGATAATGCTTTGGAAATCTACTTTCAAGAGAAATAACAAAAAATAATTTTGGTTATCTTCTTCCCTTCTCTAAGGACAATAGATTTTCCCTTGCAGCAGTAAGTAAGATTTGAATGGGAGGGATATTTATACACAGACTTAAAATTTTTCCCCTAGATACATATATGCATTCTGGATAGAACTGAAATCTAGATATAGCCGGGTTTGTGAAATATGGGTAGCTTTCCTTAGCATTTAGCATTGTAAGAATAGAAGATATATGAGTCGATTTCTACACAGATTAAAGGAGGCCTGCTACAATGGTCATTTAGAATATGTATATAAGAAAAAGGGGCGGGAATTTAAACATCTATTGTTGTGGAAGTTATGTGAAAGATTAGAACGATATATACAGTTTAAGAAAAGAGTGTTTCCTTACCATTTTAGTAAAATTCTATGCATAGAAAATATTGCTTTTAAAATCTGTCTATTTATGTGAATAATATAGTTACAAGAGGAAAGGTTTCTGCACCTCCTCTTTTAGTTTTATGTTGGCAAAAGTTGTTTGAAAATTTTGGCAAAATAAAAGATAAGGGGTGCAATAAGTTGTAGGCATTGAAATAATGGGTATATGAATATATTTTCCCCTCTATGATGTATTACAGAAATCACGTTATATTGGTACTTCTGCAGTATTTGTAGCTTAAATATATTTTGGATATGATAAGAAATGACTGTCTACGAGCAACATTAAGAAAATAAAAAGATTAAACGTGTATCCATTCCTTCGGTTAGATCAAGAGCTCTAGAGCAATAAATAAACCAAAACATAAGACTATTATAATATGAGCGAACGAATTCATACAAGTAGTTTTGTATAGGGTTATAGTTTTTCTGGCATATTTTGATGAGCAATCAATCCCAATTTATATAAAGGATCTGGAGATTTCAATGTACCTAGAATAAATATAGCTGTACATTAATCAATATTTATATCACTGCAAATAATAGTGCTTGACTTCTATTTCTTTTCTCTTAACAATAATGAGCTGAACAATTGCCTAAACAAAAACGCGTATTTGTGATGAAACATATGCCTCAAGGGTGTGCCCAAACTGAATGAGAGGTAAAATCATTTCAAACAGATGGTGAATGGATGAGCTTTTAAACTCCTTTATGTCTGTCATAGCCACATATTAACTTTTTTTTTTCTAGCGATAGCTGAGCCTACGAAATCCAGCTTGCAATATGCAAATGGGAGGAGTCGACTGTAAATATTATGCTCGATCGATGGGTAGAAAAAGATAGTTAAATAAACAAATAAAGAATGACAATAATACCTGTGCAGGCATTGCGAACTGTATCCCTCCACTGGTTCAGTAGTCACAATCATGTGCATGGTCCTCCCACTGGAGATTTCAATGTCTGAATTATTTTACAAACTGTCGCCTTGCTTGGGCATTTAAATAGATGCGAGGAGATAAGCTGTGAATAGGTTAGTCGACTAGAGATAGTGCTCTGAGTGAATTGGTTTGGGAACTGAATACACTCTGGTTGTGCAATCAATTGTTCTCTTGGACCAATGCATGTAGCTATCACCCCACCCCATACACCTTGGAACTAGATATTTCTGGGTAACCTGCATACCAGTGAGAGTATAACGGGTAGTCACAACTATAGGGTAGAAGAAAAAAGTCTGTAGTACAGTGTTCACTGACATAGTTTTGGTGGTTGAGATTATTCACGTCCAAATGGAATGTTGAAGTAGACTCCTTCTATTTTGTGTATCTCTGCGAAGATCCAACGAAAATCTCGAGTCGAACACCTTGTGCTAATTGCCTCATGATTCTATGCGGATGTTTATGTCGATCATTAGCATCCGTTTAGCAGATAGCTAGGCAGAGCCAATTAGTTGCCACTAATAATGGGGAGCAGTTTGCGTGTAAATACAAATTATATATGCAACAAATGGGAAATAAACTATTTGTTCGAACATTGAGTCATTGTCTCCCTGTCAGCGTTGAAAGAGTGTTGTCAGACCAACCTTGGGGGTTCACGTCTTCCACCTTCCATGCATTGCAGCCGTGAGGTGACAGGAGATAAAGCTTGGAATTGATGCCAAAAGTGCATTGGCAACTACGTGCCTCTAGGGTGGTCGCTTAAATTAATTTTATAGGGTTTGTCACGAGTGTTTTCCTTGGGGACTGCCAGAAGCTTCCATTACATGGGACAGTCTTAGCTTAGGTTCCTCATCTCGGTAATAACAACATGATAGAAGGGAATGGATTAGTGTGCCTTAAGCAACGTGAAAGGATGCAACAAAGAAAGTTTTTATCCAATGTCATTCTTTATCCGTCTCCTGTTTAATACTCTGCATTTTGATGATGATAGGAGGTAATGGTCTCGTCACTAGCAAAATAAAATAAAATTAGGAAACAAATTTTGTTCAGGGTTTAGACGTTTTCAAAATGGATGTGTAACCATTATATGTTACATTTGTTTTCCGCGTATTGTCTCATGCCTCCCTAAGTTAAATAAACTTTGCCATATTGTGTTATTACGAGATGCTTAAAGCAATACAAAAAAAAAAAAGAAATGGCGTGAGGGATGGTCATGTGTTTGTAGCTGTTGTGAATATAATCCACGAACTAAAGTGCAACAAAAATAAAAATAAATGGAACAACAAATAAACAATCATACTATTGCGAGATTATGTTACGTGCATGGCTTTGGAAGGATCTCCATCTAAAGCTCCATAGCCTCCACCTCGTGAGAAAAGCCACTATAGTGTTTAAAAGTTATCCTAATACTTTCCTTGGAGTGTAATACACCTTAAAATAAAAAGAGGAATACATTCCCATACCTTTAGGAAAGATTCTACTAATTTAAATAAGAAAATAAGGAAGGATATAGACCCACGTAAATTCTAGGAATTCTATAAAAGATACTATCCCTTTATTTAAATCCCTCCTCCTTCCCATTAGGGAGAATAATAATATGTATTTGAAAGGAAATAAACTATATTTAATTATATAAGATATTCTTTGAAATTAAAATCTTTAAATTTATTCTTAAAATGTATATATATATATCGATTTAATATTATACTTAATGAAATTAAAATACTAATTATAATAAATAAATAAATAATGGAATATTGATAAATAGTTCGTAAATTATAAATATTTTATCCATTGTCATATTTTGAAGTGCAAGGTAAAGTGTTAAATGTGAATGACATTAATATCGTCGGAATGGCTAAAGGGGTTAGGGCTATCAAGTTAAATAACGTTTTGACAATTAAACCTTCGATTATAGTAAATCAAGTTTTTATTCCCATGTGTGAACTCAAACCATGGGGATCTAGCAAGGACATTAACTTTTATGCAAAAGTGAGCATCAACTTTTGAATGGTAGTTAGAGTCTAGTAACCCTATGGTTGGAGCCAACCCAAATTAGTTTTTGTACCCTTACCTCACTCTCGAGCGTCGTGATGGTGATGGTGTTGCATGAGAAACCTCACTAATGTGTGTTGTAAGTATCTTGCACATGTATGGTTGTTAATGTTAGTATTTTGTAACTTAGTCTGCACACAAAAAAAAAAAATGTTAGTTGTGTTTTGCCTAGGGGTAAAATATGGGCATTACAGGATTCATGGGGTCTTAAAGAGAAGGCTCTTAAACATGGAGATCAAGAGTGGGACTAGGTAAAACCATTCATAATCATGCTCATATTGTTTTATTGACTATCTAAGAGCTAAGCACCCAGGATAACATTCTGTATTTTTCTATTGAATTTCCAGAGTGAGAATAATTTTGGGTTTGCAATCCTAGTTTTTAGTACACTAGCTAAGTATCCAAGACGCATTGCAAATACTTTTTCTCATTTTCCACAAATTTAGATTCTAGTGTGTACTTTAATATTCACTAGTTTGATTTTTTCTTTTTTAGAAAAATTAGAATCCAGTTCGTAGGTTGTGCTTGTTGTCAATGATAGTCCCCTTGATCTCATGACCCATCATTGGTTGTATATTTTCCTCCAATTGTTGATCAATGTCAAATGTGGCCATCATAATATCATCCATAGCCTCCATATTCTATAATTATTCATTGCTCATTTCTCATACATAGTAACCAAATAATGCAGGCCTAGAGCTTGGATTGCAAATCTATGCAAAAAATGATAAATCCCTACCTTTGTAAGCCTAATTAAACACAAAAACTGACATGTTGTCTGATATTTTAAATAGTCATATGACTGTCCTTTTTCTACCCTATAAACACTTACTCAATGCATAAAATAATTTATTGAAATGCAAAGTTGAGTGGCCTCTTAACTCTCAACACTAATTTCATTGCATTTGTCCAAATAGGGTTAATCATATTGTGATCGAAATTTTCATAATGAAGTCTTTCAATCTATCCTTTAAATTTGAGCATTGATGACAATCCATCTTGTCTTTTACTACCCCTATTAAATGCTCATGGTCTTGGCACATCAATTTTCTCTCTTTGATTGACCCGTCCTTATGTCTTGTCATTATCCCTATGGATGCAATTTGGAGCCTCCTACTACTTTTATATATCGGCCAAAGTCACCCCGATAAGTATTTCGATCCATTTGTATCTTCATCGACCAAAGATGATGTATCGTTAGGATATTCTATAGTTTCCCCAACGTGGTGAGTCTCCCCGATGATTATTCTTTCGATCTCAACTATTTCGCCAAGATTCTTGCCGATGTAATCTTATCGGCATCACATAGTGGGCCGGGTAGACATTCAAAACTTACTCCGATGGTATATGTCTTGCCGATATGCTTCCCTCATGCTTCGTCGATGAGACAAGATGTGTATCTCGCCGATGAAACGTAATCACCGAGACCAAAATCCAGTCCTCCCGATATATCTTCTCAGGCAATTTTGATCATTGTAATAGTCTTGATCTTTCATCGATATGCCTATATTTCAACGAATAGTTTTTTTATTTTAAAATTGCATTGTTTTGTTGAAATTGTGATGAACAGCAAAATGCGTCTGACGAATCTGCAATGTATCCAACGAACTTTCACTGTAATGACTTTCCTATTTCGTCATGATTTTGATGAACTTATGTTGTTAATCCAACGGTTTTGCAAAGGTATGTTTCCCATGATCTGAGTGTTGTTCATCACTAGAGCAACAAAATTGTCATCTAGGTTTCGACGAATGTATGTCGCTACCTTGACGCTTCAGCGAAGGTATGCCGCCCATGCTCTAGGTGCTGTTCGTCGCTAGATTGATGACACTATCCTCTTGGTTCTGACGAATGTATGTTTCTGCTCTAAGGCTTCATCGACGGTATGTCACTCGTGGTCTAGCCAATATTCGTCGTGTGATCGACAAAGTGGGCATCACGATTCCGATGAATGTATGTCATTGCTCTGATGCTTCAGTGAAGGTATGCTACCCGTGCTCCAGGTACTATTCGTCACTAGACCAACAATACTATTGTCTCGGTTCAGACAAATGTATGTCGCTGCTCCGACACTTTAGCGACGGTATGTTGCCTGTGGTCCAGCCACTGTTCGTCATACGATCGATGAAGTGGGCATCGTAGTTCTGATGAATGTATGTTGCTGCTCTGACGCTTCAGTGAAGGTATGCTGCCCATGGTCTAGCCACTATTTTTCACACGATTGACGAAGTGGGCGTCATTTTTCTGATGAGCTTGCGTTGTGAGGTCGATGTTTTACATTATGTCGAGATATAGACAAAAAGTGAGCAATGACACTGATTTCTCCGATTCGTTGGTCAGCCGACAACAGCTCATTGAAATTCTAACAAATTTCCATCGAAAATTGGTTGTCCTATGGAAGAAGAAGGGTCTCTCCAAATCTGTTGCCTCTTCTCGCCCTCGTGTTCAGGGAGTTAGTTTAGATCACTCGGGCTAAGGGGTTGTCTAATTTTTGGTTGTTCTATAGCTGACGGTCAACTGTTTTTGTGTGTTTCTTCTAGTTAAAGTTATGTTTGAACTATGCGTTCCTTCGGCCCTTTGGGCTTTCTGTGTAAAGGGTACAATACTCTGTAAATTTCGCTTATCTTTTCAAAAACAATAATTAGTATTATGTTATTAGAAGCTTGCAATTTAAACATATTTGTTTAGTGTGCTTTAGTTTGAGAATTCATTAATTGTTTGTGTGTGGTGTGATTTACTTATTTTTTATTGTAGTGTGGGTTTGAATTTTATATTGACTTATATTTAATTCATTTTGACATTTATTTTGTATGCTTGAACTTTGGCACTTTTGTGTTCACTTTCTTGTTTTATTGTTTATATGAAGTGTGTATTTGAGCTTTGGCATACATTAATTTTTTGTTTGAAATGACTTTCAAACTCGTTTGTTTAGTTTTTTAAGGCACCCCCTAGTTGTGAAGTTTAAGTGGGTGCTTGAACATTGGTTTGCTTATAATTTAATGAGGCATGATTTTTAATATTGGTATTGACTTATATTTGATCCATTTTGAAATTTACAAGTTGTAAAATTTGACATTTATTGTTTAAATGAAGTGTGTTTGAGCTTTGACATACATTAATTATTTTTTTGAAGCGACTTTTATTGAACTTGTTTGTTTTTTATATTTTGACATCCACTAGTTGTGAAGTATGTGTTTGATCATTGATTTACTTATTGTTTATTGTTTATATGAAGCGTGTTTGAGCTTTGACATACATTAATTATTTGTTTGAAGTGACTTTTATTGACCTTGTTTGTTTTGTGTATTTTGACATCCACTAGTTGTGACTTGTATGTGTTTGAACATTGATTTACTTATTGTTTATTGAACCATAGGTTTGAATTTTGATATTGACTTATATTGATTCATTTTGACATTACTTTACATGTTTGAGCTTTAGCACTTTGACATTCACTTTGTTTATATTTTTTGCTTAAGCTTTAACATAAATTAACTCTTTGTTTGAAGTGATTTTTAACTTTGTTTGTTTAGTGTGTTTCAATTTGGAATCACTATTTGTTTGTTGGAATTATCTTTGAACTATATTTATCTACTTTGTTTGTTTAGTTTTGAACTTTGGCATTCAATTTATGTAATTATTTGAATTTTGACATCCTCTTATTGTATTTTAAAGTTTTGTACAAAATGTGTGGGTGACCTTTGATATTCTCTTATATTATTTGTTAGCATTCACTATGTGTGTAAGTCAGTTAGAGGGAGAGATAGAGATGGATTGTGTTTGAATTACTTTATCACTCATTTATATTTGATCTCTTATTGTTTGTTGGTTTGTATGGATGGGTTGGTGTGTTTGAATTTTGGTTTTCACTTAGTGTTCTAAATTTGGCTCACTTTATTTCAACACACTTCACAATATTTGAACTTTGGTGTATTTACTTTGTATATGTGTAAAGTATGTGTTTAACAAACTTTGTGTGAAGTGTGTTTCAACTTTCCACATCTACATTGTATGTGTTTTGTTTACTTCATGCATAGTTGAACTAATTTTGTGTGAAGTTTATTTCAACTTTGGTATTTACTTTGTGTGTGTTGAACTTCAATGTTTGCTTCATGTGTGGTTGAACTGATTGTGTGGCATGCGTTTATATTTAAACTTTCAAATTCATTTTATGTAAAATGTTTATATTTTTGAATTCTTTAAGTACTTGTTGTTGGTGTGTGCTTGAATATTGATTTACTTATTGTTTATTGTGGTGTGGGTTTTAATTTTAGAATTGACTTATATTTGATTAATTTATTTGTATTTATTGTTTATATCAATTGTGTGTTTGAGATGACTTTTAAACTAGTTTTTTTAGTGTGTTTAGACACCCACTAGCTATGAAGTGTGTGGTTGAACATTGATTTTCTTATTGTTTATTAAGCATGGTTTTTGAATTTTGATATTAACTTATATTAGATCCATTTTGACATTTACTTTATTTATATTTATTATTTATATGAAGTGTGTGTTTGAGCTTTGACATACATTAATTATTTGTTTGAAGTGACTTTCATTGAACTTGTTTGTTTTGTGTGCTTTGCATTTTATGTAAAATGTTTATATTTGTGATTTTTTTAAGTGTTTGTTGTTGGTGTGTGCTTGAATATTGATTTACTTATTATTTATTGTGGTGTGGGTTTGAATTTTGGCATTGACTTACATTTGATTAATTTATTTTCTTTTATTGTTTGTATGAATTGTGTGTTTGAGCTTTGTCATACATTAATTTTTATTTGGAATAACTTTCAAATTGGTCTATTTAGTGTGTTTAGACACCCACTAGTTGTGAAGTGTGTGCTTGAACATTAATTTTCTTATTTTTTATTGAAGCATGGTTTCAAATTTTGATATTAACTTATATTAGATCCATTTTGACATTTACTTTATTTGCATTTATTATTTATAATATGAAGTGTGTGTTTGAGCTTTGACATACAGTAATTATTTGTTTGAAATGACTTTCATTGAACTTGTTTGTTTTGTTTGCTTTGGCATATTCTAGTTATGAAGTGTGTGTTTGACTATTGGTTTACTTATTGTTTATTGAAGCATGGGTTTGAATTTTGGTATCGACTTATATTTAATACATTTTTACATTTACTTTACATGTTTGAACTTTAAACACTTTAACTTTCACTTTGTTTGCTTTTATTATTTTGTATGATCTTTGTGTGATTTTCTTATTGTTTATTGAAGCATAGTTTTGAATTTTGATATTAACTTATATTAGATCTATTTTAACATTTACTTTATTTGCATTTATTATTTATATGAAGTGCATGTTTGATTTTTGACATACATAAATTGTTTGTTTTGTGTGCTTTGGCATCTTCTAGTTGTGAAGTGTGTGTTTGACCATTGATTTACATATTGTTTATTGAAGCATGGGTTTAAATTTTGGTATCAACTTATATTTGATACATTTTTACATTTAGTTTACATTTTTGAACTTTAAACACTTTATCTTTCACTTTGTTTGCATTTATTATTTTGTATGATCTTTGTGCTTGAACTTTAACATAAATTATTTTTTTGTTTGAAGTGATTTTCAAATTTGTTTGTCTAGTGTGTTTTGATTTAGCATCCACTAGTTGTTTGTTAGACTTGCATGTTTGAACTATAGCTATTTACTTTGTATGCATTTATTTTTTGAACTCTGGCATTGAATTTGTGTATTTTTTAAATTTTTGCATCCTCTTATTGTTTTTTAAAACTTTGTGTGAAATGTGTAGGTGAACTTTGGCATTCCCTTATATTATTTATTAGCGTTCACTATGTGTGTGTGAGAGAGAGTGTTTGAATCATGTTACCACTCACACATATTTGATCATTTTATTTTTTGTTAATTTGTATGGATGGGTGGGTGTGTTTGAATTTTGATTGTCACTTTCAATAATTTTCTTTGTTTGACTCACTTTACTTCAACACACTTCACAATGTTTGAAATTTGGTGTATTTAATTTGTATATTTGTGAAGTATGTAATCCAACAAACTTTGTGTGAAGTGTGTCAACTTTTCACATGCACATTTTGTGTGTTGTTTATATTTACTTAATGCTTGGTTGAACTAATTTTGTGTGTAGTTAATTTTAACTTTGGAATTTATTTTTTTCATGTTGAACTTCAATGTTTGCTTCATGTGTGGTTGAACTAACTATGTGGCATGTGTTTATATTTAAAATTTAAAATTTATTTTATATAAAATGTGTACTATCGTTTGAATTCAATTATGTGTAAGTGTATATGTTTGAGCAAAATATTTGTGAAGTGAACTAATATTGCATAAAGTGTCTTTGATTTCTTTCGCATTCACTTATGTCAATGTTTAAGCTTTAGCATTTTCGTAATATATGTTTGAAGTGTCTATTTGAACAAAATTTATGTGAAATATGTTTTAACTTTGACAACCACTTTGTCGTATTTGTACTTTGACATGTCTGTGCATTTTTACACTTTCACATTCACTTTGTATGAAACACTCACTTTATGGTACATGTTTGAACTTAAGTGTGAAGTTTGTTTGAACTTTGACATTCACATTTTTTTTGTTTGTATTTTGGCATGATTGAACTTAAGTATTACTTTGTGTGTAGTTGAAATAACCTTTTGCGAAACAGTTTTAAGTTAGGAGGCATGTGTTCACTTTTGTGTGTTTGTACTTTGGTATGTCTGAACTAACTTTATGTATCTTTAAACTTCAACATTTACTTTGTATATATGTGAAGTGTGTTTGAAAAAAATATGTGTGAAATGAACAAATATTGTGTGAAATGTGTTTTAACATTGACAACCATTTTTTTTGTTCTTTTACTTTGGGATGTGTATATATTAGAATTTTCATATCCACATTATGTGAAGAGTGTACTAACTATGACAACCACTTATGTTGAATGTTTGAACTTCATTGTAAAATGTGTTTGAACTTTGGGATTCACTTCACGTGTGTTTGTATTTTAAAATTATTGAATTTTGTTCTTACTTTATGTGTTTTTGAACTATTATTTTGTGGAACATGTTTAAACTTGGCATGTTTGAATAAATCCCATGTGTTTGAAAAAAAATGTGCGTTTATTTTAGGTGTGGTTAAGCTATGGAATGTGTTCATTTTTTGTTTTGTGAAATATATTTATAACTTTGAAATTCATTTTATATGAATTATCTTTATATGTTTGAAAGTTAAGTTTTTGACATTTACTTTTTTGTGTGTTTGAAAGTTAATTTTGGAATTTAGATTATGTTGTGTTTGTTTGAATTAAATTTGGAACTCATTGTGTGTGTGCATGTGGGAAAGAATTTTGACATTAATTTTTTTATATTATATTGTGTGGAGTATATAAAAGAATTTTGGTTTACATTTTGTATGGAGAATGGATGAAGAAAACAAACAAGGGTTTGAAGAAATATTCAACCGCAAAGAAAGTATTGATTCATTGATAGATGGATATATAGATTATTAAAAAGAGTACATATGCCTGATTATATAGGCAAGTGCTAAACCTAGAATGAAAAGGATGTAGCCAAGTGTTCAAATCACACTTCATGTGACAACAAGAAACCCTAACCAACTACCTAGGGAATGATAACAAGATGAAGATAAGTTCTAGAAAAGATAACTTACCTTCTAGAAGGGAATCTTATCTCAAAAAATTTATTAAATGATTAAATGCAACTTAGGACTAATATGATTAATTAAAACCTAAATTAACTTATGCTAGTGTAATAATTAATTAATTAATTACACTAACACTTCTAGGAAACATGTGTGGGTTGTAGTAAAAAAATGCCAACAGGTTCAATTGACAACATGATCTATTGAGTAATTACAAAGAATTCATAATTTGAAATTCTAGATTTTGACAACATGAACTATTGAAAAGTAGGAAATATTTTTCACATTGTGTCAAATATTGATATTGTTATCAAGATTCAATTATGTAGTTTTACAAGTCACACTCATTGACCCATGTTTCATGAGTAGTGTTTCACAAGAAACCATCTCTCATGATAATGAATGGTCCACTTAGCACTCATTGCATCTAAATGATTCTCAAAGGGATGAAGCACTAGGCCTTCCTAGGAGGTCACCCATCCCAATATTACATTATCCATGATTTTATTAATAATTCATCATTTTGGATTTTGACAAGCTTGACACACAAATGACAATTTGACAATGAACTTAATGTATCACAATTAAGTTTCAAATTGAGTAACACAATAGAAACAATTGGAAAAATTATCTTTTGTTATAAGTTTCATGATTGGTAAGAACACTTCTTCTTATAGATGCAGTCCCCACTAACACTAACAGATAGTCATTACCCTAGTTGTGGAAAAACCAAAGAATAATAACAGATATCCCAAAGCAAGGAGACTGAAAATTATCATAAGATCCATATCCCAAAAAGAGATAGCAGTTTATATTTGTTAAAATGTTCGGGTATTGAATCACCGTGCTTAGAGTCACAGTCCTATACCTAAAAGGAATTTACCAATACTATCCAGTGCCTCATCCATTGGGTGGGAGTCATATAAAACATAATTCAGATGAAAATGAACTTATCACCATAGTGCTTTGCTACCATGAGATTTGTCAGTATATTAAAACGATACTCCTTAGTGAATCCTGAGCATATAACCATAAACATGCAATTTTTGTTCAAGAATTTGATTAACTCATTAAATAAAAACAAGAGAACAAATTACACTTTTAAGTACACCATTGAAACTGAATGAACAAACCCTTGATAAATCCATTTATAATCCATGGCCCATACATAGGAGAGAAAAATGTTTTAATTTTTTTATATTTCTTTCAATATCAGTAATTACAAAAGCATAGTATACTTATTTCATACTATTCCCAACCCAACATGATTTCCTACATAATATCTTCAAAATCCTAGATTACCACTAACTGTACCTATTCTAAGCCTTCAGACCCAAAAAAACAAAAACCCTCAACAATGAGCCGTGAAATCTCCTTTATAGGATAAGAGAGCAACAAAACAATAGGCTACATTGTTCATTCCAAAATTGAATTTCATTTAGAATGAAATTCAAATTCACATTCCTCATCATTAGAAAAAACTATAATCAGTTCAAGGAATCAAAACAGTTATACCATTGTAACCAACCAGAGCTAAAGATAAAAGAGTGTGGTAGGCACACATACGTCCAGATCAACACACCACCCAAAAGTAAAACACCCAACAAGTGCAACTACTTGCAAGACACACGGCTCTGGTAGAGGTGACCGCTCCTAGTCCTCGCTTCAGTAAGAAGCGAGACCAACTTTGTAATGCCCCACCAAGTAACCTTAAAGGAAGTTGCAATTAATATCTTAAGCGAACCAAATTTTTTTTTATAAAGTGCATTTAACATACACATTCACTTACTACTCAACAACAACCTCTAAGGCTACAAGGCTAGGATTACTTAAACCCACACAAACATATTACATATAACCATAGCATTATGAAATTTATGAAATAAACATCATACATCATAAGAATACCACATAACCTAATAGGATAATCAACCAATATACAATCTCATAAACATTATCTTAATCCAATAGTTATATCACTCATTCCCAGAATGAGGCAATAGTATAAGGTTACAATTACAGAACTCCACCTCATAACAAAAGAGGGATAAAGTATCATATACAAACTGAAATATTACAATGCAAGAAATTACAACAATAACTGCGAGCTGTCCATCTGGATGTCTCGCCACCAAGTACTGAAGATAGATGGAGACCCAACGGTTTTGGTGCATGTTCCACCCAACCAATGTGGTACCCGAAGGCCCACCCCCCATGCTAGGAGATAGTAACAAAGTAACATGGACAAAGATTCTACTACCTCTAACCCAAGGCAGACTCAAACTGACTCATACTGTTATAACCAACCAAATGAATTAACAAGTACAACTCATTCACCATACAAGTACGAATCAAGTACAACTTAAGTACAATATAAGTACAAATCAAATACAATACAAGTACAATACAAGTACACATCAAATACAATACAAGTACAACTCCAACATCACTGACATAGGTCACATTGCTTCCAGACATAAAATAGATCAAGTATGTACAAATAACCATACACATAAAACAATTAACAACCATTGTCCTAGATAGAGTGTCATCGCAAGGTTTGTCATGAGATCTCCTCTGGGCATTCTTCATAGGCTTCGACACAAGTAATCTTGGTGGCCTCAACTGAATCCCGTCACTCATACTCACTCAAGCGGAATCAACTACCTCTCGTAAGGACAAGATAGTTGATCTTGCCATTCCAGGCCTTCTCACTCATCCCAAGTCTAAACGATCCCTTGTGTCTATGAGTGAGGATTAAATTATCTTGATTAGTGTGAATTGCATCCTAATCATCTAAGTACATTAATTTAATTATCACTTGATTAACTCACTTTTGAAGGTTACCCAGTTTACCACTTTGGGCTCTGGCCCCTAACAAAAGCCACTCTTCTAATCGACAACACACACCCAAACAATCCACCAAGGGAAACACAAGTGCATACCAACTAGGCATCATAATCCATTCCAACACAAGGAGGATATAAATAATAGAAACTCACTCCAAACACCTTGGAGGCAACAATCACATAGTCCACTCTTTTCACAGGAGGTACAAAAGATCTCACTCCAAACATCTTGGAGGCAACAACACATAGTCCACTCCTTTCATGGGAGGAAACAAATAAAAGAACTCACTCCAAACATCTTGGAGGCAACAATACATAGTCCACTCCTTTCATAGGAGGCAACAAGATGAAACCACATAACAAGGTCACTTCATACAAGGAGAAATGGATCCCATAATCCGCTCCTAAACCAAGGAGGTGCAAACATCCCCGTTCATGAAAACCGGGTAAAACTGAAAAGATGCCATGCACTACCCAAGGGAAAACAATTGGATGGCATAAAGATTTAAGAACCCTTATCATCTAAGTTCTTCTGAAAGACTTATAATTTAGGACTAACACTAAATCCTAAAACCCACAATGCAACTTGACGACATAGCAACAAAAGCATTCAATTCATCAATCAAATCTAATATTTGGATTTCCTAAATCCATACTCATTCAATAGGTAGTGTTGACAAGTCAAAGACATGATAACTAGATCATCTAAAATAATCATAACCCCTATTTCCCTTTTCATTATTGGAAATCTAAAACAATTAAACTTATTTCCCTTTACTGAATAGAGAGAATTAAATCCTTTAAGATAATCATGAGGAAGATACTACTTTTGGATATACTAAATCCATATCTCTTTCATAATCCAATCACAATGATTCAATTAATCTAAATAGAAATTAATTAAATAACATAATTGATTGCCTCATCAATAAAACAACTTCTTAATTTATTTTTAAATCGACACAAATCCATGCAAGTAAACTCTTTCCATTTCGTAACCAACTCTTACATCTCATTCAATTTTCTATTTAAAACATTCAATCACTTTAATATAATAACATATTGTTTCTCTATCCATTTTTCACATACACTAATCAATCCATTTTAAAATCTCTATTCAATAATATATTGCATGTATCTCATTAAAATAAAATACGATAATGAATTTTACACTTAATATATATATATATATGCTCCATATTATATAGACACCAAATATATATATTAATAAATTTAATTACATATATTTTTTAATATTCCATTCACAATAACTAGATTACTCTATGGAACTAAATAAAACATAATAACTATTTGCCTTTTTCAATATATTTAGTTCTTAAATTTACTTCTAATGTAACCTAACACTATTCCAAACAATTTTTTCAATTTTCTATCCGGAGTCTATGTCTCTTCAACTATCCATTTAGAAACATGCAATTTCATCAATGTATAAAAATATCTTTTGGCTTATCTATTTGACCACAAATTCATATTGTTTCTAATTAAATCTCATTAATTAAAACAAACATTTAAATATAAATATTTCTATAATTTTTCAATATATATAAATATTTTTTTCCTTATCAATTTTGACCATACATTCAAAACTTATCATTTAAATTCTTCATGCAAAACTAAATTACACGCACTTAAATAAAGCAAGGTAAATACTGATTGAAAATACTCATGGATATATATATATATATATATATATATATATATATATATATATATATACACATTTTGATATATTTTTTTCAATCATATTAACAAAATAAATATTTCCTTTTAAATCAACTAATTATTTCTATTAAAAAATATTTTTCTCTATACATTTTCTACACATACTAATTATTTATTTTAGAACACTAATAATACCCAATTTGCAACAACAGAATAAAATAATATAAAATATTATTTATTCTCTCAAATGGATATATACCTTCAATATATATATACTAAATATAAATTAATATATTTAAATATATTTAATCATTAACATATCTTCTATTCTTTACAGAATGTCAAATTGTTTAATTCAAAATAAAATATCCTTTATCATCAATTTTTCAATATATATATATATTTTTCCAATTAAATCAAATTAACAATTGGACCCTTTACACATGAATTTAAATTCCACAATTAAATTTTAAATTACGGATTCTTTAAATCAAATATTTAACTCCTTCAATTAAACTTTAACATTCCATTTTAAAATAAACAATAATTTCCCTATACGTTTATAATTTTAATTCCACTAATCTAATATACAAATTTTATTTAAAATAATATAAATAAATATAATACTTTAATATTATAAATTATAATATAAAATATTATTAAATAATATTTTAATATTATAATAACAATACATAAAATATTAATATTTATAAAAATCAATTTATTATTATTTTATTTTCAGAGCAGCCATGGGAAAATAACTTAATAGCAGTCTCATGTTTCAAGCATAACTCAAAAAATACGATCTGGGTATTTGCGATTTTTTGACAGGGATAATAAAATTTCAAAATGCAAAAACTCTTTAAATTTCTTGACAAGCCAGTTTGTGTAAGTGGAGTTATAGGCGGCGCAACCAGACCATTTTACCATGAAAAAATATAACTATCCCGCAGATTTTAAAATCTGATTTTATTTAATAAACAGAAGGTTTCATTTTCTAAAAACCTTCTAAATGCATTGTTCAATCTATATGTTTGATTTCAATAACAACATAATCGATTTCTCCAAATAATTTAAATTCAACTGAGGTTTTCACAATTTTCACTCAAGAATTTTCACAAGCAAAGGCTGTAAATTTATTTAATTCTTTTCTTCTAATATCAAATTTGTTTTCTAAAACAAATTTAACAAATAAATCTTTAATCACTACTATTTTTAAAAAAACAATCAAGAACAATAAAATATAAAGAGGAAAATCTGGTACAAAAGGCTACAGGAAGAGATGAATTTCTGATGCAAGCCTCCTCCAAAGATTTCTTGAATTTTCTTCAATCCTCCAAAGAATCCAATCCAAAATCCAACAAATGCAAACAATCTTTCCTTCAATCAATTCTACAATCAAACTTTTTTCAAACCTTTGTGCAAATTTTCCCAAAATTTCTTCCCTGCTGTAAAAATGTATTTTTTTCTAAATCTCTTTCTGCTCTAAAATTAAAACATGTATTCTTTATAAATCAAAAATACCTAATACAACCCTAATTCACATTACATGCAAATTAGATATTTCAATTTCAATTTCAATTTCAATTTTTACAACCCTAATTCACATTACATGCAAATTAGATATTAATTTCAATTTCAATTTAAAATGCAATTTCGAATAATAAGTTAATTTCCAAATTTGCAACTAATTTCCCAAATTAACATTAAATTACAATTTCCAATTTAATTCCCACACGTTGAAATTAAATTCCAAATTTAATTTTAATTCTTTTATTTTCTTTCATTCTCTTGCATCACGTTTAATTAATTAATAACTAAATTCAACCCCCATGGATTAAATTTAATTAATTAAATAAATTAAATATAATTAATTAATTTAAATATAAACTTTTATCCACATTGCATTATTTAAATTAAATAACCATCAACATGATTTAAATGCAATTATTCTAAACACTGGGTATCAGAGCCTAGGTTTAAACACTGGGTTCTCTGGGTGCAATTGTGCCCACTATGTTGTTCTTGTGATTTGTTAGTAGAGTGTTAAGTAATCACGTGTTCATGGCTTTTACTTTAGCATGATATACTCTATGAAAGAGAGTAGCGTGTTAGTAACCTGATATAAGGTTATGGTTGGAAAGTAGGATACGTATTCCATGGGTTATGAAATTTGATGTTCCTATGGGATTATGTATGTAGTTGTTTCCTTTGTAAATGTAAGAAACCAGTAACTGTATCTTGTTTGAACGTTATGAAAACCCGTACTTGCTTGTGTGTCCATGTGATGGTGGTACTTGGTACCCATCCATGGGGAAAAGTCACATTTGGGTGTGGATTTTACCATACCATTATGTGTGTTTGCATGTTTGTTACTTGATTGAGGACCAACCCAGGTGTGGTTGAAACCTATATATAGGAGTAACCAAAAGTAGTTCCTTTTCTTTTGGTTCGTTAGATCCTCAATCCGAAGGGATAGTAGTAGTCACAAGTTTTCTTGGGTGGAGTGTGTAGCGTACGCATGTTGTGGCATAGAGCATCTTAGCTCAACCAATCCCGAGGAAACGTACCTGCTACTTTCCCTAATGTTAGATCAGGATACTTGATCTATATGTGTTAGCCTTATCCCTTAGATTTGAGTATAGCAGCATGGTTGTTAGTTATGCCTAGACGTCCCTAGAGGCGATGACCTGGTAGAGTGACAATGTCTTTTTTAGTCATGGATACACTCTAGTCATGTGGATAGCGTGCCCATTCCGCATCACATGAGGGTATTTATCATTCTCATTGGATGTTGTTTCCTCCTTCCTTGTTTGGTGGCTAGTATCTAGTCACATAGTTGTTGTATAGTGGAATTTAAAGATTGTGAATTTTCTTTCAGTTATTGATGATTCTTTTCAGTTGATTGTGAGGGTCAACACTTTGTTTATATTAGATTGTGAAGGTTTAGCCACAATTTGTGATCTTATTTTCTTATAACCCTAGTGGTTATGACTTTGATTCAGTGTTGAAATTACGCGTATTTATTTATTTATTGTTGAAATGGAACTTTAATTTGATCTTCTTTATGAACTTGGTGGCTAAGCTAGTTATCGTTGTTGTTTTCAGTGTTAGCTATGTGTTGTATTGTGATTCCTCTCCAAGGTTGTTTGAGGCAAACTTGGTGAGTGTGTACGATGAAGTAGATGTAGGAAACATTGAGAATGGGGGTATGTGAGGCTAGACGCAGCTAGAACCCACTACTCACCTTTGTGGGATGACTATCTCTTGGAGGCTGATCACCTTACTCAATAAGAGAAAGGTCATTGTGGTCTTGTTTGGATGGTCTCATTTTACGTATGACCTAGCTCTATCAAGCCACTGATTTGATGTTAGATTTAGTTAAGATGGTTTATGTTCTTGATTCATGGACTCTTCTATCATGGATTGGTATGTTGCTTTCTGGTGTCCAGGTGGACCCTTGTGTAGTTTTGTGATGGTTGTTGGTGTTGTGTATTGGTACATATGTGTATTAGGTATAATAATCCATAGTATTGTGTTTTGGAGAATTGGTTGATGGTTGTTTCACCATGTTGTCCTGGTTAGATTTATAGTGTTCTTGGTTGAGTTGTTTATGGCACGGGTTGCTATTGTGTATGTGTTGAGGTACGGAGTGGTTCAGTTTGAAATCCTTGGTTACGTGTGATTGTATGGAGTTTGCTCTTGAGTTTTTTGCAGGCTTCCAAGAGTAAGCCTAACCTTTGGGGGGGAGAATGTAATACCCCTCCATTTTGTTTCTTGTTCAAGTTGCTTTATGCTATGTTTGGTTGCAGTTACTTTGCTACTGGATATATTTTATTATGATGTTTTGATCGCTATTATTGTGGGATGTAGTTATTTGATTATTGTTTCACATGCATTATGGATTAATGATGTTGTAGAGTTAACATGAGATGTTATTATGAGACTATTGGAATTATGATGGAAGTGTCAGTTTCGATGAGTGTATTGGTGAAGTAGACGGGTTTGCATCACTCACTTGTGAGCGCCCTATGAATCCGTAATTTCTTCTTCACGGTGTGTATTATATGCTGGATATATTTTATGATGTTGTTTACTTGGTTGCAGGATTGCAGGTACATGACATCGACTCCACCTGGTTTCACAGGTTTGAGCGTGTCAATCCAATGGTTAAGTAGAATGAGAGATAGTAGCTAGGTAACATGTGTCAAGTTTACACCCTAGCCTTAGTGTGTCGTCAGTTGTGTGTGTCGAGTCATTGTCTGTCTTGCTTTGATGTTATTTAATTATGAGGAATTCTTGATTTGGAAAAAGATATTTATATATATTGAAAAATTATAGAAATATTTATATTTAAATGTTTGTTTTAATTAATGAGATTTAATTAGAAACAATATGAATGCGCGGTCAAATAGATAAGCCAAAATATATTTTTATACATTGATGAAATTGCATGTTTTTAAATGGATAGTTGAAGAGACAGAGACTCCGGATAGAAAATTGAAAAGATTGTTTGCAATAGTGTTAGGTTGCATTAGAAGTAAATTTAAGAACTAACTATATTGAAAAAGGCAAATAGTTATTATGTTTTATTTAGTTCCATAGAGTAATCTAGTCATTGTGAATGGAATATTAAAGAATATATGTAATTAAATTTATTAATATATATATTTGGTGTAATACCCCTCCGGTTAGGTTTTGTGTAGTTTGCTTTATGCTTTATTTGGTTGCTGATACCTTGATATTGGATACACTTTGTTATGATGTTTTGATCGCTATTATTGAGCGACATTGATTATTGTGTGATGTAGATTATCCGACTATTGTGACACATGCTTTATGGATTATTGATGATTAGTAGAGTTAGCATGAGATATTGTATTACGTGATTTATGATTATGATGTAATGTTAGTCTTTGATGAGTGTATTGGTGAAGAGGACGGTTTCGCATCACTCGCTTGGGAGCGCCCTGCGAATCCGTGATTTCTTCTTCACGGTGTGTATTATATACTGGATATATGTACTATGTTGTTATTTGGGTGTAGGTTGCAGGTACATGACACCGATTCCACCTGGTTTCACGGGTCTGAGCGTGTCGATCCAACGGTTATGTGGAAAGGGAGATAGTAACTGGGTAACATGTGTCAGGTCTATTCCCTAGCCTTAGTGTGTCATTCGTTCTGTTTGTGAGTTGAGTCTACTTGGTTTAATGTTTATGATTTAATTAGATGTTTTGTTATTTAATTAAAATGTTAGAATTATTGTATTGTTGAAAGTAGAGTTTATTTTAACATTAAGTCATATATATGCTTAGATAAAATATATATGTTGATTATGAAATTGTATTAATTAAATTAATCTTGGAAAAGATTGAATTTAATTATTAAATAATTAAAATTAATTAATTATGTTTATTGCATTAAATTAAATTAAAAGAATTGAAAGAAAAGTGAAATTGCATTTGGAAATCAATTTGAAGTTTTTGAAAATGGGAAAAGGAAATAAATATCTATTTTTATTTTGCATGCGAAAAGGAAATTAGGGTTAGGTTAGATATTTTAGTTTTAATATGAATGTATGTTGCAATTTTTAAAAAAAAAGAAAAAAGAAAAAAAGAAGAAGAACAGTTTTGGAAGGATTATTATTGTTCAGAAGATTTTGGGGAATTTTGAAGAATTGCACAAACAGGGATTTGAATCGAACTTTGGTTTTTGGAATTGGAATTGTTTGCACTTTGAGGAAAAACACAGAGGAGGCTTCTATCAAGATATTTTCTTCATCTTCTGGAGCATCATATTCCAGGTTTTATACTTGATGTTTATTGCAATTTTCAAATTAATGGTTGTGAAAATTCAATTTATTTACTATAGGAAATTGTTTAGAAAACAAAACCTATAGATCCATCATTTCAATTTTCGAATTAAAATATTCTCAAACATCTAGGATTTATTGTGAAAAAATCTAGTTTGTAAATCAAACAGATCTATTTGGCAAATTTAAACCCTAAAGAAAATATTATTGAAAATTCAAATCCTATGAGAAAACCTTCAGTAAATAGTTTGATTTGAATTTTTAATGAATAGGGTTGAACGAAATTTTAATTATATCCTTTTAAATGTTGGAATAAAATTCTGGAAAATTTAAAGAATTTTTTGTTTCTGGTTTTGGTTGTAATTTCTTCAATTTTACCAGTTATAGAAATTCTGGTAAATTTTTATATATTTATATATATAAACTGATATATATTATATGTAAATTACATATAATATATATAATATATATATATAAATATATAAACCATGTGTTTTTAAATATCTGAGTTTTTTTTTTCGTTTTTCGCATTAATATTAATGACGAAAAGTCGAAAAGTACGATATCGGTAACTGTGTTTATTTTTTTATAAAACACATATGAAAAAAAGAAAATATCTAAAAAAATATATAAAAAAAATTAATTGTTAAGTGGACGGTGGGGAGGTCAGACCCCCACCCCACGGATGTCGAGGGCAGGATGCACCTGCCATGGGCAGTGCGCCCACCCTTGGGGGACGCACTCCCCATGGGAGGTGCGGCCTCCCTATGTACACCCGCCTACTATACTATGTACAGTCGACGGAGGTACCTCCCTGCGCAGTGGAAAGTGATGGGTACCGGCGGTACCACTGTCCGGTCCATCACTGTCACTTTACCTTTTTGCATTGAAAAGTATTTTTTTTAAATTAATTTATTTATTTTTATTACTTTTATTAAATCCGAAATTTAATATGGAAAATTTAGATTATAAATTTGAAATTTGGGAAATTTTTTTTTAGCATAATATATTCAGTGAGTATATATATTAAATACTGTGCATTGTTTTATTAAAATAACATATTTTTTGTATAAATATGATATAAAATATATATATGTATGTACTGTATGTATATATATATATATAAATATATTTTATAAGAATGTGAGATAGAGATTTATATTTGATTTTTTTTTTTTTTGTTTTGTTTTGTTTCTTTTCTAGAATTATGGAATTTGGATTAAATATGGAATTTGAGTTTATTAGTAGAATTAAATAAACATATATATAATATTTAGTTTAATATATATGATTATATATTTTTTAATTATGTGCATGATCTAGTAGTTGTAATTATTATTTAAATTGTGAATTGAAAAGATTAGATGAATAAGTTAAGAGTTTTTTTAAAAAGATATATTTCTTGGATTAGTATTTTGATTTAAATACAAATTTGACATCTAGTATTGTTTAAAAAATAGAATTTTATTCTTTTCTTTGTAAGTGAAAAGGTAATGATTCAGTTTATTAATTATTTTACTAAAGCAATGGTTTGTAACCGAAAAGTATTTGTTTTAGTGTTGAATTTATTGCGTTTTAGTGAAAATTAATAAGGATAATGTTTATTTTCTGCGAGAAGCTTAAAGTAGGGCTATGGATTTAATATATCTGAACATAGTGTTTGTTCCTTTATCAATGCAATATTATGTTAGTTTCCCTTTTAATGAATGCTTTGGGAATGGGTAATTATGTTAAGTAGTGTAAAGTCTTCCAGTGTAGGTGGGTCATTCCCATGTTAATTAATATTCATCTATTCCTTGGGTAGGTTAATTTGAGTTGTTTTCCTCCGTATGTTGGAGTGGGATTCTTATTGTCGATTCCTAGATTAGGAGAGATAAAGTTATTCAGTTCTATAACACTTGATTCACCCTTGGAGTCTAGATTTGAGTAGTGAGTTATCCATTAGAAGAGTGGCTTTTGTTAGGGGCCGGAGCCCAAAGAGGTAAACCGGGTAACCTTCGAAAGTGTGTTTAATAAGTGATAATTAAAGTAAAGTATTAGATTACTAGGATGCATTCACATTAACCAAGATATAATTAACCTCACTCGCAGACACAGGGGCTTGTTTAGACTTGGGGTGAGTGAGAAGGCCTGGAATGGCAAGGTCAACTAACTTGTCCATATGAAAGGTAGTTGATTCCGCTTGAGTGAGTATGAGGGCCGGGATTCGGTTGAGGCCACCAGGATTACCGGAGCCTATGAAGGATGCCCAGATGAGATCTCATGACGGACCTTGCGATGACACTCTATCTAGGATAACCTTGTTTGTATGTTGTGTGTATGGTTTCTTTAGCACACTTGATTATTATATGTCTGGAAGCAATGTAACCATGTTAGCGTTAGATTTATCTTGTGCATATGTTGGTTGAGTCAGTATGTGTCAGTATGAGTCTGCCTTTGGTTAGAGGTAATAGATTTCTTGTCCATGTTACTTTGTTACTATCTCCTAGCATGGGGGCTGGGCCTACGGGTACCACATGGTAGGGAGGAACATGCACCAAAACCATTGGGTCCCCCTTTGTTCTTCAGTTCGTGGAAGCAAGACATCCAGTTGGACAGCTTGCAGATATTGTTACTCTCTTCTATTACTATTGTATCTCTCCATGTATCCGTTGTATTTACCCCTCTTGTTGTTATGAGGTGGATCTTGTAATTATTATACTTATGTATTTTTACTCATTCTGAGAATGAGGATTGTAATCTTGTAATGGAATTTTATAATGGAATTATGTGATAGTTAATCTATTTTATATTGTATTTACTTATGTTAGATGTATGTCATTACTTGAGTTAATTAATGCAATGTAATTTAGATGATGTATGTTAATGGGGTTTAAGTAATCTTAGTTACGTAGCCTTAGGGGAGGTTGTCAATTTAGGTGAACATGTATGTATAATGCACTTTAAAAAAAAAAATTAGTACACTTTTGTAGCGAATTGAAACTTGCTCTAGGGTTGCGTGGCGGGGCACTACACATGGTATCAGAGCCTAGGTTTAAACACTGGGTGCTCTGGGATTATGTTGCAACCATTAAGCTTAGTTGCATAGGTTTCTTTTTTAGTGTACCTTGTCTAATACCTCTTTGTGTCTGTGTAGGAGGATGCCTCCCAGACGCGGACGAGGCAGGGGATGAGGACGTGGTCGTATAGGCGGATGTGAGGGGAGTCAACAGGATTCGTCACCTCATGTCACACCCATACCAGATCAGGAGGTACATCAGACCTCACAGAACAATCCAGGGGGTGGTTGCGGACAGCTAGATCCTCCTAGGGTTGAAGCTACATGTAAAGCTTTTGAGGAAGCTTTGACATTATTGGGTCCGAGGCAAGCAGTGCTAGAGGTTAACCCTAAGGTGAGGACAGTTACACCTCAGTCTGATATGTTAGCAATGAATTATATGCGAGACTTGATTCGATCTCAGCCACCTCGATTTGATGGAGTAGGTACAGGTTTAGAGGTTGAGACCTAGTTGATAGGTCTAGATAGGTGTTTCTCCATGCACCCCTTTGATAGTAATACTAAAGCGCGATGCGCTGTTATTCATCTCCGTGGATTTGCCGCCACTTGGTGGAAGCTAGAGGAGCAGAAGCTCCATATAGACATGAGTACAGTATCTTGGGAGATCTTTCTTGAGAGATTCAGAGCCCGTTTTCTCTCGGATCATTGGCGTCAGCGTAGAGGCAATGAGTTTCATGCCCTACGTCAGTTAGCCATGACAGTTGATCAGTATGAGAGGAGATTCTACGAACTTAAACAGTTCACAAGAATCGGGGATGACGAGGTGATGCTTGTGCAGCATTTTATCAGGGGCTTAAATGCCCATATCAGTGGAGGTGTTCAGGTCTTTGAACCCAAGTCTATGGAGATAGCTGTGGAGAAGGCACGACTTGTGGAGGAGAACCTGAATATGGTACTGGGAGGTCATACAGGTGTGATTATTGGCAGTGGTACAGGAGCTGAGACTAGTACTCGAGGAGGATAGACACAAGGTGTTGCGACTCCTAAGACTCAGCAGGTATCAATACAGGGCAGTCAGCAACAGTCGTTTCAGGGGAAACAAAAAGGTTTCCAATAGGGACAGAGTAATAGGAACTGGAGGCGCATGAAGCGTTTCAATGCTGAGCAACCCGCTCAGAGTGTCCAGTCTACTTTTGGAGGCAGTGTACAGCAGTCTAGTGCACCAGCAGGAGGCAGAGGATATGGTAGAGGCACAAGTTGCTTCTCTTGTGGTCAGCAGGGCCATATTGCTAGGATGTGTCCCAATAAGGGCACATCAGGATTCACTCAGAGACCAGCGGCATCAGAGCCAATAGTAGGAGATGCTGGCAGAGGCCATCGTGTGTTCACAGTGGTTGATAACCGCCAAGCAGAGCACCAAGGTACCGTAGTAGAGACCGTTGGTATGCTATTGGGTAATCATGTTTCTATTCTATTTGATTCAGGAGCGTCAAACTCCTTTGTTTCTTCATCAGTTATGTCACGTTGCATACTGGGTGCCGTAAGGCCAGCTGATAGGTGGCAGGTTGAGTTAGCATCGGGTGCGAAGGTCGCATCACATTCAGTTGTACCTGATTGTAGGGTGGAGATTGGACCACTCCGCACTACCTTAGATCTTCGGGTTATTCCTTTGGGATCCTATGATGTTGTCATAGGTATGGACTGATTAGAGGCTCACCGAGCGATTATTGATTATCGACGTAAGTCGATTAGGTGCATTAATGCATCTGGTGGTGAGGTTGAGATTATAGGAGTACAAAGACCGATATCCTTGAGGATTATCTCAGCTATGCAGTTGAGGAGATGTGTTTGGCAGGGATGTCAGTTGTTTGCTGTTTCAGTTGATGACTTGGGATTAGGAGATGGAGAGGAGAAGGTATCTCTAGATAGTCATCCTGTGCTTCAGGAGTTTTCAGATGTTTTTCCAGATGAAATTCTAGGGATGCCACCAAGGAGAGATATAGATTTTAAGATTGACTTAGTACCTGGTTCAGAGCCTATTTCATAAGCTCCCTACCGTATGACTACTCAGGAGCTGAAAGAGCTTCGCTTGCAGTTAGAGGAGTTGTTGGAGAAGGGGTTCATTCATCCTAGTGTATCTCCTTGGGGAGCACCTGTCATCTTCATGAAGAAGAAGGACGGTTCACTTCAGTTGTGCATTGACTATCGACAGTTGAACAAGGTAACGATCAAGAATCGTTATCCACTTCCCAAGATTGATGACTTGTTTGACCAAGTCAAAGGTGCTACCATCTTTTCGAAGATAGACCTTAAGTCGGGATACCATCAGCTTCGTATCTTTGATGCAGATATACATAAGACAGCGTTTCGGACACGATATGGTCACTATGAGTTCACTGTGGTACCATTCGGGTTGATGAATGCACCATCTGTGTTTATGAGTTTGATGAATGGAGTATTCCGCACATACCTGGATAGGTTTGTTCTTGTGTTTCTTGATGATATATTGATATATTCCAGGACAGTAGAGGAACACGAGGAACATTTGCGACAGGTTTTGCAGTGTTTGAGAGAGAACCAACTTTATGCCAACTTGTCGAAGTGCGAGCTTTTCAAGACTGAGATCAAGTATCTTGGTCATGTGATCTTAGGAGAGGGGATATCTGTGGATCCTTCAAAGATTCAAGCTATTCTTGATTGGCCTATGCCCACGAATGTGGCAGAGATCCGTAGTTTTATGGGGCTTGCAGGTTACTACAGGAGGTTTGTTCAGAGTTTTTCCAGGATAGGTCATCCTATCACTTCTCTTCAGAGGAAAGGGAAGATTTTTGGATGGTCAGAGCAGTGTGAGTCAGATTTTCAGTTCCTTAAGGATAAGTTGACTAGTGCACCCATTTTAGCGATACTAGATCCCGCAGGAGACTTTGTGGTTTGTACAGACACATCTTTAGAGGGCTTAGGTGCAGTTCTGATGTAGGAGGGGTGAGTGATAGCTTATGAGTCGCGTAAACTTAAATATCATGAACTTAATTATCCCACACATGATCTTGAGTTAGCGACAGTAGTCCATGCATTGACTAGATGGAGACACTTCTTACTTGGGCACAAGTTTGAGTTACACAGTGATCACAGGAGTCTACAATACATTTTTAATCAGCCTAACCTTAATGCTAGACAGAGGTAATGGATGGAGTTTCTTTGTGAGTATGACTTCGAGGTGAAGTACATTCAGGGAAAGAGAACGTTGTAGCTGATGCACTCAGCAGACGTAGGCATGAGATTTTTGAGATGACTCTTATGGTTGATTTACGAAGTCGGATTCTTGCTACTCTTCTAGCAGACAGTTGGTACCAAGATGTGAGAGCAGAGATTGAGGCAGGTAGACCTCTTGCGGGTAGATTTTTAGGTTATTCACTTGAGTCAAATGGGTTACTTAGGCATTCCGAGCGTATTTATGTTCCTTTAGTAGGTGACCTTCGATATTTGGTTTTGACCGAGGCTCATCATGCACCCTATTCAGCCCATCCTGGGGTGAAGAAGATGCACGCAGATTTGTGCCAGTTATATTTTTGGCCTGGGATGAAACGGGATATTGCAGACTTTGTAGCGAGATGTTTGGAATGTCAGCGAGTGAAGGCTGAACAACATCCAGCAGGGCTTCTTCAGCCACACCTTGTACCTGAGTGGAAGTGGGATATTATCTCATTGGATTTCATTGTTGGTTTACCCAACTCTTCACGACGACATGATGCCATTATGGTGATGGTCGATAGGTTGATGAAGGTAGCACACTTCTCACCTATGCATGCTTCCTATAATGCATCATTAGTTGCTAGAGTGTTCATGGAGGACATTATGAGGTTGCACGGTATTCCACGTCGGATTATTTCTGATAGGGATCTAGTGTTTACTTCAGCCTTGTGGACATCATTACAGCATGCTATGGGGACACAGTTGAACTTTAGTTCAGCATATCACCCTGAGACAGATGGACAGACAAAGAGGGTTAATCAAATCCTCGAAGATATGTTACGCATGTATTTCATGGATGAACAGACACGATGGGAGGATTATCTTTACTTAGTGGAGTTTGCTTACAATAACAGTTACAAGAGTTCCATTGGCATGGCACCTTTCCAGGCTTTGTATGGATGTCCTTGTCGTACTCCTTTGAGTTGGGATCGATTAGAGGATAGAGTGTTATTGGGACCTGAAATGTTGCAGGATATGGAGCAGTAGGTAGAGCGTATTAGAGAGCATCTTGTTGTAGCACAGGATAGACATAAGAAGTATGCAGATGCGCATAGGGTGGATCATCAGTTTTCTATTGGCGACAGAGTATTTTTGCGGGTGCGTCCGCGAAAGAGTCCTATCCGTTATGGAAAGGGTTCTAAGTTGGCACCTCGCTTTGTCAGACCTTTCGAGATACTCAAAAAAATTGGTCCAGTTGCTTATCGACTTGCTTTGCCACCTAGTCTTGCATGTATACATGACGTATTCCATGTTTTAGTTCTTCGACCTTATCATCCTAATGTTACTCATGTCCTTGATTGGAACTCCTTACAGGTAGAGGACGGGTAGCTGGCTTTGGAGCCCATGGCAGTTTTGGAGCGCATAACGCTCGCTCTTCGAGGGCGAGATATTGAGCAAGTCAGAGTACAGTGGGATCCCAGGGATGATACTTCATCCACCTGGGAGGATGCAGTTAGGATTAGGGTAGTGCCCCGCCACGCAACCCTAGAGGAAGTTTCAATTCGCTACAAAAGTGTACTCAATTTTTTTTTTAAAAGTGCATTATACATACATGTTCACCTAAATTGACAACCTCCCCTAAGGCTACGTAACTGAGATTAATTAAACCCCATTAACATAGATCATCTAAATTACATTGCATTAATTAACTCAAGTAATGACATACATCTAACATAAGTAAATACAATATAAAATAGATTAACTATCACATAATTCCATTATAAAATTCCATTACAAGATTACAATCCTCATTCTCAGAATGAGTAAAAATACATAAGTATAATAATTACAAGATCCACCTCATAACAACAAGAGGGGTAAATACAACTGATACATGAAGAGATACAATAGTAATAGAAGAGAGTAACAATATCCGCAAGCTGTCCAACTGGATGCCTCGCTTCCACAAACTGAAGAACAAAGGGGGACCCAACGATTTTGGTGCATGTTTCTCCCTACCTGGTGCATGTTTCTCCCTACCATGTGGTACCCGTAGGCCCAGCCCCCATGCTAGGAGACAGTAACCAAGTAACATGGACAAGAAATCTATTACCTCTAACCAAAGGCAGACTCATACTGACACATACTGACTCAACCAGCATATGCACAAGATAAATCTAATGCTAACATGGTTACATTGCTTCCAGACATATAATAATCAAGTGTGCTAAAGAAACCATACACACAACATACAAACAAGGTTATCCTAGATAGAGTGTCATCGCAAGGTGCATCATGAGATCTCCTTTGGGCATCCTTCATAGGCTCCGGTAATCCTGGTGGCCTCAATCGAATCCCGGCCCTCATACTCACTCAAGCGGAATCAACTACATTTCATATGGACAAGTTAGTTGACCTTGCCATTCCAGGCCTTCTCACTCACCCCAAGTCTAAACAAGCCCCTATGTCTGCGAGTGAGGTTAATTATATCTTGGTTAATGTGAATGCATCCTAGTAATCTAATACTTTACTTTAATTATCACTTATTAAACACACTTTCGAAGGTTACCCGGTTTACCTCTTTGGGCTCCGGCCCCTAACAAAAGCCACTCTTCTAATGGATAACTCACTACTCAAATCTAGACTCCAAGGGTGAATCAAGTGTTATAGAATTGAATAACTCTATCTCTCCTAATCTAGGAATCGGCAATAAGAATCCCACTCCAACATACGGAGGAAAACAACTCAAATTAAACTACCCAAGGAATAGACGAATATTAATTAACATGGGAATGACCCACCTACACTGGAAGACTTTACACTACTTAACACAATTACCCGTTCCCAAAGCATTCATTAAAAGGGAAACTAACATAATATTGCATTGATAAAGGAACAAACACTATGTTCAGATATATTAAATCCATAGGCCTACTTTAAGCTTCTCGCAGAAAATAAACATTATCCTTATTAATTTTCACTAAAACACAATAATTTCAACACTAAAATAAATACTTTTCGGTTACAAACCATTGCTTTAGTAAAATAATTAATAAACTGAATCATTACCTTTTCACTTACAAAGAAAAGAATAAAATTCTATTTTTTAAACAATACTAGATGTCAAATTTGTATTTAAATCAAAATACTAATCCAAGAAATATTTCTTTTAAAAAAAACTCTTAACTTATTCATCTAATCTTTCCAATTCACAATTTAAATAATAATTACAACTACTAGATCATGCACATAATTAAAAAAAATATAATCATATATATTAAACTGAATATTATATATATGTTTATTTAATTCTACTAATAAACTCAAATTCCATATTTAATCCAAATTCCATAATTCTGGAAAAGAAACAAAACAAAACAAAAAAAAACAAAAAATCAAATATAAATCTCTATCTCACATTCTTATAAAATATATTTATATATATATATATATACATACAGTATATACATATATATATTTTATATCATATTTATACAAAAAATATTGTTATTTTAATAAAACAATGCACAGTATTTAATATATATACTCACTGAATATATTATGCTAAATTTTTTTTTCCCAAATTTCAAATTTATAATCAAAATTTTCCATATTAAATTTCGGATTTAATAAAAGTAATAAAAATAAATAAATTAATTAAAAAAAAATACTTTTCAATGCAAAAAGGTAAAGTGACAGTGATGGACCGGACGGTGGTACCGCCGGTACCCATCACTGTCCACTGCGCAGGGAGGTACCTCTGCTGACTGTACATAGTACAGTAGGCGGGTGTACATAGGGAGGCCGCACCTCCCATGGGGAGTGCGTCCCCCAAGGGTGGGTGCACTGCCCATGGCAGGTGCGTCCTGCCCTCGACATCCGTGGGGTGGGGGTTTGACCTCCCCACCGTCCACTTAACAATTAATTTTTTTTATATATATTTTTAAATATTTTCTTTTTTTGATATGTGTTTTATAAAAAAATAAACACAGTTACCGATATCGTACTTTTTGACTTTTCGTCATTAATATTAATGCGAAAAACGAAAAAAAAAACTCAAATATTTAAAAACACATGGTTTATATATTTATATATATATATATTATATGTAATTTACGTATAATATATATCAGTTTATATATATAAATATATAAAAATTTACCAGAATTTCTATAACTGGTAAAATTGAAGAAATTACAACCAAAACCAGAAACAAAAAATTCTTTAAATTTTCCAGAATTTTATTCCAACATTTAAAAGGATATAATTAAAATTTCTTTCAACCCTATTCATTAAAAATTCACAAAACTTAAATAAGGAAAATTCAAATCAAACTATTTACTGAAGGTTTTCTCATAGGGTTTGAATTTTCAATAATATTTTCTTTAGGGTTTAAATTTGCCAAATAGATCTGTTTGATTTACAAACTAGATTTTTTTCACAATAAATCCTAGATGTTTGAGAATATTTTAATTTGAAAATTGAAATGATGGATCTATAGGTTTTGTTTTCTAAACAATTTCCTACAGTAAATAAATTGAATTTTCACAACCATTAATTTGAAAATTGCAATAAACATCAAGTATAAAACCTGGAATATGATGCTCTAGAAGATGAAGAAAATATCTTGATAGAAGCCTCCTCTGTGCTTTTCCTCAAAGTGCAAACAATTCCAATTCCAAAAACCAAAGTTCGATTCAAATCCCTATTTGTGCAATTCTTCAAAATTCCCCAAAATCTTCTGAACAATAATAATCCTTCCAAAACTATTCTTCTTTTTTTCTTTTTTCTTTTTTTTTTAAAATTGCAACATGCATTCATATTAAAACTAAAATATCTAACCTAACCCTAATTTCCTTTTCGCATGCAAAATAAAAATAGATATTTATTTCCTTTTCCCATTTTCAAAAACTTCAAATTGATTTCCAAATGCAATTTCACTTTTCTTTCAATTCTTTTAATTTAATTTAATGCAATAAACATAATTAATTAATTTTAATTATTTAATAATTAAATTCAATCTTTTCCAAGATTAATTTAATTAATTAAATAAATTAAAATTTAATTAATACAATTTCATACTCAACATATATATTTCATCTAAGTATATATATGACTTAATATTAAAATAAACTCTACTTTCAACAATACAATAATTCTAACATTTTAATTAAATAACAAAACATCTAATTAAATCATAAACATTAAACCAAGTAGACTCAACTCACAAACAGAACGAACGACACACTAAGGCTAGGGCATAGACCTGACACATGTTACCCAGTTACTATCTCCCTTTCCACATAACCGTTGGATCGACACGCTCAGACCTGTGAAACCAGGTGGAGTCGATGTCATATACCTACAACCTACACCCAAATAACAACATAGTACATATATCCAGTATATAATACACACCGTGAAGAAGAAATCACGAATTCGCAGGGTGCTCGCAAGCGAGTGATGCGAAACCGTCCTCTTCACCAATACACTCATCAAAGACTGACATTACATCATAATCATAAATCACGTAATACAATATCTCATGCTAACTCTACTAATCATCAATAATCCATAAAGCATGTGTCACAATAGTCGGATAATCTACATCACACAATAATCAATGTCGCTCAATAATAGCGATCAAAACATCATAACAAAGCGTATCCAATATCAAGGTATCAGCAACCAAATAAAGCATAAAGCAAACTACACAAAAGCTAACCGGAGGGCTATTACATTTGGTGTCTATATAATATGGAGCATATATATATATGTTAAGTGTAAAATTCATTATCGTATTTTATTTTAATGAGATGCATGCAATATATTATTGAATAGAGATTTAAAAATGGATTGATTAGTGTATATGGAAAATGGATAGAGAAACAATATGTTATTATATTGAAGTGATTGAATATTTTAAATAGAAAATTGAATGAGATGTAAGAGTTGGTTACGAAATGGAAAGAGTTTACTTGCATGGATTTGTGTCGATTTAAAAATAAATTAAGAAGTTGTTTTATTGATGAGGCAATCAATTATGTTATTTAATTAATTTCTATTTAGATTAATTGAATCATTGTGATTGGATTATGAAAGAGATATGGATTTAGTATATCCAAAAGTAGTATCTTCCTCATGATTATCTTAAAGGATTTAATTCTCTGTATTCAGTAAAGGGAAATAAGTTTAATTGTTTTAGATTTCCAATAATGAAAAGGGAAATAGGGGTTATGATTATTTTAGATGATCTAGTTATCGTGTCTTTGACTTGTCAACACTACCTATTGAATGAGTATGGATTTAGGAAATCCAAATATTAGATTTGATTGATGGCTTGAATGCTTTTGTTGCTATGTCGTCAAGTTGCATTGTGGGTTTTGGGATTTAGTGTTAGTCCTAAATTATAAGTCTTTCAGAAGAACTTAGATGATAAGGGTTGTTGAGTCTTTATGCCATCCAATTGTTTTCCCTTGGGTAGTGCATGACATCTTGACAGTTTTACCCGATTTTCATGAACGGGGATGTTTGCACCTCCTTGGTTTAGGAGCGGATTATGGGATCCGTGTCTCCTTGTATGAAGTGACCTTGTTATGTGGTTTCATCTTGTTGCCTCCTGTGAAAGGAGTGGACTATGTGTTGTTTCCTCCAAGATGTTTGGAGTGAGTTCTTTTATTTGTTTCCTCCTGTGAAAGGAGTGGGCTATGTGTTGTTGCCTCCAAGATGTTTGGAGTGAGATCTTTTGTACCTCCTGTGAAAGGAGTGGACTATGTGATTGTTGCCTCCAAGGTGTTTGGAGTGAGTTTCTATTATTTGTATCCTCCTTGTGTTGGAGTGGATTATGATGCCTAGTTGGTATGCACTTGTCTTTCCCTTGGTGGATTGTTTGGGTGTGTGTTGTTGATTAGAAGAGTGGCTTTTGTTAGGGGCCGGAGCCCAAAGTGGTAAACCGGGTAACCTTCAAAAGTGAGTTAATCAAGTGATAATTAAATTAATGTACTTAGATGATTAGGATGCAATTCACACTAATCAAGATAATTTAATCCTCACTCATAGACACAAGGACTCGTTTAGACTTGGGATGAGAGGGAAGGCCTGGAATGGCAAGATCAACTATCTTGTCCTTATGAGAGGTAGTTGATTCCGCTTGAGTGAGTATGAGTGCCGAGATTCGGTTGAGGCCACCAGGATTACTTGTGCCGGAGCCTATGAAGAATGCCCAGAGGAGATCTCATGACAAACCTTGCGATGACACTCTATATAGGACAACGGTTGTTAATTGTTTTATGTGTATGGTTATTTGAACATACTTGATCTATTTTATGTTTGGAAGCAATGTGACCTATGTCAGTGATGTTGGAGTTGTACTTGTATTGTATTTGATTTGTACTTGTATTGTACTTGATTTGTACTTGTATTGTATTTGATTTGTACTGGTATTGTACTTGAGTTGTACTTGATTCATACTTTTATGGGGAATGAGTTGTACTTGTTAATTCATTTGGTTGGTTATAACAGTATGAGTCAGTTTGAGTCTGCCTTTGGTTAGAGGTAGTAGAATCTTTGTCCATGTTACTTTGTTACTATCTCCTAGCATGGGGGGTGGGCCTTCGGGTACCACATTGGTTGGGTGGAACATGCACCAAAACCGTTGGGTCTCCATCTATCTTCAGTACTTGGTGGCGAGACATCCAGATGGACAGCTCGCGGTTATTGTTGTAATTTCTTGCATTGTAATATTTTAGTTTGTATATGATACTTTATCCCTCTTTTGTTATGAGGTGGAGTTCTGTAATTGTAACCTTATGTACTATTGCCTCATTGTGAGAATGAGTGATGTAACTATTGGATTAAGATAATGTTTATGAGATTGTATCTTCGTTGATTATCCTATTAGGTTATGTGGTATTCTTATGAGGTATGATGTTTATTTCATAAAGTTCATAATGCTATGGTTATATGTAATATGTTTGTGTGGGTTTAAGTAATCCTAACCTTGTAGCCTTAAAGGTTGTTGTTGAGTAGTAAGCGAATGTGTATGTTAAATACACTTTATAAAAAAATTTTTGGTTCGCTTAAGATGTTAATTGCAACTTCCTTTAAGGTTACTTGGCGGGACATTACAAACTTCCTTTTATCTGCTTTAATACATGATCTGGTAGCATGGCATGGCACCATCACAGTTATTGGGGCAACTACAAGGGGCTCTTCATTGACCCCCAACAACTCGGTCATGGATGCCAAGTAATGTCGGTAGTCCAAGTCTATTTCGGACCCATCACCATTAGAACCAAAAGACAAAACCAATGGGGACTTGGAGCTCCCCGACCCTTTATAAGCATCATGGACAACCTCGGGCTTACTAAGGATAGGTTATACCCCGTCAGGCTATAAATTCCTCAACCCAAGTCAGGTACATCTGTGCACAACTGAATGGTCCATTGCAAAGAACACCTCATAAAATACAGGAGAGACTCGACCACCTTCAAACAAGACAACTCAAAATGCGATGATAATACCAAATAACACAATGAGCATTTATAGAGTTAATTGGTGCGAGAATATTAATTGTTCGAATGCAGCACGAGTATTCGAGCATTTTAGTGTTTAATGTAGCCACCACAAATTTTTCCTGGCTTGCGAAGGCATGGCGTATAACCCATCATTGCATTTATGAGGAGAACACTGTTCGCACACAGGAAAATTAGGTGAGGATCCAATGAAAAAACCCGTACCATTAATGAGAACAACTTGCAGAGAGTAAGAAATCCCAACGCGGATGAACAAGAACCCAACAAAAATCAAACCATTAATGTGGATTGAACATGAAAAGTCGAATGAATTAGATTGAGTCAACAATTGTTTGAAAATCCACATCAGCGCCCTAGGAGAACCATGCCCAATCACAACCCAAGAAAACAAGAGGTTGCAACTGAACAGTAGGTCCAACCTAGCCCTGTCGCTTCAAGAACCAGCCTACGTGTCACCTCTTCGTAGACCTTGTAGTACGCTCAGTGGCCTTTTATCTAATCATGCGAGATCTGCAAGGAAGGATTATCATTGATCTCCCTCGTTAATTCCCCACAAGTAGAAAACACCCACCTTAAACCCCAAAGCCCTAGCCTCCATCCATGCAAATTTTAATTCCCACCACAATCCTTGTACGGTCCACATGATTTTTTTATCCTTTGTTGAAGAAACTATTATAATATATTTCTTATTTATGTACTTATTTTCCATACATGTTTATAAAAGTTTGAAATTATTAATAATATTAATTTTGGCAAGACATTAAAAGAGTGTTGATTTAAAATATATACATCCTAATGTGATAATGCAAACAATGGAAACAATGACTATAATACATAAATTTTTATGTAGTAACCAATTGAAAGAATCATGTTACCCTCTACCCTGAATTTTTTAGTATAAAAAGCTAAGGAATGCTATAAATAAGATAATAAATTGACTATTAGCATATACCAATTTTCATTGAGATATAGATTGTTGGATGTTGTGGTTGTGTTGCTCATGATATGTGCTTTTCATTGATGTCAACACTTTTATCATTAATGTCTTAAAGGTTGTATATGTCGAGGATATTGAGAAAATTAGAATAAATATGTTTCAGATAGTCTATGAAGTTGTGGAGATTAGAGTGGTGGAAATTTTTGTACATTGGTATGATGAAGTTGTGTATTAAAGGGTTTTTTGTTGAGCCTATCTAGTATGCCCTCTAGAAGTTTCAGAGGTGTGCATCAAGAGTGGAGCAAGTTATAATTTTTTGTGTTCCTACAATTATTTTGTTGCCATAGTTGGTGTTTCTGAAAGAAGAGAATGTCATTATGGTGAATTGAATTGTTGTGTATGCTCTCCAGAATTTCATTGATGTTTTTTGATCTCATACTCTATCATTTTGGTACGTCCACGTTGATTAGTGTGCTCGTGATCAAAGATTTTTCCTTTGCATGTTTGATTTTTCATGTTCTTGGTTGACATGGTGGTGGTAGCGTGTTGTAGATCCTTGTGGATTAATTTTTGAATGCTTGGCATGTTCGAGGATGTTGATTTAGGTCTTCATTATGTTGTGACTGATTTAGGTTGGTGCGTATTGATATTTGTTCATGAATTGGGCTAATAGTTTGTATTCATCTATTATTTATTTTTGGCCGACAGAGTTGTTAATGTAAATTCATGAAGTGGATATATAAGAGTGATTTTTTAATTCATTTAGAGAGAATGTATGTGAAGTGTATGTGAGATATGTGTGAATAAAGATTAGATCATTCGAAGGCAGAGCAAAGTGTGAAGAAGTTTAAGAAAAGTATGAAGAAGTATTTATGTGCCTAACTGAAACTGTCACCAGGCTTTTGAAGAAGCTAATTTCTTAGTTCAACCTCATCAGATGGATTTAATTTGATTATCTTATGTAAGGCAGTGAGCCTTCCCTTTGAGAGTGAGCTCTAGGCAGTGTTCCTGAATGCATGTGCATTCCTTATTCATTTATTTTATACTTCTAACAAGGTATAAATTGTGGATTAACCTCTATCGTGGTTTTTCCCCTAATAGGCTTTGTACACAAAAATCTTGGTGTTATATGTGTTTCTGATGTGATGTTGATTCATACATTCACTGTTAATTATCAAATATGAGATTAAAGGTTAATAAGGTTAAACAAGTTTCAATTTTGTAACAACTGATTCACGCCCCCTCTTAGTTGTCTATCCTTGTTTTCCAACATAGATATCTTCCATTTTAAAACACACAAAACAATATTCAGTAGATAATCAACAATCTTTCATTTGTATAGTGATTAATTTATCCCTATAGGAAACAAGTAGAGTATATAAAGGAAACAAACAAAGCCACAACTACCTTAGTTTGGTGTGCATTCCTTCCTCTCCCTAATCTTCTCTGATTATTTTGAAGAGACCAAGTGTTGTAACTAAACTATGGTTCATTCTATGTGCATGTAATTTTGATCTTGATAGAGAAAATTTAAAAAATATTAATCTACTCTTGTCAAAACACAAACAACACTCAGATTTAGTATAAGAGTCAACCAATCATAAGGAAAACATAATATGAAGATGAATTTTCTCAAATTTTGTGGTTGTAGATGCCCTTTTGAAATCTATGCAAAATTTGGGAGGATAGACAAAGCTCATGAACTATTTGACACAATGCCTTGAATAATTGTAATCTCATGGAATACACTCTAATTAGAAATGTCTCATCACTGCCCTCGTAACAATCTATCAATTTATTTTAGTGTCTATTGTGCTATACCCAATTTGGGACATGGGGTATAACAAAATAGACACTAAAATAAATTGAGAGATTACAATTCTTTGAGACATTTTTTCAAATAGTTCACAAGCTTTTTCTATCCTTCCACATTCTGTATAAATTTTAAAAGGGCATCTACAACCATAAAATTTGAAAAAATTCATCTTCATATTATGCTTTGATGGATTTCTATACCTTGCTCCAAATCTCCCATATTAAGGAAACCAATAAGGATTTTGGTGAAGGTTGTGTGTAATACCCCTTCGTCTTGCTTCTTGTGTGTTTGCTTTATGCTATGTTTGGGATGTAGCTACTATTATACTAGACACACCTGGTTGTTTGTGTTTTGATCGCTACTAATGAGCGACATTGATTATTGTGTGATGTGGATTATCTGACTATTGTTTGACATGCATTATGGATTATTGATGTTAGTAGAGTTAGCTTGAGATATTGTATTACGTGATTTCTGATTATGATGTAATGTCAATCTTTGATGAGTGTATTGGTGAAGAGGACGGTTTCGCATCACTCGCTTGAGAGCACCCTACGAATCCGTGATTTCTTCTTCACGGTGTGTATTATATACTGGATATATTGTATTATGTTGTTTTCTTGGTTGCAGGTTGCAGGTACATGACACCGACTCCACCTGGTTTCACAGGTCTGAGCATGTCGATCCAATAGTTAAGTTGAAAGGGAGATAGTAACTAGGTAACATGTGTCAGGTTTACACCCTAGCCTTAGTGTGTCGTTAGTCCTATTTTGTGAGTCATGTCTACTTGGTTTAATGTTATATGATTTTATTAGATGCTTTATTATTCAATCATTATGTTAGAATTATTGTATTGTTGAAAGTAGAGTTTATTTTAATATTAAGTGAAATCTATGTTTAGATGAAGTATATATGTTGATTATGAAATTGTATTAATTAAATTTTAATTTATTTAATTAATTAAATTAATCTTGGAAAAGGTTGAGTTTAATTATTAAATAATTAAAATTAATTAATTGAGTATATTGCATTGAATTTAATTAAATTAAATTAAAAGAATTGAAAGAATAGTGAAATTGCATTTAAAAATCAATTTGGGGTTTTCGAAAATGGGAAAAGGAAATAAATATCTATTTTCACTTTGCATGCAAATGAAAATTAGGGTTAGATTAGATATTTGAGTTTTAATATGAATGCATGTTTTTCAATTTTTGGGGAGAGAAAATTTGGAAGGTTATTATTTTCAGAGGAATTTGGGAATTTTTGAAGAAATTGCACCAGTAGGGTTTTGAAATGAATTTTGGATTTTGGAATTGGAATTGGTTGCACTTTTGAGGAAAAGCTTGGAGGAGGCTTCTATCAAGAAAATTTCATCATCTTCTGTAGCATCACATTCCAGGTTTTATACTTCATGTTTATTTCAATTTTTAATTTAATGGCTGAGGAAATTTTGATAAATTTACTCTAGGAGATTATTTAGTATACAAAACTGTAGATCCATTGTTTAAATTTCAATTTAAATTGTTCTCAAACATTTAGGATTTATTGTGGAAAATCTAGTTTGAAAACAATTTGATCTGTTTTGCAAATTCAAACCCTGTAGAAAATTACATTGAAAATCAAGCAAAAAAAATTAGTTCTGTACAAAGTCTTTGTATAAATTTTCTAAAATCTGTAAGATTAAATTGAAGGAAATTAAAATTAAACCCTTTTAAATGTTGGAAGAAATTCTAGAAAATTAGAAGAATTTATCTTATTTTGATTTTTTTACATTTCCTCAATTTTACCAATTATGGAGATTCTAGTAAATTTTTATATATTTATATAGATTAATTTATATATATATTATATGTAATTGCATATAATATATATATATATATATATATATATATATATATATATATATATATTATATATATATATATATATATATATATATATATATATATAATATATATATATATATATATATAAATATTATTAACCTTTGATTTTGACACCGGGGATTCTGTCGAAATTCCCTTTTTCGAATTTCACACTGTGTAATGTCGAATAGTACTGCTTTTGGGAATCTGTGTTGAAATATTGATAAAACTTATTTAAATATAATAAAATAAAAAATAAAAAATAAAAAATAAAAAAATTAATTAAAAAAAAATAGGGTAAAGTGAAGTGGACGGATGGGGAGGTCAAACCCCCACTATCACACATCCCAAGGAGGGATGGTCGCATCTGCCATGGGCAATGCACCCACCTTTTGGAGGGATGCACTCCCCACAGGAGCTGTGGCCTCCCTTACCAGCGCCAGCCACTGTACATTGTACAGTCGGTGACGACGATGGTATGTCGGCTGTTGTACAATGTACAGTCGGCGTCAGGTATGGGTACTGCTGGTATGCCAGGTGTGAGTCTTGTTTTCTTTTGAGAAGTAAATTTTAATTCCTGTGTTATTTAATTTAATTTAATTTTAATTTAATTTTGTTTTGTTTAAAATTTATTTGTTTTTGTATAATGTATTTCATTTAATCAAAAGATGTATATTTTGACATATTAAATATTAAAATATAATATTTAATATAAATGAAAATGTTATTTATAAATGGGGAAATTAATATCTGAGTGTGAACAGATTACAAAATTTAGTTATTTTGTCTCAGACTGGTAATTATTGTAAAAAAGAGGTTTAGCATGAGTATTATATAAGATTTTATTTATTTTTATTAGTTTAGAATTTCAAATCAAATATGAGAGTATAAATATTTATCCTTAAAATATTCTGTTGGCACTTTTAAAACATGCAAGTAGATGGACAGTGAATTAAGTGAAATGTTTTATTTATGCATTTTTATTAAGTTGTGATATATGTTTATTTAAAAGGGGGATTTATTTAGTTGATGAATATTTGTATGGTTATTAGATTAAATTTTCTGCGAGATGCTTTAAGTAGGAATATGGATTTAATATATCTGAATATAGTGTTGTTCTTTATCAATGTGTTATTATATTATTTTCCGTTTTAGTAAATGCTTTGGGAAAGGGTGAATTGTGCAATTATTGTAAAGTCTTCCAGTGTATGTGGGTCATTCCCATGTTAGTTAATGTTCATTTTCCTTGGGTAGTGCTTTGTGAGTTTGATTTCCTCCAAGTGTTGGAGTGGGATTCTGTATTGTCATCTCCTAGATTAGGAGAGACTGATTTATTTAGTTCTATAACATTTGAGTCACCCTTGGAGTCTAGATTTGAGTAGTGAGTTGTCCATTAGAGGAGTGGCTTTTGTTATGGGTCGGAGCCCAAATAGGTAAATCGGATAACCTTCGAAAGTGTTTTTAATAAGTGATAATTAAAGTAAAGTACTTAGATTACTAGGATGCATTCACATTAACCAAGATAAAATTAACCTCACTCACAGACACAAGGGCTTGTTTAGACTTGGGGTGAGTGAGAAGGCCTGGAATGGCAAGGACAACTAGCTTGTCCATACAAAAGGTGGTTGATTCTGCTTGAGTGAGTATGAGGGCTGGGATTCGGTTGAGGTCACCAGGATTATCGGAGCCTATGAAGGATGCCTAGAGGAGATCTCATGACGCACCTTGCGATGAAACTCTATCTAGGATAACCTTGAGTATATGTTGTGCATATGTTTTCTTTAGCACACTTGATTTTATTATGTCTGGAAGCAATGTAACCATGTTAGTGTTAGATTTATATTGTGCATATGTATGGTTGAGTCAGTTTGTTTAGTTAGTCAGCCTTTTGTTAGAGGTAGTAGATTTCTTGTCCATGTTGCATTTCTACTATCTCCTAGCATGGGGGGTGGGCCTTCGGGTACCACTAGGTTGGGTGGAACGTGCACCAAAACCGTTGGGTCCCCCATTGTTCTTCAGTTCGTGGAAGCGAGACATCCAGTTGGACAGCTTGCGGATATTGTTACTCTCTTCTTGTACTATTGTAATTCTTCTCGTTATTAGTTGTATTTACCCCTCTTGTTGTTATGAGGTGGATCTTGTAATTATTATACTCTTATGCATTTTTGACTCATTATGGGAATGAGGATTGTAATCATGTAATGGTTTATAAAATGGAATTATGTGATGTTTAATCTATTCTTATCTTGTATTTACTTGTGTTGAATGTATGTCATTACTTGAGATGTTAATGGGAATTAAGTAATCTCGATTACGTAGCCTTAGGGGAGGTTGTCAATTATTAGGTGAACATGTATGTTTAATTCATTTAAAAAAAAATAAAAAATTAGTACTCATTTGTAGTGAATTGAAAATTCCTCTAGGGTTGCGTGGCGGGGCATTACACATGGTATCAGAGCCAAGGTTTAAACACTGGGTGCTCTGGGATTATGATGTACCCATTAAGCTTAGTTGCGTAGGTTTTTTAAGTGTACCTTGTCTAATACCCTTTTGTATTTGTGTAGGAGTATGCCTCCTAGACACAGACGAGGGAGAGGACATGGACATGGCTGGGTAGATGGTCAAGGGGAGAGTCAGCATGACTCACCACCTCATGTGTCACATATACCAGAGTAGGAGGAGCATCAGGCTTCACAGAATGATCCAGGAGGTGGTGGTAGACAATTAGATCCTATTAGGGTCGAAGCTGCACGCAAAGCCTTCAAGGAGGCTATGGCATTATTAGAACTACGACAGGAGGTACCAGTAGGTAACCCTGTGGTTGTGACAGTTATAGCTCAGTCTAATATGTTAGCAGTGAATTATATGAGGGACTTGATTCGATCACAGCCGCCTCGATTTGATGGTGTAGGTATCGGTCTTGAGGCCAAAACCTGGTTGATAGGACTTGATCAATGTTTCTCCATGCACCCGTTTGATAGTAACACCAAAGCGTGGTACACTGTTATTCATCTTCAGGGATTTCCAGCCACTTCATGGAAGCTAGAGGAGTAGAAGCTCCATATAGACATGAGTATAGTATCTTGGGAGATTTTTTTTGAGAGATTCAGAGCCTGCTTTCTCTCTGATCATTGGCATCAGCGTAGAGGCGACGAGTTCCATGCCATAGGACAGCTAGCTATGACAGTTGATCAGTATGAGAGGTGATTCTAAGAAAATAAACACTTCGCAGGTATAGGGGACGATGAGGGAATGCTAGTGCAGCATTTTATCAGGGGCTTAAACGCCCGTACCAGTGGAGGTGTTCGGGTCTTTGAACCCAAGTCTATGGAGATAGCTATGGAGAAGGCACGACTGGTGGAGGAGAACCTGATTGTGGCACTGGGAGGTCATACAGGTGTTAGTATTGGTGGTGGTACAGGAGCTGGGACTAGTACTCAAGGGGGACAGACACAAGGAGCTGTGCCTCCTAAGACTCAATAGGTATCAGTACAAGGCAGTCAACAGCAGTCATTTTAGGGGAAATGGAACGGTTTCCAGCAGGACAGGGTAATAGGAACTGGAGGCACATGAAGCATTTCAATGCTAAGCAATCTACTTAGAGTGCCCAGTCTACTTTTGGAGGTAGTGTACAGTAGTCTAGTGCACCAATAGGAGGCAGAGGTTATGGTAGAGGCACAGGTTGCTTCTCTTGTGGTGAGTAGGGCCATATTGCTAAGATGTGTCCAAATAAGGGCACATCAGGATTTACACAGAGACCAGCGGCATCAGAGCTGACAGTGAGAGATGTTGGTAGAGGACATCATGTGTTTGCAGCGGTTGATAACCGCCAGGCAAAGCACCAGGGTACCATAGTAGAGACCTATGGTATGTTACTGGGTAACCCTGTTACTATTCTTTTCGATTCAGGAGCATCAGATTCTTTCATTTCGTCATCGATCATGTCATGTTGCAGACTGGGTGCCGTAAGGCAAGCCGATAGGTGGCAGGTAGAGTTAGCACCCGGTGTGAAGGTTGCATCACATTTTGTAGTACCTGACTGTAGGTTGGAGATTGGACCACTTTCCACTACCTTAGATCTTCGAGTTATACCACTGGGATCCTACGATGTTGTTATAGGTATGGATTGGTTAGAGGCTCACTGAGCAGTTATTGATTGTCGACGTAAGTCAATTCGGTGCATTTATGCATCAGATGGAGAGGTGGATATTATAGGATTACAGAGACCGATATCTTTGAGGATCATCTCAGCTATGCAGTTGAGGAGATGTGTTCGTCGTGGATGTCAGTTATTTGTAGTTATAGTTGAGGACTTGGGTTTAGGAGATGGAGAGGAGAAGGTAACTCTTGATAGTCATCCTATTCTTGAGGAGTTCACAGATGTCTTTCCTGATGACATTCCAGGGATGCCACCTAGGAGAGATATCTTATAGTCCTTGTAGTCCACATCACTTTGTTTTTGGAAGAAACTATTACCATATATTTATTATTTATGTTCTTATTTTGCATACATGTTTATAAGTTTGATATTACAATTAATAATATTAATTTTGGCAAGACATTAAAAGATTTTGTTGATTTTAAAAATATATTTATCCCAATGTAAAAATGCCAACAATGGAAGAAATGATTGTAACACATAATTTTTTATGTAGTATCTAATTCAAAGGATCATGTTACTTCTACTTAAAACCTGTGGTAATTTCATTAATCTCTTGCTACCTCTGGTGTTGAATTGGACTAGTTATGTCATCTAGGATTTGTTCCTCAATTTTTTCTTACTTTTAAAAAAAAAAAATTATGATGGTTATAATTGTATTTCAATGAATGGACATAAATTTGAGGATTTTGGGTGTTTTCATACAATTTTTCATGTTTTCCACATAGCTCCTACTTTATGTGTGTTCTTTTATGGAAGCCTTTGGATATCTTTTGGCTAATAGTATTTCATGGAACCTTATTAAAGGTGCTACTTTTCGTAACTCTATAGCCCAACTATTCAATGGTCATTTTTCTAATGACTCCTTTCTCACTCTCTTGGAGGACAAACATGACATTATTTAGGATATTCAATGTCTAGATATTTTTTGGAAATATTTAAGGTCAAATATATAGTGGCATAAAACTCAATGTTATAGGAAATCATTCTTAGCCAAGCCCAATTGGTTCAATTCATATGGAAGTTTTGAGATTCCTAAGCATCTATTTTAGCCTTTTAGGTTTCTCCTTCTTCTTTAAGGGAACATATCATTTCTAGAGCTGATAAAAATTATCATATTAAATTTTGAAGCCCATTTCTTTGGCAAGGAGATTCCATGTGTGTTCAAAAATTCTTGTTGCACACATTTCCATTACTCATGTTGCTAAGAACCTTGCAAATCCTCATATTTGAAGATTGAAAAAATCCAAAGGTATATTTTATGGCCTCCCTTTAACCAAGGAAAATGGTTTCACAAAGTATCCTAGGAGTTTTATTATTTCCCTCATGACTATAATAGGCTTGGCCTACTTTATATTCACTACTCTAAATGGCGCCATAATATTCTTTGCTTGCTCTATATTCACCAATCTAAATGACACCATAATTTTAAATTTAATTAACATACTCTAAAACCTAACTAAACCAGGTTGTAGCTCGTCAAATTGGATAAGTGAAAGGTCAATACCAGCATTGAGGAAGAGTTTGGAGGAGTGAAAAAAGGTCAATACCAGCACCGACGAAGAGTTTGGAGCTAAAACAAGGTCAATACTAGCACTGAGGACGAGGTTGAGGGCACTCAGGGAAAATTGACGACCAAATGACAATGAGTACTGTAAGTTTGGTACCCCCATTCTCTTTAACCTACAATTTTCATGCCTAGTTTCCAAAGATCTTCTTGTACATTGGCCCCCCCATTCTCGTAAAATGGTATAAGATAAGACAAAAAAAAAAAATAGCTTAGTCTTTCACATTTTTATAGTGATTACTAGAGGCATATAGACCAATTCTTCATAATAGAAGAATTTGATCATACTTTTCCAATGATGGCATTATGAGAAAACCTTAGGTTAAATGAATAACTCCTAGCTAAGTTCTTGAAATCATGTCCAACCGTATAAGAGAAGACCGTTGCTATATGTACTTGGATAACATGGAGAAAGGCTCTTTGGGCTCTTTCATCAATCTATGTATTGTTAAATTTTAACACCTAAAAGTGAGAATGAAGAATCTTTCCTAGGATGGTGGCCAATTATGCTTCTCAACACCTAGATTACAAAATCCTTTTCAATATCATTGCCATCACAATTAAACCTATTGCTTGAGATATAGTCATAGAGGTAAACAAATTGGATTTATTGATAGTAGATACATTCTAGACAATTCAATCCTCGCATCGGAGATTGTTGAATGGACCCAAAAAACTACTCATGATGCCCTTAATATTAAGTTAAAAGTTTGACAAGGCATATGATTGCATCAAATGTCCTTTCATTTTTAAAAGGATAAAATGGATTTATTTTCAACCCTAAATTATTATCACACATTCAAAATTAGAAAATACCACTTAATGAAGAACCTTCATTTGGAGGTGATGTCATCATGACCTTTGAATGAAGAACCTTCATTAAAAAATGATGCCATGTCAAGACTTTGAAATGAAGGTATTTTTTATTTTAAATATTTCATTTCCAAAACACTTTATAAAAGGAACCTTGGCATGAAGGACCTTCAAATGAAGACCTTAATTCAAAGGTCCTTCATTAGAAGATCCTTCATATGAGGGTTCCTTTAATGCCATCCCATTATAGTTCTTAGAGTTGTTAGAGATATTTTTGTTTCGAAGAAGAGATCGGACCATCAAACAGTGTCACCATGACTCTACCAAGATATCCATCAAATTGGTAAACCTTGACTTAACAACCATAAATTCACAAGAAAATTGCCCTTGTCAGCCCTAGGGCATCAATTCAATGCCAATTTTCTTGCTTTAAAATACCCCTAAATGCAATGAAACTCTATCATACCATGATGCACACCAATCCACTGAGTTACAATTCCAAGACAGTGGGTGGATTGATGGATGTTATTTCTATTTAACCCTCAAACCCTTGCATAGGCAAAATAGGGCAGTCCTTGTAAATCTAGTAAAGACATGCCACTCCAGTCATCAAAATTCTTTACCAATTCCTTAATATTGCTATTCAAATCATTAGGTAAGGCTTGAAAACCTTGCAGTGATTTTACAAAAACTTGAGTAGGCCTTCATGATTGGGGCTTGTTGTCTGCATCGAATCTAGAGGCCTTATACATAACATCTAGGTCATTCGCCCTAGGGATCCACTTCTCAACTAAAGGAAAAACTAATTCTTGATCCCTAGTAATTTTTCTTATTGAATCTAAGAATAAAGAATATAAAGAATAAACTGATGGTAATCTACCATCAACTCCCTAATTCAAATTCCTAAAAATTGTGTCTACAACTTCATTTTTCTTGGAAACTGCTCCCTTCTCACTTGCTTTTAGAGTTGCTTATAGCTCTCTAATCTTATTAAGCATCTGCTTTGTGGTGGGATCTATGAAGTACTCAACCTCTGCTTCAACTGGCTCTATTGAAGGACTAGGAGCAGGAGTCTAGATGGGGGACCGAAGAGTAGAAACAATTGGAGAAGTTGGAGGTATTGATCTTGATGTAGAAGGTATGAAGAGGGTACCAGGAGCACTAGAAGACTCCCCCACATGTCTGTACTTCAACTTGTCTACCTCAGTTTGCAGCTCAACATTCCTTTGCTACATTCTACTATACTCTCCAATAATGGTGTTATACTTCTCCATCAAACTTTTTTTCTCAACTTCTTCTCTTTCAGCTATCTTTTGTTCCAATTTGGCCACATTTACAGTAAAGTTTGTAGCTTTTGTAGTTAAAGTTTCAAAAGCTCTTTTGATTATTAACCCTCCCCTTAGGTTTGGGCTAATATCAGTAACATATGCCATGGGCCAACCTAAACTTAAGAAGTAATGAAGCTAGGAAAAATATTTAACTCAAGTTATAAAAAGGGGCCCGGCCCAGACGAAACATTGAGACATGAGTCATTTTAATACCCACTCCAAAAAGGTAACAACCGAATATATCTCACCTAAGGTTTTACATGGAACATTAGGATTTTTATGAAAGCCAAGGTAAAACCCAACCTTAGGTTCCTCCCTAACAATGTAACAAGCCAAGACAAGGGAAAAACATAAATGGAATTCAAAGAACAAGATTTGAAACTCCATCAAATCCACCAAGTTACAGTTCCAAGACAGTGGGTGGATTGGTGGATGCCATTTCTATTTAGCCCTCGAACCGTTACATAGGCACAACATGGACGTCCCTGTATTTGATTGTTTAATCCCACAAAATAGTGATTGAGAACTTCAAAACAAATGCAAATGAAAGGGAACACATATATCTATCTACACCCATGATCTCAAAGCATTTCAAGCTTGTATGGATCTATACAACACAAAATAAATTCAAAAAAATTGTAAAAACACAGAAAATTGCTTCAAGAACGTGGTATTTGATATGAAATTTTGGTATCAACTCCTCCAACAATTGCAATGGGATGGGAATACAATATGATAGAAGTGAGATAAAAAATGCATCATTTGAATCAGCAAACCAATATGCAAAGATGAAAGAAAGTGCTAACCCCTTAAACTAAAAAAGTTTCTTTTAACTTTAAGTTTGTTAGGTAGCCACTTCTTTTAAGTTATCAAATCCTACCATTATACATAATCAAAATTTTGTTGTTTCAAATGACTATGAGAGAATTTGGGTATGCTATGTGTTTAGACTATTTTGGATGATATGGACATTCAATAGTATGCTTGCTTCTTGTTTATGACATTTCTTGATGATTATAGATATGTTATGCTCTTTATATTTACATATGCTCATGTTAATATTCTTGTGATGGAAATAATGGATAAGTGTGCTTATGATATTAAATTAATGAGATATAGAATTGAGTTGAATGATTATCTGACTTATTCTATAACATTGCGATGATATAGTTGTGAATTGATAAAATATGTCACTTCCCAAAGATTTCTCACATATGCGTGAAAAAATGTGGGGAGGTGTGTCCATAGGAGTGAATAGTAGGTTGACATGTGTCACTCTCTCTTCCAAGGGTTTCCAACCCTTGAATCCTATTTCAACCCTTTGGAAATCCAAAGGAGGGGCTCTTCTTTCTTATTTTGGTGGTTGGATTGCTTTGGGGAAGGAAAATGTGGCTTGGTCTTGGAGAAGTAGAGATTTGGAGTTCATATTCAACCCTTCACCATTGTTGGCTTGTATTTAAGGTAGGTTTTACTCCACCTTTATGTATACTTCTCTTTTTCTTTTATCTCTTGTTTGGAAATGTGAGAAGATGGTTTATGTGGATTGTTTGTTCTATGTATGTGCCTTTTCAATTCCATCTGTTTGGGTTGGGGTTGTATAGGATAAACTCACCCAATGTGGGAAGAGCATCCTTGTGGGCATAGGAATAAGTAGGAACCTCTATGGGGAGATTGTTCCTCCTTTGAGAAGGAGAGGCAAAAAAAAGGGGGGGTATAAGTACCCAAATTTGTTCCATGATATTGTGATGTATTGGGAGATTGTTTTATGGAGGATGTATGGTATAAATGGCTTTGATGAATGGGTGGATTGGAGAAGAAGAAATATTGTGTTGATGGTTATTTTTACTTGCTAATAGGTCTCCCCATATAGAAGTGATGTCCACCTCTATCCCCATCTTTAGATTCTAATATTATCCTTATGTAATGTGTAAATAATAGTTGGGAATATTTTGTTTGTGTGTTATGGTTTGGGATGGCTTGCTTATGCTATTGTTGTGTGTACCCGTATGCTTGGTTACCTCCTAGCTTGGGGGTGGTTGGTTTTCCAACCCAAGGTTGGGAGGTGAGCACTACCTTGGCCATGGGAGAAGATCATTGTGTATTTCTTACGTAGGTTGTAGATGCTTGTATAAACATGCAGCCTTGAAAAGATCATTATTGTCTCACTTAAAGATGTGAAAATTTCCAAGTTATTGTGTTCTATGCATGCTAGATATTTAGAAGAAGTTATAGCAACACTCTTATAAGTTGTATGGAGTTTGATTCATAGGGTAATAATGTATGAGAACAATACCATATAATGTTATTTATAATTGTTGTAAATGGGAGGTTAGGAAGTACTTTTCCAATGATGTATTTTATGAATAAATACCAGTAAATGTATGGATAAAAAAAAAGGATGAATGTAATGTAATTTCATTTTATTGATAGCAAATAGTTTTCTCAGAAAAAGGAACTAAGTGTGAGGAAAGAATAGACAAAGGAGTTCATGGTTTTCTATTTATTTTTTCAATATCTGACTCGTGAATAAATCTATTTGAGAATATGAAAACCATATTATTCCACTTGTTTAAAAAGATGTAACACGTTTTTTTTGAAATTTGAACAAATCTGTGAAAGAGTGTGAATAATAACCCATGTTCTTAGAAGGAATATATCCCTGGTTCCTAAAGCTATCTACCTTAGAAAATGACTAGTTAAATCAACACCATTGGATAAATGGGCACATAAGAATACGGGCATGGTAGCTCTGTTACAAATTAATATTAGGAGGATATAATTCCTTTGTCAGGAAATCTCTTATTTAAAGGAGTCATATATACGTATATATTAATATAAATACTTCAAATGGGAAGAGCCCTTGATGTAGGGTGCTACTATTGTCTGAGTTTTCTACTACATGCTTGTCACTCTAGAAAGGATAAGTTTTGGGGCCTGAGTTAGTTTAATTATAGTTATGCATTTGTCCCATAGAGAATATAGAAGAAAACAATAGAAGTAAATAATGATGTAAAACATTGTGTAGACTACCACTGTTTAATCTATAGAATCTCAGAGCATTTTATCTCTAGTTATTTTGAAAGTTCATTCTGAGATTTCTCTTAAACAAGGAGGAGTATACATGCATCTAAATAAGAAGTTTCCGGAATTAAAAAAAATGTGAAACTAAGCTATGCAGCGTTGGCACCACAACAGGTGCAACCAACACAATATATCGTCTTCTATCCACTTCCTCTCTGTATGTAGTTAGGGTCTCTCTTGGACTCAACTAGCTTGCAACACCTCTAAGCATTAACCGCCCCACCGTTGATCGCCCTCATAGATTTGTTCACCTGTGAATTTTTTTTTGTTATTTCATTAGCGGCCATCACTAGTTCACCCATATCGCTAAGATGAGGTAGAATTCTTTTAAGATAGTTGCAAACTTGGTAGTGTGTTTCATTTTCTTGCATCGAGTCCAATCACCATATCCTTCCCTCTATGCGTGCAACCTTCATTGATTGCAAATATGAGATACAAAGGGAGACTTTGGAAAGCATGGACTTTAATTCTTAGGGTTGGAGTGCTAATCCTTTAATGTAAAATTGATGAGATCCTTGCGTGAATGAATCTGCTTAGCATGATTGTTAAACTTGTATTCCCCTTGATATTGGCACATAGGATTCTACTCAGACCATATATTCCTTCCCTACGAGCCATAAATCAGCAGGGGAGATCTTAGATGTGTTTTGACTGTAGTTTATGTAGCCAAAATAATGACTTAACCACATATGTTATCCTTAAGTAATCTACAATCCTTATTTGATCTTCAATAAAAAGATTAATGTAAACTCTCCTTGAAATCAGTAAACAGAAAAAGATGGCTCAACCTATAGTTCAATATTCTATTCTTCTCAAAATAAAGACCTCTATTGGTAATTCCATTCATAGTGGTGTTAAGTTAAAAAAAAAATCAATAACGAAATCATAGATATCTTTCACGTGAAATGGAAACTCTTAAAATAAAATAAATTGAACATTATTTCTTTTCACCTAACTCCACCCACGATGGCTTGTAATACCCCTCCATTTTGCTTCTTGTTCGGTTTGCTTTATCCTATGTTTGGTTGCAGTTACTTTGATATTGGATACATTTTGTTATGATGTTTTGATCACTACTATTGAGCGACAATTATTATTGTGGGATGTGGTTATCTGATTATTGTTTCACATGCATTATGGATTAATGATGTTGTAGAGTTAGCATGAGATGTTATAATGAGATTATTGGAATTATGATGGAAGTGTCAGTTTTGATGAGTGTATTGGTGAAGAGGACGGGTTTGCATCACTCGCTTGCGAGTGCCCTACGAATCTGTGATTTCTTCTTCACGGTGTGTATTATATGCTAGATATATTATATGATGTTGCTTACTTGGTTTCAGGATTGCAGGTGCATGACATCGACTCCACATGGTTTCACAGGTTTGAGCATGTCGATCCAACGGTTAAGTTGAATGAGAGATAGTAGCTAGGTAACATGTGTCAAGTCTACGCCCTAGCCTTAGTGTGTCACCAGCCTTGGTTGTTAAGTCATAGTTTACATTATTTTAATATTATTTGATTCTGAAAGGTGTGTATTTATTTAATCAATTTTAGAATTATTGCATGAAATCATGTTGATGGTTATTTAATTAAAATTATATGTTGTCGATTGAAAGTATTATTTAAATAAATTGATTAAATTTAATTATTTAATTAATTAAATTTAATCCAAAGGATGAATTTAGTTATTAAATAATCAGATTAATTAATTAAATGTGATGCAAGAAAATGAAAGGAAATAAAAGAATTAAAATTAATTTTGGAATTTAATTTCAACTTGTGGGAATTAAATTAGAAATTGTAATTAAATGTTTATTTGGGAAATGAGTTGCAACTTTGGAAATTAATTTATTATTTCAAATTGCATTTTAAATTGAAAGTGGGTTTTCGAAAATTGAAATTGTAATTGAAATTAATATCTAATTTTCAACTTGGCATGCAATGTGAATTAGGGTTGTATTAGGTAATTTGATAAATAGGGAATGCATGTTTTAATTTTGGGGAGAGAGAAGTTTATAGGAAAATTCATTTTTATAGCAGAGAGGAATTTTTGGAAAAATTTGCACAGAGAAGGGTTTGAAAAAATTTTGATTGTAGAAGTGATTTGAGAAAAGTATGTTTGCATTTGTTGGAGTTTTTGGATTGGATTCATTGCACGAATGAAGAAAATTTAGGACATCTATGGAGGAGGCTTGCATCAAAAATTCATCTTTTCGTGTAGCTTCTTGAACCAGGTTTTCTTCTGTGGTTTTTATTGTTCTTGGTTAGTTGTAAAATAGTATTGATTAAAGATTTGTTTGATAAATCTATTTAGAAAAGGAATTTTTGATTAGAAGAAAGAAAATAAATAAATGTAAAGATTTTATTTTTCTGGTGAAATTTCTTTAGGGAATTTGTGAAAACCTATAGAATTTAATTTATTTGAGGAAATTGTAGTTTTGTTGCGAAATCAAACTTAGAGGTTGAACAACATAGTTGGATCTATTTTAGAAAATTTAAACATCTGTACAAAATCAATTTATTTATAAAACCTCTATGAAAATTAGCTGGGAGAAATCTAGAGGATTTGAGAAACTTTTGATTTTAAGTTAGATCCTTTTAGTTTATTGTTCTTTTATTGTTCATCAATTCCTGAAAATGACTTTAAAGAATTAGTTTTTAAACCTCTTGAAATTTGGGTTGTTGTCTGGAAAATTTGCATAATTTCAGTTGTATCAGGAAAATTTCTCCAATTTTACTTTTGAGTTGAAATTCTTTTTATTTTATACATATTATATATTAATACATATGCATATACATTTTATTATTTTTGCATATACATATGCACAAATATATAATATGTAAGATTAATTCTGGTTATTGGAATTATTAATTTTAATATATTTGTTTAAATGAGAAATCGCCGTAAGGCGATACCCATCACATTTATTGGGAGGCGAATTTCTTATTCGCTGTTTTTAGCGAATTTTGTTTGTTGTTCATGCAAATTTCAATTCACAGTTGGCTTTGTATTGGGGTTTGGGGGTTGGGGAGGATCTACCTCCCCACAACCACTCCCATATGGGAGCATTGTGTGCAAGCAGACCCTCTGCACCTCCCCTCCACAGTCCCCTTTATCCTTAGTCGTCGTCGCCTGCGCCCAAGGTATTTGGGAAGAGGGTCGGCTGGGTTTACTCAACGACCCCTCTCCTAAATGCATTGGAGTGGACACTGTTTAGCAGCGCCATGAATGGCGAATCCTAGTTCGTCCGCCCTTCATAAGGATATTTAGGGTTTCTAATTGTTTATTCACAAAAAAATATAAAGTTATATTTTTAATGATACTTTTATTGCAATGTAATTTGATAAATATTAAATATGTATAGTTAATAAAATGGAAAAAGAATATGGTGTGTAAATAGTATGATATATTTATATATCATTTGTTTAAATTGGGTTAATGAAATAAATAATATGGGTAATGTGTAAATTTATATTCTATGAGATAATATTATAAAATATTTTGGTTTTATTTAAATGTTTAAATAACATAAACTTTTGGAAAGTATTTATTGAATTTTAATATGTTTTATTAAATAATGTATTTATTTAATAAAATATATTTGATGTATATATATACATGTGTATTTCATTTAGGAGTATAATCAGTATTTGATTCGTGTTATTTAGTGCATGTGAATTTTATATTTAATAAAATATACATTGTAAATGTATATATGTCAGTAGATAATTTAAAATATAATTATCTGATGTATATGTATTTTATATGTATAATTTTATATTTAAAGGGTTTAGTTCAAATGTGATTATTTGTGAATTTGTAAATAAACATTTAAATTATATACAGTGTATATGTGTATTTAAATGCGTGCATGTTATGTGGTAGTGGTTAATATAATTGAAGAATTGTAGGAATATTTATATGTGAATGTTTGTTTAATTAATGAGATTTAATTGGAAATAGTATGAATGCATGGTTAAATAGATAAGCCAAAAGATATTTTATACATTGATGAAATTACATGTTCTTAAATGGATAATTGGAGAGACATAGACTCTAGATAGAAAATTGAAAAGATTGGTTGCAATAGTTTTATGTTGTATTAAAAGATAATTAAGGAATTGTTTTACATTGATGAGGCAATCAATTATTTTATTTATTAATTTCTATTTAGATTAATTGAATCATTGTGTTTGGAATATGAAAGAGATATGGATTTAGTATATCCAAAAATAGTAACTTCCTCATGATTATCTTAAATGATTTATTTTCTCTATATTCTGTAAAGGGAAATGAGTTTAATTGTTATAGATTTCCAATAATGAAAGAGGAAATAAGGTTTATGATTATTTCAGATGATCTAGTTAATGTGACTTTGACTTTGTCAATGTTACCTATTGAATGAGATGTAAGATTTGGTTAGGAAATGGAAAGAGTTTACTTGCATGGATTTGTGTCGATTTAAAAGTAAATTAAGAAGTTGTTTATATTGATGAGGCAAATAGCTATTTCAAGTTATTTTATTTCTATTAGAGTAATTAATTTATTGTGAATGAAATATGAAAGAGATATGGATATAGAATATCAAAAAATAGTAGTTTTCTCATGATTGCCTTAAATGTTCTAGTTCCTCTATATTTCGTAAGGGGATGTAAGTTTAAATTTTTTAAGACTTCCTTTAATGGAAATAGAAATATGCATATATGATTATTTGAGTTAAACCTGTAAATGTGGCGTTGACCTTGTTAATGTTACCTAATGATTGAAGATGGATTTAGGAAATCCAAATATTAGATTTGATTAATGAATTGAATGCTTTTGTAGCTATGTCATCATGTTGTGTTTTGGGATATGGGATTATGTGTTAGTCCAAAATTTATAAGTCTTCCAGAAGATCTTAGAGGATGAGGGTTGCCAAATCTTTATGTCAACCAGTTGTTTTCTCCCTTGGGTAGTGCATGGTGTCTATTCAGTATTTACCCGGTTTCCACGAACTAGGATGTTTTGTACCTCTTGTGAAAGGAGTGGACTATGTGTTGTTGCCTCCAAGATATTTGGAGTGAGTTCTATCATTTTTTTCCTCATTGTGTGGGAGTGGTTATGATGCCTAGTTTGTTGCACTTGTATTTCCTTTGGTGGATTGTTTGGGTGTGTGTTGTCGAATAGAAGAGTGGCTTCTGTTAGGCGTCGAAGCCCAAAGAGGTAAATTGGGTAACCTTCTGAAGTGAGTTAATCAAGTGATAATTAAATTAATTTACTTAGATGATTAGGATGTCTTCCACACTAATCAAGATAATTTAATCCTCACTCATAAACACAAGGGCTCGTTTAGACTTGGGATGAGTGAGAAGGCCTGAAATGGCATAGTCATTTTTCTTGTCAGTACTAGAGGTATTTGATGCCACATGAGTGAGTATGAGGGTCGGGATTCGGTTGAGGCCACCAGAATTACCGGAGCTTATGAAGGATTCCCAGAGGAGATCTCATGACTACTATGGGATGACACTCTATCTAGGACAACTGTTGTTAATTATTTTATGTGTATGGTTCTTTGAACATACTTGATCTATTTTATGTCTGGAAGCAATGTGACCTATGCCAGTGATGTGAATGTTGTACTTGAGTTGTACTAGATTTGTACTTGTTTATGGCATTTGTTTGGTTATGTCAGTATGAGTTTGTCTTTGGTTAGTGGTTGTATATCTTTGTCCATGTTACATTGTTACTATCTCCTAGCATGGGGGGTGGGCCTTTAGGTACTACTTGGTTGGGTGGAACATGCACCAAAACCATTGGGTCCCCATTGATCTTCAATACTTGGTGGCGAGACATCCAGATGGACAACTTGCGGTTCTTGTTGTAATTTCTTGCATTGTAATATTTCAATTTGTATAAGTTATTTTATTCCTCTTATTTTTATGAGGTGGAATTCTATAATTGTAACCTTATGTACTATTGCCTCATTCTGGGAATGAGTGATTTAACTATTGGATTAAGTTAATGATTATGAGATTGTATCTTGGTTGATTATCTTATTGTGTTATGTGGCATTCTTATGATGTATGATGTTTATTTCATAAAGTTTATAATGCTATGGTTATATGTAATATGTATGTGTGGGTTTAAGTAATCCTAACCTTTTAGCCTTAGACGTTGTTGTTAATTAGTAAGTGAATGTGTATGCTAAATGCACTTTATAAAAAAAAAATTGGTTCGCTTAAGATGTTAATTGCAACTTCATTTAAGGTTACTTGGTGGGGCATTACATGGCTAGTAAACTTGTTATCGTCAAAAAGGGTGTGTGTTGGACTTCATACAACTGCTCATCCTATCTCGTTCCCTGCTCTTGGGTGTTGTTTCATTTATGTTTTTGTTTGAACAACATCACTGAATACGTAAGTCAAGCTAATGCATCTAGCCTGGCTAGCATATTTGGTAGTCTTGTTACCGGATTTTTTTTTTTGCATTTTTAACCTAAGGGTAAATTATAGGCATTACATCTAGTATCAAAGCCTAGGTTCCAACTTTGGGAACTCTAGGCATAGTTAAGGATCACATTAGAATGTTTGGCACCATGTTATTAAACTAGAATTCAGGAGACATAGGATTTGAGTGAACAAGTTGGTCTTGATCATATTATGACCTCGTTGATAATAAATAAAGTTGAAAAACTATTCCTTCTCCCCCACGGGTGACTTGATTGAAGTCCCCTAGTGACTTTGCTGCAAAAATTTATGCCATTGATGATTTGTTTATTTGTTCATTTATTTTTGTTATTATTTATTCAAATGTTTGAAATGGTTAAAGTTATTTGATTTATTGGACCCCAAAATTGTTCCTTTTTCTTCAACGACTATACAATTGACTTATGTTTTATGTTTTAAATTTTGAAATTCTTTCATGGTGGCCACCGTTGAAAGTTTTATCTTCTTATTTGAAATTTGATTGGTTGATTTGGATCTAAAATTTTAATTGTTTCATTAATAAAATTTCCTTGTTTTGCAACTTTATCAACTTTGTTATTATTTGTTTTTGCATAAGCAGTTATACTCCTAATAGGGAGGTACACATTTAAAAGTCAACTAGGAGGAACATAGAAATTGGTTATTACATTGTAGTCACCCTAAGGGTATGGTATACAATCATGAGTGGGCTTGAACTTGATCCTTCCTAAGAACCCTTAAGACTCAAAATCATTTAGGAGTTGCCCCAAGTTTTAATTAATGTTAAGGTTGTTATAATATTTCCACCTCTTACAAATACCTTTAATTATTTAACTAAACCCTAGGTAATAATATGGGTGTGTTGTGTCGAACATTGTTATGGGTTACAAAAGATGATGTTCTTTACCACCACTTAGGAGACAAGAAATTAAGAGGTTTTAAATTATTTTTATGATCCCCTTAAAATATATAGGTGCTTTAACCATTAAAACCTACTTAGACTAAGTGTATTGTAAGTAGTAGATGCACTAGTATCAACATAGGGGTAACAATATTTTACAAGAAAGTCTAGGTGTTATCAACTTCATGTATTTGATGTATATCTATCGTATCTAGTTGTATGGATATTAAATATTTATGTTGTAAACCCTTAAATAATGGATTATAAGTTGAATGTGATGTCACAACCCTTGAATTGTAATGCCCCGCCACACAACCCTAGAGGAAGTTGCATTTAACTACTTAAACAGAATAATTTTTTATTTTTTAAAAGTATAATTAATAAGCAAGTTCACTAACTAATGCCAACAACCTCTAAGGTTACGAGACAGAGGTTATATAGAACCTCAACAAAAAACATGATTTAAACCATGTCATTTAATTACTAAAAATTAAGCACATACATTCCAATGAAATGATTTACAACAAAGCATAAGATAACTTTCAATTTCATTAATCTCAATTAAATATTACAATTACATCTCTCATTCCCCGAATGAGGTAAATCCAATAAACATAATGAGAATTACAACTCCACCTCGATACAACTGAGGGGTAAAATAATACAAAGCAACTAAAATGAAGTACAACAAGAACTGGTATTGAAACCAATGAGCTCTCCAACTGGAAGTCTCGCCCAGACGAACATGAAGATGAACCCAACGGATTTAGGTGCGTGCCACCCAACCAAGTGGAACCCAAAGGCCCACCCCCCGTGCTGGGAGATAGTAACCAGGAATCCTAATCAAGACCATCTACCTCTAGACACAGGCTAACATAACTGAATCAAGCTGAAACAACCAAACACATGAACCTCACAAGAACATCCCAAATTACAACTCGGGAACAACATAAGTACAACTTAAATACCATGCAAGTACCACATAAGTACAACACTACATGAATCACATTGCTTCCACGAATAAAGCAAAACAAGCATGATATGAGAACCATACCACATAATCAAACACCAATCATGGTCACATCAGGTATGTTACGAAAACCATACCCACAATAAACAAGTACCAACTATGGTCACACAAAGTGCCATCAAACATCACATCATGAGTTACCCACACTGATCGCCATGATGGTGGCCCTAACGATCATTGGACCTCATACCTACTAGAGCGAAACCAAAGGTTAACTGTTGTCCTAGATAGAGTGTCATCACACAGCTCATCATGAGTTACCCAGCGGATCATAAGGAAGGTAACCCAAACCGACCCTCAGCCCTCACACTTACTAATGCAGAGCCAAATACCTTTCGTACAGACAAGATAGATGACCTTGCCATCCCATGGCCTTCTCACTCATCCCAAGTCTAAACAAGCTCTTGCGCCTATGAGTGAGGGATACTTATCTTTTTAGTGTGAAGTACTACCCAAATTCTAAGTATATTGATTTAGTTATCACTTAATTATACCACTTCCAAAGGTTACCCAATCTTGCCTCTTCCGGGCTCTGGCCCCAACGGAAGCCACTCTTCTACTTGATAACACACATATAACATCCAAACATCAAGGGTACAAGGAGTGACAAACAAGGTATTACAACCACTCCTTTCTCAGGAGGCAACCTAAGTCAAAAACCCTCTCCAAACACTGGAGGTAACAAGGTAACAAAACTGCTCCTGACAGCTCCTGACAAGGAGACACACATAACAAAATCCACTCCTTTCTGAGGAGGCGACAAAGATAAAACCACTCCAACATAGGAGGCACTAACCACAAAACAAGGTCACTCCTTACAAGGAGACACGGATCCCATAATCTGCTCCTAAACCAAGGAGATACAAAGCATACTCATTCGTAGAAACCGAGTAATAATAGATAACTTCACATGCACCACCCAAGGAATACAAAACAGGTTGACATAACAAACGACAACCACTAAATGGAAAAATCAACTGGAAGCCTTGTCCAATGTAAAGACTCAATTTCCAAATGATGACAAGAATCAGATAAAAGTCAAACAAGAATTAAATCTGCTTTGGATATTCTAAATCCATGTCCTCATGCTAACATTCAGGAATTTATTGCATTACAAAAACTGGTACAAAATACGTCTTATCTAGACATGGGAGAAAGTTAATATTTGCTACTTAATATCCTACTTGTATTTCATTAATAATAAAATAACCAATTGATTCTACTAATCAAAACACTATAACCTGAAGTAATCGTTTCCACATTTCAATATAGCCATATAAAATAATTAACTTGATTTGCATATATATAGTATTTTAAATCAATGCTCTTCCCATTACACATTGTTTACAACAAAACAGTGGTTTAACTAAAATTAATATGTTTTCCATTTCTCCAATTAACCTTAAGTCATGCTCAAAAGAAAACAATAATTTTGCACATTAAATTTATTCCACAATTATACATATATCCATTCAAATAAAGATTCAATTCATCTAAATAATATTAAATATTAATATTTTAAAATTATAAAATATAATAATAAAATATTAATAAAACATATTTTATTATGATAAAATATAACAATAAAATAAATATTAATATAATCATATTTTATTATTATAAAATATAATAATAAAATATCTAAAATAAACATATTTTATTATTATAAGTTATAATAATAAATATTTAAAAAACCAACATTGACTTTTATTTTTTTTTGTTTAAAAGGGAGGACCCTTCGAAATTAGGGCTCGCGCCCATTGGATGCCGCACCATACTAACAGTGGCGACGTCTGTGAAACACAGTGTCACGGCTGTGGGTGGTCACGGAGGGAGGAGGGTGCAGCGAGCAAGGCAGCAGCGGAACCGGCGGCAATGACGGGGCAAAGGGTGTGGGGAGTGGGGAGGGATGCACTGGGCGCGGCTCCCTCTGCTCGCCTCCCATGGGGCGCGGCAGGGGTTGAGCCCCCAGTGACCCCCCCAATTAAATTTTTTAATATATATTTTTTAAAACACCCTAAATGAGTCCGACCAGCATTTTTTGAAAACATAATTTAATAAAAAGAATAGAAATCCGCCCATTGCAATTTCAGGTTTCAATAACATTTTTTTTTATAATAACCTTTTTATACGAGCATTATTATATGCATATATATATATATGCATTTTTGGTTTAAAATACATAATTAATTGAGAAAACCAGAATTATAAGAACTCAAAAACAATGATTTTCATTCCAAAAAACATCATTTTCTTGGAAACAGTTTAAATCTAAAAGGGTCTTTATGCAATTTTGAAGAACAGGATTTCAACCTTGAGTTAATTGAATTCAAACAACAAAATTTAAATTTTTTTTCCAAAAGATATTGAACCATAAATTTAAAATTCAAAATTTTAAAACAAGCATTTAAAGATTTGAACTTGGTTTTTTTTTCTCTGAGTTTGAGGAGGTCCAGATGATGCCAAGCTTCCCACCTTGCTTCCAATTCCAGTCCCACAAATTTTCACAAACCCAATCCAAAAACCCACAAAGTTGAAGAATTCTTCCACTCACTAATTCAATCTTTCTCAAAAAGTCCAAGATGCAAAATTTCAAAACATAAGGATTTTTCCCTAAATCCTTCAACCATCATCATAAATTCTCTAAAACAAAAAATGGAAAATATCTAATTTTTAAATAATTTTAATTTTCAAATTCCAAAATATCTCATTTTTCAACTCTTTGAATTCAAACTTTCTAAAATTGAAATTTAAATCATTTTTCTAATTTTTCAATTCCAAATTCCACAATTGACTTTTAAATTCAATTTTCATTTCTTTTCCAATTTCAATTTTCTCAAATGATTTCCATGCATTTTCTTATTTCCAATTTCAACAATTAAATCAATAACTTTAACAAAGATAAATTAACTTCTTTCAACCAAATAAATTTAATCAATTAATAAATAGATTTAATCAAAGATTAAATTAATACTAAAATAAATTATATTTTAACATAATTCCAGAACACAGTAATCCACAACATAAATACATTAAGCTATTTAAATCACCCAATTCAATTTGCAATTAAATAACGAAGAGCAGAAACGATAAACAAAACAACACAACCTGACAAACAACTGACGACATACAAAGACTAGGGTGACGACCTGACACGGAAACCTAGCTACTATCTCCCAATCGAATACCATTGGGTATTGAATACGCTCTCACCTGTGAAACCAGGTGGAGTCAATGTCTTGTACCTGTCAACCTGCAAATTAAGTAAACCACAACATATAATATGGACAACATAAAATACACACCGTGAAGAGGTAATCACAGGATCGTAGGGCACTCGCAAGCGAGTGATATGATACCATCCCCTTCACCAATACACTACAAATAACTGACAATTGTAACATGCTAGTATAATCCAAGACATAATCATCATTAATTCAAATATCCATTTTGTTAAACCAAAACATGCCATAAGATAACATCATATAAAATATCATCACAACAAAGATTACATTAACGTCGCTTTATAGATAGCGACCAAATAGAAGCTAAGAACCAAAGTCAAGGTACAAATAGGAAGTACAACATAACGGAATAGAACACTGTTCAACCAAAAGGCAAAACGGAGAGGTATTACATAAAGTCAAAAGTTTACACCTAATTTAGGATTGTCATTTTTTGGTTCCAGAAATGTTAGGAGATATTTTAGCAGGACGAACATGGAAGCGGGCCAAGAAGACTAAGATTGTAGATGTATCGAGGATCACAATTAAGAAGAGGCCACCAAGTGAAGAACCAGTGATTTCAGACACTGAAACCTTCGCTATGGCTATAAAATGACTAAAGAAAGAGAAGAATGAAGGAAAGTAATCGCAAGCGAAAAATCCAATTGAATAAAAAAAAAATTACTTATACAGTGGAAGAAGACATGGCTATCCTAGTTAGCGAGGCATAAATGAAAGAATACTACATTAATGCAATTTGTGGCAAGACCCTTTTTTGGACTAAAATTGATCTATGATATATGAGCTCTTCATGTTTTTCATGAATAGATGCTACTTATTTCATGATCTATGGCTATGTATGGATTTCTATTATATATTTATATTCTCACCTTATGATGTGTATATATGAATGGTAATTTATTACATCTAATGCTTATAATTACTACCAAAGGAGTAGATTGTTCAAGACAGTTGCCTCTAAATATGAACATGTATGTTAAGTTTGGTTCTTTCAATGAAAGATGTTATAATGGTACATAATAGACAATTGGAAGACCCGCCAAAGTAGGACATAGAGATAGCCTATTGAATTTTCTTTAAATACAGAGTAGGATGCATGATCATGGCATGATAAATGGTTGGAAATTATCAATCACCCAATAGAGAAGTGTAATGCCCCGCCACGCAACCCTAGAGGAAGTTTCAATTCACTAAACAAGCGTACTAATTTTTTTTTTTTTTTAAAAGAAGTGAATTAACCCACATGTTCAACTATAATTGACAACATCCCCTAGGGTTACATAACTGAGATTACATAAATCCCCATTAACATACAACATCTAAAATACATTGAAAGTAAATAACTCAAGTACTAACATTCAATAACATAAAAAGATACGAGATAAAAAAAGAAGCATTCATTACATAAATCTATTACATACATCTATTACAATCCTCATTCCCAGAATGAGTCAAAATACATAAGTATGATCATTACAAGGTCCACCTCATAACACAAGAGGGGTAAATCAATATTATTACAATATGAGATACAAAGTATAAGAATTAAAAGTAAGAAATGCGAGATGCCCATCAAGAAGTCTCGCCACCAAGTACTGAAGATCAAGGGGACCCAACGGTTTTGTGCATGTTCCACCCAACCATGTGGTACCCGTAGGCCCACCCCCCATGCTAGGAGATAGTAACAAGGTAACATGGACGAGATACCTACTACCTCAAACCAAAGGCAGACTCATACTAGTACAAGCTGACTCAACCACACATAAGCACAATATAAGTCTATCTCTAATCATGGTTACATTGCTTCCAGACATAATATAATCAAGTGTGCTAAAGAAAACATACACACAATATAACACAGTGTTATCCTAGACAGAGTGTCATCGCAAGGTTTGTCATGAGATATCCTCTGGGCATTCTTCATAGGCTCCAGAAATCCTGGTGGCCTCAACCGAATCTCGGCACTCATACTAACTCAAGCGGAATCAACTACCTCTCATAAGGACAAGATAGTGATCTTGCCATTCCAGGCCTTCTCACTCACCCCAAGTCTAAAGAAACCCTTGTGTCTGTGAGTGAGGTTAATTTATCTTGGTTAATGTGAACTACATCCTAGTCCTCTAAGTACATTATTTTAGTTATCACTTATTAAAATCACTTCTGAAGGTTTCCCGGTTTACCTCTTTGGGCTCCGGCCCCTAACAAAAGCCACTCTTCTAATTGGATAACACACTACACAATCTAACTCCAAGGGTTACTCAAGTGTTACAGAACTGAACCAACATGCTTTCTCCTATCCTAGGAGGCAACCACAAAGAAATCCACTCCATCACTAGGAGGACACTAAAGACTTGTAACACTACCCAAGGAAAAATGAAAACAATAATTCAACAAGGGAATGACCCACATTTTTCTGGAAGACTTTACAACCCAACTACTCAACACTCATTCACAACATACTCATTAAAGGATACATAAATGAACTCATGCATTGACAATGAAAGGTTCTATATTTGGTTATCTTAAAACCATGTTCCTATCTAATGCTTTTCGCAACAAAGTAAAATAATCCATTCAAGACTTTACATTAACCAATCAATATTTTATTAAATATGTAATCTCTACAACTAAATCAAATCATGAGCAATAATAAATTCGACTATAATTAATTACCTAAGTTGTTGAATGTTCCTATGTTGACAAGGTAATAAATATGAATTTCAACAAGCGAAAACATCATATATTAAAACTAATATTCGCTATTAAAATACATCTCCCATTCTCATTTTGATTCAACAATTAAACTATATATATAAAAAAAAGACTTTAATAAAGTTAAGTAATTTTACATATAATATTAATTATATACATAATATATATATATATATATATAATAAAAAAATACATATAAATAATATATATACAAATTAAATATTATATATAAAAAAATATTAAAACAAAATAAAATTAAAAAAAAATAATAATAAAAAAAAACGAAAAAATAAAAAAAGGCACATGGCAGGGTCGGACGGAACCATACCCTGCCACTGTGCGCAGTTGGTAGCCTGCCCGCGCCGACTGTACTTTAAGTACAGTGGCCGGCAGTACCAATGGGGGTCGCAGTCCCCACGGGACAGTGCGTCCCCCCATGTGGTGGTGCACTGCCCAGTGGGTACTGCGTACCCACTGGTACAAAGCAAGAAAACAGTGGGGGGGCCGAGCCTTCTCCACATAATTTATTTTTTTTCAAATAAATTTTTTTCAAAACAAAACCAGCGTACAAATTTCGTACCTTCGCCGTATCGGCGACCAAAACAAAAATTCATAACACAGTAAAAATAAAATCTATATACATGTAAATATAGATTATTTATATCATATTTAAAATATGATATATGTAATGTATATTTACATATATGTATATATTGTTTTTTCTTCAGAATTTCATCTACAGGTGCAATTGAAGAAAATAGATTTAAAAAAAAAAAAACCAGTAGTAAAATTTACAACCAATAGATATCTCATGCACAAGAGATTTATAAACGTAAAACCAAAAGAAGCCATCCTTCCATATTTTCAATTAATTTAAACAAGGGAAAGTAATACATTGATTTTGAATTTTTCAACAAATTTTCTAAAAGGGTTTGTATTTTGAAAAACAAATCTGAATACCAAAATGTTGAAGTTTAACCTAGGGTTTCAAGAAAAATCACCCATTTGCAATTTCTTATCATTTAGAAAATAGATTAAACTAGGAACAATAAAGCAAGAAATAAAAAGAAAACCTGGTTATTTGCAGCCACAGGAAATAGCCAAAATTCTTGATGCAGATTTTCCTTTGAGCTCCTCACAATTCTTTTTCTACAATGCAAAGAATTTCCAACAAGCTTTGATCCAATAGCTCCACCTTCTTCACAGAATTTTCTCTCCTTTCAATTTAAATCTCCAAACAGAAAATAATTCTCAAAACTTTCATGTGCAAACCCTCTCCAAAATCTCATACCTGTGAAAAAGAAGGAAGAAGAATCCCCAAATTTTTCTGCCCTAATCTTATAAAACATCATTTCCTCAAAATTCCAAAATAACCTAATGCAACCCTAATTCACATTCAATACAAGAAATTGAATTTAAAAGTTAATTTCATTTCTCCTCTTTGAAAGACCCTAATTTGACTTTAAAGAAAAATTTCAATTTCACATAATTCCTTTTTTTTTTTTTGATTTAATTTAATTTACCAATCAAATAAACATACTTAATTATTATTAAATTATCTAATAACTAAATCCAATCCTATGAGATTTAAATTTAATTAAATAAATAATTTAACTTTAATTAACTTACTTACAATTATTTAATAATTAAATTTAATCCCTTGGGATTTAAATTTAATAAATTAAATAATTTAACTTTAATTAGCTTACTTACAATTATTTAATAATTAAATTTAATCCCTTGAGATTTAAATTTAATTAATTAAGTAATTTAAGTTTAATTTTATAATCATTTTAAATATAACCAAAAAGCATAACATTAATATAATATGAAATTAAACATTTCTTCCAGCCAATGCAATTTTCTAAAAGAACCTATTTAATAAGACAACACTTTTCAAAACATTATTTAACGTCAAATAAGAGACAACATGACTCAATACTCAGAACTGACGACACACTAAGGTTAGGGTGTAGACCTGACACATGTTACCAAGCTACTATCTCCCATTCAACTTAACCGTTGGATTGACATGCTCAAACCTGTGAAACCAGGTGGAGTCGATGTCATGTACTTGCAACCTGAAATCAAGTAAACAATATAATATATCCAGCATATAATTCACACCGTGAAGAAGAAATCTCGGATTAGCAGGGCGCTCACAAGCGAGTGATGTGAACCCGTCTTCTTCACCAATACACTCATAAGAGACTGACACTAACGTCATAAACAATATTCACATAAATAATCACATGATAATTCTACTAACATCATTAATTCATCAAAGCATGTGAAATAAAATCAGATAATCACATCACACAATAAAAGTTGTTGCTCAAGAGTAGCGATCAAAACATCATAATAAAAATGTGTCCAGTATCAAAGTAGCTGCAATCCAAGCAAAGCATAAAACAACATGAAACAAGAAGCAAAACGGAGGGGTATTACATCATTACTACCAAAGGAGTAGATTGTTCAAGATAGTTGCCTCTAAATATGAACATGTATGTTAAGTTTGGTTCTTTCAATGAAAGATGTTATAATGGTACATAATAGACAATTGGAAGACCCACCAAAGTAGGACATAGAGATAGCCTATTGAATTTTCTTTAAATACAGAGTAGGATGCATGATCATGGCATGATAAATGGTTGGAAATTATCAATCACCCAATAGAGAAGCCAATTGTGCTTTCATCTTATTGTAATTATTACATCTAATGCTTATAATTACTACCAAAGGAGTAGATTGTTCAAGACAGTTGCCTCTAAATATGAACATGTATGTTAAGTTTGGTTCTTTCAATGAAAGATGTTATAATGGTACATAATAGACAATTGGAAGACCCACCAAAGTAGGACATAGAGATAGCCTATTGAATTTTCTTTAAATACAGAGTAGGATGCATGATCATGGCATGATAAATGGTTGGAAATTATCAATCACCCAATAGAGAAGCCAATTGTGCTTTCATCTTATTGTAAGATTAGCAAAGTTGTTTTAAGACTAAGACATGTCTAACTTAATTAAGTGTGTGGATATCATGCAAACATCTTATTAAAGGATTAAAAATTATTAGAATAATTGTATGGATAATATTGAACTGGGTTCAATAGATCTTCGCCTAAAGCAACATGCCTTAGTAAATTTTTGATGAATGGAGTATGGGTGATTGTTAAACCTTTGTAGTAGTCATCCTTATAAACACTCTTCTTTCTAAATTTGTGTTGTAGATATGCAAGACCCTGCTTCATGTGTGATTGATACAACCCTAGTTTGTTATATGTATCTTTGAATAGATGGTGAGATGTGATGTGAGAAATAAATAGTGTGGTTATGTGGAAATATTCTTGTATTTCATTTTGATGTTTTGGTTTCATTGTCATTGCCATGAGTGTGTTAGGCATGTATGTAAATCAAGGAATACAATTGAATTATTAAATTGAATTGTTGTAAGGTCAAATCTTGAGATATTTAACTAATAAACAAATGTGATGTATGATTGTTTCTAATGATTGCATTGGTAATGTGGAGGGAAGTCAGGTACCAGTACAAGAAGGGATAATTTATTTTTGGGGTTGTGAGGGTATTTATTTATGTCATGTGATCTATGTAAGTTGGGGTTAAGGTTAGAAGTCATTATCCAAGTTTGAATTTCGGATGGGTCCCTAAATGGGTCTTTAAAGAGGGTTGTTGGTCAATTTCTTTGGTTGGGATGCAAAAATGAATCCCCTAGGGTCTATACCATAATAGTAGGGGTCAAATAGGAATATAATAATGCCCGAAGGACATGATTTGACCGCTGAAAAGTGACGAGTTTTGAGTAAAAGATGGGATGGAAGTATGGAAGGGTTGTCCAAGTGCATGTTCCTATTTAATAAGGAAAAGACTCATTGATGAAAGTAGGTGCACTTCACATCTCCCCACCCAAAGTTTGCAAGTTGAAACTCCTATATATTTTGGAGAGGAATGAGTAGGGTGTTACCCACTTCTCCTCTTGGAGAACTTGAGTAGAGATGGTGATCAAGGTGGCTTGGAGAGGAAAGAAGGATAAGGAGTTTAGTATCCCCACCTAAAGATAAGAGATAAGTATTCCCTACTTTCACTTCCCTTGTTTTATTGTTGTAGGATGTGAGTATGTTTATATGAATCATTGTTGAAAATGGTGTGTAGGGAGCCATAGGCATGTAATTTGATATTATAATAATTTATCTTTTTGTAAGATTTGAGAAAACCCCATTTATCATCTTTGGGTTAAAGAATTTTCTTGCTCGGGGGTATGGCTAGAGCCCATGAGGCTCCATGACGCCATTACGGTAGGGTGGAGAGCAAGACCTTGTTCATGAGTTTGTAAGTCATTTGTTTCTTCAAATATTGTGGTAATATTGCAAGTCTAAAAAAAAAAAAAAAGAGAGTGGTTTCATATTTTTCAAGGAAGAAATGAAAAGAGAAAGCCTTATTCTATTATGTGTTAGCATTTGATTTAAAAATGAAAGAATGGAAAGAGAAAGGTTCATTTCATGGGAATGTAATTTATTAGTTTTCTAAGTATCATTTGTAATAGAGCGAGCTTGCATTCTTTGATATGTTATTCATTTTATTTCCAAGTATGATTGTACAATGAAAGTTAGTATATGGTTGAATGAAGAAAGGAATATGGAAAAGAGAAAGCATGTATTCATTGGCATGCATTTGCTGTTTTCTTAGTATTATGATTATATTGAAAGTTAGTATTTTATTGAGGAATGAAAAAAAAAGAGAGGAAAGGTGAATCATTGTTTATTGGCTTGTCATCCAATAATATTTCTGAACATTATTTGTTACATTGAGAGTCTTATATCTTGTTGCAATGAGAAAAGTAAAGTATGCTAAGAGCTTGTAATAAAAGAAGTGTCGAAATATAAGATATTTTTATTTGGATCTTGAAAACAGTAATGTGGAGTCTGTGGTAAAATGGTGGAAGGCAGTTTTTTGATAAATTCTAGTATGTTGGGGTAAGGGATAAATTTAGTTTCACTCCTATGCTTACACTCGATAGATAACCTGGATGGAAAGGAAACAGGCTGAGAATAGTTGAGAAAGCCTACATTATATTTTAAATTTTCTTTTACACTACTTCAGTTGATCAAACGAAAAAAAAGAGAAAGAATTCAGGTGAACCCTATGTGAGCGATGGAGTTCACTAATCTTGGAAAAATAAAGGAATATAACCTAAGATATATTACTGTGAGTATGTCACTCTAAAGAGAAATATTATTCATTGTTATCAACCTTTGCAACGTGTGCTTTTGACATAGTTATCTGTTATTATCTGTTATCCTGCTGTGAACTTTTAGAACTTGAGATATCTGCTTTGTAAGATATTGGTAAACACACATCTAATTACTGTTAAAATAGACCCTTTCGTTTTAGACACCGCATAATTTCCCCTTGGCGGCTTGAATCATCAGGGAACCAGCCATACTCTCTGGGTAACTGAAGGTATCATGCCAGGCGGTCTGTGAATTTGAATAAGTAGAACTTACCTGACCCTCATTTCTACAAACAAACACCATAGAAAATAAAAGGAAGCAAAACCAATGAGTAAACTATGCAATGTTTAACAATCGAATTGAACTTGCAACAATCAACTTTCACCGTAAGATCAAACTACATCGGAAGATACAACTAAAGTAAAAATATTTGAAGTTGAACTGCTTGATCTGTACAGTGCTCAGCCCTGATGTGCGACGCATGAATATCGTATTGTATAATGGCTTAATTAAGACTTCCCTTGCAGGCTCGATTTGACAGATTAGGAAGCGTATGTAAGTGTTAAGCGCTAGAAATGGCAATCAGATTAGTACATCTCCTTTTATTCAGCTCGATACGTTACGCAACATCTTGGTTTAGGTGTTGCCAGGGTCTTCATTGTCATTAGGCACATGGCTGGAGTAAATGCCATACCAGTAAAAAGATCTTCCATAGCTGTATTAGTGTTGCAACAACCATCTCAAGAGGAGGGTTTTTAATCATGCAATAAATACCTCTGTGGAGATAGCAGATTATAGTCGCATAAAGGTGAAGCGTACAAGTAAGTAAGGGAATGATTTGATTGAAAAATCCTCCCGCGTGCCTTGCTCCCTCAGCCAACATGACAATCCTATCTAGGTAGCGTGTGCTAGATGCCCTGGAAATAAATTGGCTAAGCCTCTTAATTGCCTTCAGTATTAGTGGTAGCAGTGCAAACATCAAGATTCTGCAAACCCATTTTACTCGATGAAATATGTTCTGCAAAACAGATCTGTGTTCTTGGAGTCTCCCCCACTGGTTTTCCACTAAGCATGAATTAGAAAATAAAATAAAATAAGAGGAGTTGCCCCCATGTATACCTTTCTTCGCTGCAATATTATTAAAATAAACTAAAAGACTATTCGTGCGAAGCTCTTCGTCATTCTTCCTTGATGTTTCTTGTTCTAGCATATTCTAACTCAAGCGTTGCAAATTTATGATAAAATTATTGTTGTGGCAACAAATTAGGCATGGTCAAAACCATGATAGCAGTTGTTGTAGTTATTATCCTCTGTGTAAGTTTAGTTAGTGGATTGAAGAATTAACCATCGATTACAGAGAATGTACTCTCTCCCACCCATATCTTACGTAAGCGGTAGGACAGAATATAAATTTTGTTTGGCACTATAGTCATAATTAAATACACGTATATCATGGAGTTAGCCGTGTTCAACATTTTAATCATATAAATATTTTTACTAGGAGCACTCATGAATAAAATCTTATTGCTATCCTAGTGTTATCTTTAATATTTTCTTAGTTCTCACACTTCCTCCTTGAACGGCGGTAGAAAAAAAAAAATACATAGATCTTAAAAAAAAAGAGAACCCACTCATGAAAGAAACGCAAAAAAAGGCATAGTTACTTTATGATAATCTGTGTTTTATTTTATTAATTAGGGGGCTTCCATGTTTAAATACTCCTTAATAAAAGGATAAGTAGAATACATTCCCATTCCTTTGAAAAGAGAATAATAATAAAAAGGTAAATGTAAACATGAGTTACTATTAACATTCTTTAGAAAAGGATTTACCTTTTTTTTTTTAAAGAAAACTTTTTCCAAAAAAGTAATAAATAAATGGAATATATATTTTTGTATATAATAAAGATAGATAAATAAATACTATATGTATATATAAGAATTAAAGAAAAGAACTAAAAAAAAAAACTATAATGATAATAATAAAAAAAAATAATAGTGATATTATTATTGAGGGTATATGTAAAGATGTTATTACTTTCACATTTATATTTCTATTATGAGTAAAGTTTAATATTATTTGTGAGTAATAAAATTGTAATGGAATTCTTAATATCATCAAGTGTTTTAATGATCAACGACTTAGTATTTATTCCCGTCAATGTTTATATCTGTAGTTAACTTCGTACTAATGCTAGCATAATAGTGGCGCAAGTTTCTATAGAGGTTAAAATGTGGAAGTTTTTCAAATACAAACAATATAATTAATCTTATTAGTATTACCATCAAAAGTTACCTATTTAGTACTCTAAAATATCATCATTAGGTCAAGAGGAACTATATTAATAATCTCAATACTGTATTGACATTATTGTCAACAAGAAATGGAAGTTGAAACTACCCAATGTGGGTTAAGGTGCCATAACCATTATCATGAGAATATTATTATTGAAACCATTAAATTGTGATACTTTAAATTAGATATTTAGAGCATAGTTTAATAGTGAGAGATATTAATAATAGTATCACATTAATGAGTTTAAAACCCATAATAGTCTAAAGAAAGGATACTAATATCATCAAGTTTTATGATGATGATAATTGTCATATTAATGTAACATCAGAAGGAATATTGATATTAACCTTACCCCTAATTATAAATAGTAATGTTAGACTAACATTAAATGCAAATCGAGTATTGGTGACAGGATTAATGATTTCATTTATGGATAAGGATTATAGCAACAGCTTAGAGATGGTTATTGTTGCACCCTAAAGGCTTAGGGCATTAATTAGCGTAATTTATGGATTCGAAAAAAAAAATTGGTTGGATTTTTCTAGCGAAAATTTATGGGCATGACAAGATAGTTACATTCATGTTATATACATTATTAAAAATGAACGTGATGTGGCATGGCTGTAAATTACAGAGTGGGAGATGGGTAACTAATGAAAGAAAAATGATTCAATTTTGGTACAATAGGTTATGGATACATGTGGATTAACTCAAAATTACTCTTTTTATATAGGATGCCTAATAGACAACATCGACATGGTACGGCTACAAAGGGTGCACAACCTCCTCCATCTCATCTTAGGCCTCCTACTCTAGGGAAAACACCTCAAGAAATCCCATCAAGTCAAAACTCTCAAATTCTCCATGTGCTACAAGAAATGACTGAAGTGCTCCGAGAGAGATTACCTCCAAAAGTCGAGGCTCCTCAGGCCGAATGACCTCAACCTCTTGTTGGAGTAATGGTGGAGAGCATCATGGAAGTGGCAAAGACACTTTTTTGGCTCCTAATTTCGATACCCAAAGGAGGAATATGGATGAGCCTCATGGTTTGGGACAACAAGGACTAATAAGTGCTCAACTCGAGGAATGATACATGGAAGTAATGTAGCAAGTGAATCAACTTCAGAATGAAAGGCTTAGGGCAAATCAAGTCATTAGAAGCCTAAACACAAGGTTAAAAGACTTGAATCCTATGATTCATCTTAGGAGTTTTGAAATGAAACATATATGGCAAGGGGGACTCGAAGATCACTTCATGGGAATCGCCAAGAGTTTCATCAACCACATCCAATTTTGCCACATCAGCAACAAAGGCAAGGTAGGAAAGGAAAATGAAAATAGAGCATGCTTAAGGGTCATTCAAAGGAAAGTCAATTCCCAGGTGTTCGCATCGATTGTAGGGCCCATGGACCAAGTGTGGGTCCATCAGGGGCACAAAATTTTTCCAAGAGACCACTTGATGTTGATAGACCCAAGTCAACTCAAGATAACTAGGTGCGATTGGTTCAAGTAAAGTTTAGAGGTTCTTGTTTTATATGTAGAGAAGTGGGGCACAAAGCTAAGGAATGTCCATGTGGTATTGGAACATATAAACATGATGATGAAGCTTTTGAGGAAGTAATTGGTATTGGTGGTACTCTTCCCCCCACCACCTTGAAAACTTCTAGGAGGAAGTTCAATCTTAAGGGGGGGAGGATGTGAGGACCACTATGAGGCCTACTATTTTGACACGCAGTTTGACTTTATTTTGATTAGAGCATTTGGATATGCTATGCGTTTAGACTATTTTGGATGATATGGACATTCAATAGTATGCTTGCTTCTTGTTCATGATATTTCTTGATGATTATAGATATATGTTATGCTCTTTATATTTACATATGCTCATGTTAATATTCTTGTCATAGAAATAATGGATGTGTGCTTATGATATTAAATTAATGAGTTATACAATTGAGTTGAATGATTATCCGACTTATTCTATAACATTGCAATGATATAGTTGTGAATCGATAAAATATGTCAATTAATAGAGAAAATTTGATAAATTGTGGATATTGATGTTTCATTTAATTGATGTTAGAGGTTAGGTATGTTGAATAAATGTATATATGAGATTATTGACTTAGTTTATTCGATTATCATGCATTGGATATATTGACATGTGGCTTCAAGTGTGCAGGTACATGCCCATGGCCAATGGGATTGGAGGTGACCAAGGGTACTCGATTGTGTCAGCCAAGTGAAAACACCATGGTCCATTTGAAGAATGGACCATAACCTCATTATGTTGTATTTTATTTTTGATTAAAAATATTTAATGTTTAATCTTGTGATTATGTTTCTTTTTAAAGTCAATCAAACTTTTGATTAGGGTTTTGGGGCATTTTGGAAATTCTTTTATTATGTTTCAATTTCCATTTATTTTGAGGTTTTAAAAAGGTTAAATTAGTCCTTGGAATGGGTTAATTAACCCTAATTTAACCCCTATGATGGTTATCTATGGGTTAGGGGTCAAATCAAGCCCATAACTTGTGAAAATTCTAAGTTGTGACCCTTCTTAATTAACCATTAAGAAGTGTGACGGATTTTGGGGATGGGAGTGGAGTGTTGGCTCCAAAATCTCATTTATGAGATTTGAAGGCTTTTGTTAAGTGTATATAACTAGGCAGATTATGAAAATATGGTTTTTTGATATCAAGTACAATTTGAAGGTGTGTAAGGTAATATGTATATACAATAGCTCAATGGTTATTGATTCTACATATTTTGTTTTAGAATTCAATTATGTTTGCATTGCATCAGTTACTGTGTAAGTAGTTGCAAATGCATGAAAGTATGTTGCAGTATGACAACTATATATTCCATCTACAAAGCCAATTCTATTGAGAAAATTATGTTTAGCTTGTTGCAAGAAAAGGATAATAGCTTGAACAATACCATGTTATTGGTTTATAATTTGTGCATATGGAAACAAAATTACACACAAAATCAAAAGGCTATGTTCTTGTTTGTATTGAGCAAAAGCCATAAGGTATTGCATTTTTCTTTTTTACCTTTTTGTACTCTAAAGTTTCATTCTTGGAGCTTTTGCATCTGATATAGTGACTCAATGTCTCCCACATGTGATAAGCAATTTAGAGAAGGCTATGCTGATAAACGGTCTACTCTATAGAATATGATCTGAAAATAACAGTAAAACACTTTACTGTAGGAAGGTTGTTAAGAACCTTCTCATCATAATAGTGAACAAAAGCATGATCCATTAACATGAGCTTCACAAAAGTCTCAACTAGTTGGACTTTTTCACTATCCTTTACATCATAAATTTTATCTCCAATTATATCGATGAAGGCCTCAATGAGTTTGTAGTTGTTCTTCATAGCCATAACTTTAGGATACACTCAATATAGCTTTGATTTTTTTTCCTAGGAAGGAATTGAGAAAGTTTGGTCTTGTCAAATATGATATGTTGAAAAGCACTTTGGATTTATTCTAGAAGGGAGTTCTTGACAATATAATGTGCAGTTTTGAATTAATGATTTTGCATAAAGCCCACATCATTCACACACTAGTTCAAGCTTGATGACCTCCATTGAGTACAGACAGGGTTGTGCTCTCCCAAAGAATATTTTCTCCAAGTATCTAATCAAAGATATGGAATTATTGGAAATGGCTTAATTAAAAACGGTGCACTATATTCATAGGGACTCTTTTCTATAATAACATGAAAGAGCTTTTCAGCATAGTGTGGTTGATGAGACTTGCTTTTTTTAGTAGTTGCCTAGGTAATAAACCAAAGCTTGGAAAAAAAATTCAAAATGGTAAGGAGAGTGGTCAAGTAGAATTTGTTGATACTATTTCAAAGTTCAAGTTTGTCGACAATGCCTTTATTCATTGTCATGATATTTTTTTTGCATGACAACATCAATCAAAGCATTCTAATGTAGTTATTTATTTTTTCGAATTTATGGTACGAACATCATGGATTTATACCTTGTAAACAAACATGGATTTCATAGGCATACAAAAATACAGTTGACTCTTTCTTTGCTGATCAAAAAGAATAAACATTACAAATTGTTATTTTCTCAGGAAAGTAAAAAATTTATACCATAACACATTAATGGTTATTGCATTGCAGCATATTGAGAAAGAATGAAATTGATTTACTATATATGCATAATGGTTTCATGGATGGAAAAGGACAAGTATATAAAAGACAATTAAGAAGCCATAAGAATTTGTGTTAGTTGAAACGAGGCGTTTGTAAGTTGTTATGTCTTTTACAGTAATGTTTTATAGTGGTTTACATGTTTTGATTTAATGGGTTAATGCCTAGTGTTTGTTGTTGTTTGCATTTTATGTGTTAATTTCTATTCTTCACTAGTGTTGATTGCTTGTGTGGGCTAGCATATGTTGTCGAGTTAAATATTGATCACCATAATTCATTAATTTCAATCTATTTTCTATCCATGATTAAGAATGGAAATACTTAGCTTCACGTGCTTGTAAGTTCCTATATCTTTTACAGTGTTCGTTTTATAGTTCTTTGCATCTCTACATTGAGAGATAATATTAGTTCCAACCTTAATTGTGGACAAAAAGGAAGGTGCCATTAATGAATCATAGTGTTTAGTGTTTAATTAAATAACAAAGAGTGAATCATATAAACATTTAAAGACAACGAAAAATAGACATTAGATGGTAAAATGGATGAAGCAAAAAGTAGTAGGAACGAGAAGATACAGTGCAGAGATATTAACAAGCATAAAACGACAAAATAAAGGTTATAGCAACTTACAAGTGTCATGTTCTTTATTTTGAGAAAAATAGACATAAACAATGCCAATAGATAGATTCAACTTCCATTAGATAATGTAATCAAGAGTATAAGCAATGCAAAAAATGATAGTGTCAAAGGAACTTACAAATTCCACTTTTTGTTGTTTGCTACATAGTAGATATAAACCCTCTCAAGAGACAAAAATTCTAGTCTCATCAAACAACCCGAGGCAATGAGCAAACAATGCAAAAAATAGTTTGGCCAGTAGACCTTAAACTTCAACGTTGATTTGTCTACTAACCATGATTGAGATTGGAAATAGCTACTTACAGTTCAACCTATTTGATAAAAATGAGAATTGAACTCATATTTATAATATTTCTTGTCTTTGTGACTTTAAGCTTGTCAACCAAAGTATTATTTACGTTGTTCTTTCATTTGGTGAGAACAATCACAACTATCCTTTGCTCAAAAGACTTAAAGCTTCATAGCATTAGCTATCAAAGACACCTGCAATTATTGAAGGGCGAGAAATTATGAATGTAGAGAACAATGATTAGTGGAAATTAATACATAAAATGTAGACCTACAAAGTACTATAATAACAATACAAATTATATAATAGGCTACAGTTGATTTTTATTTTCTATAAACATGTAGACATAAATCTTGTTGCGAGACACAGATTTCACTATTATGAAACCGTTTGAATAAGCAAATAAACTATGCAAAAAATGAAACCATAAAAGGCTTAGGAACTTACAAATAACTTTGTCAATGTGCTCAATGGTTCTTTTAGAAGTTAGAAGAAGGGGATAATTAGAATTGCCTCTTTCATATTGTGTTTTTTTCCCAATGAAAAAATTATATAAATGACACTTTGATGAGGTGATAACAATGGCAAAAATGTGTCAAATAGTTTGGTGTTGTTGTTGTTGACAATTTTTGTCATTTGACCTTGGCTCCCAACTAAATAGACATGCATGATTGTTGCTTATTTTGGTTTTCCATGAATTATTGTAATAGCAGAACCATAAATGACCATATTGTTTCCTTCAAACTATAGAGTTGATTGTTTTGTGCATATGTGGATAATGCTTGATGACTCTGTGGTATCTATTTCCAATCTGTACATTGCAGATTGAACAATGAGAAGAAGTAGATTGATAATTAAACATATGAAGAGTAAACCTATGTGTGAGATAAGCAAGATATTGTGCTTGTCCTTTTTCATCTTGTTTATCAAGCAACTAGTCCATTTTTTGTTGTACAGTAAATGCACTCTGCATTTTCCAATTGCTTTAGCAAGCATATGCAATGAGATATTTATGTCAAGCATGTATTAAAATAAAGAGGGGAAAAAAATTATTAAGATCTCATATGTTTTTGATGTCTTTTGATGTCAAATGCAAGGTATCTATCTATTTGCAGTTGCTTTAGATGCTATGGTGCATGTTGGGAACTGCTAAGGTATATGTTGGATGAAATTGCAATAGATTTGTAATCTTCAAGGAGAAATTTAGAAACTTCAAATGGAGGTAAAAAATATCATATGATTCAGCTACAACCTAGTTCAATGATACATAATAATTTTGATTTTCCAATCTGGTTCTAATAAAGAAATCTATGCTCTGTGATGCTTTAGTGATTTTTTGCATAGTAGCATATCTTCTCATGAAGGGTTGTACATTTATTTGCAAAAAAGTAGCTATGCAAGCTGTAATGCCCCGCCAAGTAACCTTAAAGGAAGTTGCAATTAACATCTTAAGCGAACCAATTTTTTTTTTTATAAAGTGCATTTAACATACACATTCACTTACTAATTAAGAACAACCTCTAAGGTTACAAGGTTAGGATTATTTAAACCCACACATACACATTACATAAAACCATAGCCTTATGAACTTTATGAAATAAACTTCATACATCATAAAAGTACCGCATAACATAATAAGATAATCAACCAAGATACAATCTCATAATCATTAACTTAATCCAATAGCTACATCACTCATTCCCAGAATGAGACAATAGTACTCAAGGTTACAATTACAAAATTCCACCTCATAAACATAAGAGGGATAAAATAACTTATACAAGTTAAAATATTACAATGCAAGTAATTACAACAAGAATCGCGAGCTGTCCATCTGGATGTCTCGCCACCAAGTACTGAAGATAGATGGGGACCCAACGGTTTTCATGCATGTTCCAGCCAACCAAGTGGTACCCAAAGGCCCACCCCCCATGCTAGGAGATAGTAACAAAGTAACAAGGACAAAGATCTACAATCCACTAACCAAAGGCAAACTCATACTGATATAACCAAACAAATGAACTAACAAGTACAACTCAATCACCATACAAGTACAAATCAAGTACAACTCAATCACCATACAAGTACAAATCAAGTACAACATTCACATCACTGACATAGGTCACATTGCTTTCAGACATAAAGTAGATCAAGTATGCTCATAGAAACATACATATAAAACAAATAACAACAGTTGTCCTAGATAGAGTGTCATCGCATAGTAGTCATGAGATCTCCTCTGGGCATCCTTCATAGGCTCCGGTAATCCTAGTGGCCTCAACCGAATCCCGACACTCATACTCACTCATGCGGCATCAAATACCTCTCGTATTGACAAGATAAATGACTATGCCATTCCAGGCCTTCTCACTCATCCCAAGTCTAAACGAGCCCTTGTGTCTATGAGTGAGGATTAAATTATCTTGATTAATGTGAACTGCATCCTAATCATCTAAGTACATTAATTTAATTATCACTTGATTAACTCACTTCTGAAGGTTACCTGGTTTACCACTTTGGGCTCCGGCCCCTAACAAAATCCACTCTTCTATTCGACAACACACACCCAAACAATCCACCAAGGAAAACACAAGTGCATATCAACTAGGCATCATAATCCACTCCAAAAAAGGAGGAAACAAATAAAAAAAATCACTCCAAACATCTTGGAGGCAACAACACATAGTCCACTCCTTTCACGAGAGGAAACAAATAAAAGAACTCACTCCAAACATCTTGGAGGCAACAACACATAGTCCACTCCTTTTATAGGAGGTACAAAACATCCTCGTTCATGGGTAAAATTGAAAAGACGCCATGCACTACCCAAGGGAAAACAACTGAATGGCATAAATATTCAACAACCCTTATCATCTAAGTTCTTCTGGAAGACTTATAATTTAGGACTAACACTAATTCCCAAAACCAACAATGCAACTTGACGACATAGTAACAAAAACATTCAAGTCATTAATTAAATCTAATATTTGGATTTCCTAAATCCATACTCATTCAATAGGTAGTGTTGACAAAGTCAAAGACACGATAACTAGATCATCTAAAATAATCATAACCTCTATTTCCCCTTTCATTATTGGAAATCTAAAACAATTAAACTTACTTCCCTTTACTGAATACAGATAATTAAATCCTTTAAGATAATCATGAGGAAGATACTACTTTTGGATATACTAAATCCATATCTCTTTCATAATCCAATCACAATGATTCAATTAATCTAAATAAAAATTAATTAAATAACATAATTGATTGCCTCATCAATAAAACAACTTCTTAATTTATTTTTAAATTGATACAAATCCATGCAAGTAAACTCTTTCCATTATCTAACCAAATCTTACATTTCATTCAATTTTTTATTTAAAACATTCAATCATTTTAATATAATAACATATTGTTTCTCTATCCATTTTCCATATACACTAATCAATCCATTTTTAAATCTTTATTCAATAATATATTGCATGCATCTCATTAAAATAAAATACGATAATGAATTTTACACTTAATATATATATATGCTCCATATTATATAGACACCAAATATATATATATTAATAAATTTAATTACATATATTTTTAATATTCCATTCACAATGACTAGATTACTTTATGGAACTAAATAAAACATAATAACTATTTGCCTTTTTCAATAAAGTTAGTTCATAAATTTACTTCTAATGCAACCTAACACTATTGCAAACAATCTTTTCAATTTTCTATATGGAGTCTATGTCTCTTCAACTATCAATTTAAAAAACATGCAATTTCATCAATGTATAAAAATATCTTTTGACTTATCTATTTGACCACGCATTCATATTGTTTCTAATTAAATCTCATTAATTAAAACAAACATTTAAATATAAATATTTCTATAATTTTTCAATATATATAAATATTTTTTTCCTTATCAATTTTGACCATACATTCAAAACTTATCCTTTAAACTCTTCATGCAAAGCTAAATTGCACGCACTTAAATAAAACAAGGTAATTACTGATTGAAAATACTCATGGATATATATATATACATCTCAATATATTTTCTTCAATCATATTAACAAAATGAATATTTCCTTTTAAATCAAGTAATTATTTCTATTAAAAAAAATATCTTTCTTTATACATTTTCTACACATACTAATCATTTTTTTAAAATACTAATAATACCCAATTTGCAAACAACAGAATAAAATAAGATAAAATATTATTTATTCTCTCAAATGGATATATACTTTCAATATATGTATACTAAATATAAATTAATATATTTAAATATATTTAATCATTAGCATATCTTCTATTCTTTACAGAATATCAAATTGTTTAATTCAAAATAAAATATCCCTTATCATTAATTTTTCAATATATATATATTTTTCCAATTAAATCAAATTAATAATTGGACCTTTTACACAAAAATTTAAATTCCACAATTAAATTTTAAATTATGCATTCTTTAAATCAAATATTTAACTCCTTCAATTAAACTTTAACATGCCATTTTAAAATAAACAATAATTTCCTATACGTTTATAATTTTAATTCCACTAATCTAATATACAAATTTTATTTAAAATAATGTAAATAAATATAATACTTTAATATTATAAATTATAATATAAAAGATTATTAAATAATATTTTAATATTATAATAACAATACATAAAATATTAATATTTATAAATATCAATTTATTATTATTTTATTTTTAGAGCAGCCATGGGAAAATAACTTAATGACAGTCTCATGTTTTAATCATAACTCAAAAACTACAATTTGGGTATTTGTGATTTTTTGACAGGGATAAGAAAATTTCAAAATGCAAAAATCTTTTAAATTTCCTGACAACCCAGTTTGTGTAAGTGGAGTTATAGGTGACGCAACCAGATCATTTTACCATGAAAAAGTATAACTATCCTGCAGATTTTAAAATCCGATTTTTAATAATAAACAGAAGGTTTCATTTTCTAAAAACATTCTAAATGCATTGTTCAATCTTTATGTTTGATTTTCCAATAACAACATAATCGATTTCCCCAAATAGTTTAAATTCAACTGAGGTTTTCACAATTTTCACTCAAGAATTTTCACAAGCAAAGGCTGTAAATTTATTTAATTCTTTTCTTCTAATATCAAATTTATTTTCTAAAACAGATTTAACAAACAAACCTTTAATAACTACTATTTAAAAAAAAACAATAAAAAACAATAAAACACAAAGGGGAAAACCTGGTACAAGAAGCTACAGGAAGAGATGAATTTCTGATGCAAGCCTCCTCCAAAGATTTCCTAAATTTTCTTCAATCGTCCAATGAATCTAATCCAAAACCCAACAAATGCAAACAATCTTTCCTTCAATCAATTCTACAATCAAAACTTTCTTCAAACCTTTGTGCAAATTTTCCAAAATTTCTTCCTTGCTGTAAAAATGTATTTTTTTCTCTGAATCTCTTTCTGCCCTAAAATTAAAACATGCATTGTTTATAAATCAAAAATACCTAATTCAACCCTAATTCACATTACATGCAAATTAGATATTTCAATTTCAATTTCAATTTTTACAACCCTAATTCACATTGCATGCAAATTAGATATTAATTTCAATTCCAATTTTCAAAAACCCACTTTCAATTTAAAATGCAATTTCAAATAATAAATTAATTTCTAAAGTTGAAACTCATTTTCCAAGTAAATATTTAATTACAATTTCTAATTTAATTCCCACACGTTGAACTTAAATTCCAAAATTAACTTTATTTTTTTTATTTCTTTTTATTCTCTTGCATCACGTTTAATTAATTAATTTAATTATTTAATAACGAAATTCAACCCCTTGGATCAAATTTAATTAATTAAATAAACTAAATATAATTAATTAATTTAAATATAATCTTTTATCCACATTGCATTATTTAAATTAAATAACTATCAACATGATTTAAATGCAATTATTCTAAATATCTATTTCCAAATCAAGAATCCTTCAGAGTTAAATAATATTAAAGCAAGACAGACAATGACTCGACACACACAACTAACGACACACTAAGGCTAGGGCGTAGACTTGACACATGTTACCTAGCTACTATCTCCCGTTCAACTTAATCGTTGGATCGACACGCTCAAACCTGTGAAACCAAGTGGAGTCGATGCCATGTACCTACAATCCTGCAACCAAGTAAACAACATCATAGAATATATCCAGTATATAATACACACCGTGAAGAAGGAATTACGGATTCGCAGGGCGCTCGCAAGCAAGTGATGCGAAACCGTCCTCTTCACTAATACACTCATTGAAACTGACACTTCCATCACAATTCCAATAATCTCATAATAACATCTCATGCTAACTCTACAACATCATTAATCCATAATGCATGTGAAACAATAATCAGATAACCACATCTCACAATAATAGTTGTCGGTCAATAGTAACGATCAAAACATCATAATAAAATGTATCCAGTATCAAAATAACTGCAACGAAACATAGCATAAAGCAACTTAAACAAGAAGTAAAATGGAGAGGTATTACACAAGCTATTCCCCAAAATAGGGTTGATATTGTTATCTCAAAACAATAACAAAGTGAAGATTTGGATAACCAATACAATGGAATAGTATTCATTCTTATTAGAGACATAAATAGTATGAACAATAATTGACCCAACAATGCTTTTATTGTGTTTGAAATTACAGGCTCATTTTTTGCATTTCTGAACCTGCATGTGGGTATGTGCAAGATCATCATAGAAAAAACAAACCCTTAAGTGGCAATGAAAACTCAAAAAATCAGAGTTAGGAGATTTGATGTAAAAATTTGAAGAAGTTATCTATATTATTTCAAAAACATGTAAAAATAGAATATGTAGAAAATTGAATTTAGTTTGTAAACTACTAGACTTTTATTTAAAAAAAAAAAACTATTTTGTCAAAATTTGGAATTTCAATGGAGTAGTACTTAAATTTCAAGGTAAAAATAAGAAGTAGGTGTCTTTCTAACCACCCTAACCACAATAAAATGATAATATTTTTCTATAATATTTTAGATATAAGTAGAGGACTCATGTCTCGAGGTGATGCATATTTTTTATAATACTTTTCCAAGTAAATAATTAATTATGAATTTTTTATTACAACTTTTAAAAAATATAAAAACTCGTCTATCTAACAACCTTAACTTGGTCAAAACTTCATGAAACTCATTTATTTTTTTAATCCTATAGTATGTGAAGCATAGAATGTGATGCATGTTTTGGATTTAAAAAATGTGATACCATTTGAAAGTTATAGATGTTTTTCAATCAACCTATCAATCATGACTCTTTTCATAATTCAAATAGAAAATCAATAATAATTATTTATTAAATTCAAAGCAAAGCATAATTTATATCGGTGGAAAGCTGAGAATCTCCTTTAAAAACTCTTTTTGTTTCATCAATTTTGGGTAAAAAAAAGTCATCAACCACATGAGTCATCATATCACTTACATATTTCCACTTTTTGGCCCATCATGATCCTGCACATACCCATGTGAAAAAGAAATGTAGACAAGTCCATGTTGTTAGAAATTCCACTATATAGATGGCTTGTGCTTTCCAAAAGCAGTTTTCCCTCCGAGTAGTCGATCAAAGATATGGAATTCATGCAAAGTGTAATGCCCTGCCAAGTAACCCTAAAGGAAGTTGTAATTAACATCATAAGCGAACCAATTTTTTTTTATAAAGTGCATTTAACATACACATTCACTTACTAATTAACAACAACCTCTAAGGCTACATGGTTAGGATTACTTTAACCCACACATACATATTACATATAACCATAGCAATATGAATTGTATGAAATAAACATCATACATCATAAGAATACCACATAACATAATAAGATAATCAACCAAGATAAAATCTCATAAACATTATTTTAAACCAATAGTTACATCACTCATTCCCAGAATGAGACACTAGTACAAATGTATTACAAATACATAACTCCACCTCTTACAAAAAAGGGATAAAGTATCATATACAAACTGAAATATTACAATACAAGAAATTACAAAAAGAAACGCGAGCTGTCCATCTGGATGTCTCACCACCAAATACTGAAGATTGATGGGGACCCAACGGTTTTGGTGCATGTTTCACCCTACCAATGTGGTACCCGAAGACCCACCCCCCATGCTAAGAGATAGTAACAAAGTAACATGGACAAAGATCTACTACTTCTAACCAAAGGCAGACTCATACTGACTCAAACTGACATAACCAAATAAATGCCATCAATAAGTACAATTCATTCACCATACAAGTACAAATCAAGTACAACTCAAGTACAATAAAAGTACAACTCCAACATCACTGACATAGGTCACATTGCTTCAAGACATGATATTAATCAAGTATGTTCAGAGAACCATACACATAAAACAAATAACAACAGTTGTCCTAGATAGAGTGTCATCGCAAGGTTTGTCATGAGATCTCCTTTGGGCATTCTTCATAGGCTCCGACACAAGTAATCCCCGGCACTCATACTCACTCATGCGGAATCAACTACTTCTCGCAATGACAAGATAGTTGATCTTGCCATTCCAGGCCTTCTCACTCATCCCAAGTCTAAACAAGCCCTTGTGTCTATGAGTGAAGATTAAATTATCCTGATTAGTGTGAACTGCATCCTAATTATCTAAGTACATTAATTTAATTATCACTTGATTAACTCACTTCTGAAGGTTACCCGATTTACCACTTTGGGCTCCGGCCCCTATCAAAAACCACTCTTCTAATGAACAACGCACTCACAACCAATCACCAAGGGAAACACAAGTGCATACAAACTAGGCATCATAACCACTCCAACACCAGGAGGATACAAATAATAGAAACTCACTCCAAACATTTTGGAGACAACAATCACATAGTCCACTCATTTCATAGGAGTTACAAAAGATCTCACTCCAAACATCTTGGAGGCAACAACACATAGTCCACTCCTTTCACAAGAGGCAACAAGATGAAACCACATAACAAGGTCACTCCATACAAGGAGACACGGATCCCATAATCCGCTCCTAAACTAAGGAGGTGCAAACATCCCCGTTCGTGAAAACTGGGTAAAACTGAAAAGACGCCATGCACTACCCAATGGAAAACAACTGGATGACATAAAGATTCAATAACCCTTATCCTCTAAGTTCTTCTGGAAGACTTATTATTTAGGACTAACACTAAATCCCAAAACCAACAATGCAACTTGATGACATAGCAACAAAAGCATTCAAGTCATCAATCAAACCTAATATTTGGATTTCTTAAATCCATACTCATTCAATAGGTAGTGTTGACAAAGTCAAAGACACGATAACTAGATCATCTAAAATAATCATAACCTCTATTTCCCTTTTCATTATTAAAAATCTAAAACAATTAAACTTACTTCCCTTTACTGAATACAGAGAATTAAATCCTTTAAGATAATCATTAGGAAGATACTACTTTTGGATATACTAAATCCATATCTCTTTCATAATCCAATCACAATAATTCAATTAATCTAAATAGAAATTAATAAATCACATAATTGATTGCCTCATCAATAAAACAACTTCTTAATTTACTATTAAATCGACACAGATCCATGCAAGTAAACTCTTTCCATTTCCTAACCAAATCTTACGTCTCATTCAATTTTCTATTTAAAACATTCAATCACTTTAATATAATAACATATTGTTTCTCTAACCATTTTTCATATACACTAATCAATCCATTTTTAAATCTTTATTCAATAATATATTGCATGCATCTCATTAAAATAAAATACGATAATGAATTTTACACTTAATATATATATATGCTCCATATTATATAGACACCAAATATATATATTAATAAATTTAATTACATATATTTTTAATATTCCATTCACAATGACTAGATTACTTTATGGAACTAAATAAAACATAATAACTATTTTCCTTTTTCAATATAGTTAGTTCCTAAATTTACTTCTAATGCAACTTAACACTATTGCAAACAATCTTTTCAATTTTCTATCCGGAATCTATGTCTTTTCAACTATCCATTTAAAAACATGCAATTTCATCAATGTATAAAAATATCTTTTGGCTTATCTATTTGACCACGCATTCATATTGTTTCTAATTAAATCTTATTAATTAAAACAAACATTTAAATATAAATATTTCTATAATTCTTCAATATATTTAAATATCTTTTTCCTTATCAATTTTAACCATACATTCAAAACTTATCCTTTAAACTCTTCATGCAAAGCTAAATTACACGCACTTAAATAAAACAAGGTAATTACTGATTGAAAATACTCATGGATATATTTATACATCTCAATATATTTTCTTCAATCATATTAGCAAAATAAATATTTCCTTTTAAATCAAATAATTACTTCTATTAAAAAAATATCTTTCTCTATACATTTTCTATACATACTAATCATTTTTTTAGAACACTAATAATACCCAATTTGCAAACAACAGAATAAAATAATATAAAATATTATTTATTCTCTCAAATGGATATATACCTTCAATATATATATATACTAAATATAAATTAATATATTTAAATATATTTAATCATTAACATATCTTCTATTCTTTACAGAATATCAAATTGTTTAATTCAAAATAAAATATCCCTTATCATCAATTTTCCAAAATATAGATATATATTTTTTAATTAAATCAAATTAATAATTGGACCTTTTACACATGAATTTAAATTCCACAATTAAATTTTAAATTATGCATTCTTTAAATCAAATATTTAACTCCTTCAATTAAACTTTAACATACTATTTTAAAATAAACAATAATTTTTCCATACGTTTATAATTTTAATTCCACTAATCTGATATACAAATTTTATTTAAAATAATATTTAAATAAATATAATACTTTAATATTATCAATTATAATATAAAATATTATTAAATAATATTTTAATATTATAATAACAATACGTAAAATATTAATATTTATAAATATCAATTTATTATTATTTTAATTTTCAGAGCAGCCATGGAAAAATAACTTAACAGCAGTCTCATGCTTCAAGCATAACTCAAAAACTACAATCTGGGTATTTATGATTGTTTGAAAAGGATAAAAAAATTTCAATATGCAAAAATCTTCTAAATTTCCTGACAACCCAGTTTGTGAAAGTGGAGTTATAGGCGACGCAACCAGACCATTTTACCATAAAAAAAATATAACTATACTACAGATTTTAAAATCCATTTTTTTAATAATAAATAGAAGGTTTCATTTTCTAAAAACATTCTAAATGCATTGTTCAATCTCTATGTTTGATTTCAATAACAACAAAATCGATTTCTCCAAATAATTTAAATTCAACTGAGGTTTTCACAATTTTCATTCAACAATTTTCACAAGCAAAGGCTGTAAATTTGTTTAATTATTTTCTTCTAATATCAAATTTATTTTTTAAAACAGATTTAATAAACAAATCTTTAATCATTACTATTTTAAAGAAAAACAATCAAGAACAATAAAACACAAAGGGGAAAACCTGGTACAAGATGTAATGCCCCGCCACGCAACCCTAGAAGAAGTTTCAATTCGCTACAAAAGTGTAGTAATTTTTTTTATTAAAGGTTGAATTAAACATACATGTTCACCTAAAATTGACAATCTCCCCTAAGGCTACGTAACCGAGATTACATAATTCCCATTAATAAACATCATCTAAATTATATTGCAACAAACATCTCAAGTAATGACATACATCTAACATAAGTAAATACAAGATAGAACAGATTAACCATCACATAAATCCATTACATAATTCCATTACGTGATTACAATCCTCATTCCCAAAATGAGTAAAAATACATAAGTAAAAAAATTACAAGATCCACCTCATAACAACAAGAGGGGTAAATACAACTGATACAAGAATAATTACAATAAAACAAGAAGAGAGTAACAATATCCGCAAGCTGTCCAACTAGATGTCTCGCTTCCATGAACTGAAGAACAATGGGGGACCCAACGGTTTTGGTGCATGTTCCACCCTGCCTAGTGGTACCCGAAGGCCCACCCCTCATGCTAGGAGATAGTAAAAATACAACATGGACAAGATATCTACTACCTCTAACCAAAGGTTGACCAACAGAACTAACTGACTCAACCATACATATGCACAATATAAATCTAACACTAACATGGTTAAATTGCTTCCAGTCATAATAAAATCAAGTGTGCTAAAGAAACCATACACAAGGTGCGTCATGAGATCTCCTTTGGGCATCCTTCATAGTTTCCGGTAATCCTGGTGATCTCGACCAAATCTCGGCCCTCATACTCACTCAAGCGAAATCAACTACCTCTCGTATGGACAAGCTAGTTGACCTTGCCATTCCAAGTCTTCTCACTCACCCCAAGTCTAAACAAGCCCTTGTGTCTGTGAGTGACGTTAATTTTATCTTGGTTAATGTGAATGCATCCTAGTAGTCTAAATATTTTGCTTTAATTATCACTTCTTAAAAACACTTTCAAAGGTTACCCGGTTTACCTCTTTGGGCTTCGGCCCCTGACAAAAGCCACTCCTCTAATGGATAACTCACTACACAAATCTAGACTCTAAGGGTGACTCAAGTGCTTTAGAACTGAATAACTCTGTCTCTCCTAATCTAGTAAATGACAATAAGAATCCCACTCCAACACTAGGAGGAAAACAAACTCATACAACACTACCCAAGGAAAAGACGAATATTAATTAACATGGGAATGACCTACATACACTAGAAGACTTTACAATAATTAGACAATAACCCGTTCCCAAAGCATTCACTAAAAGGGAAAAATAACATAATAATGCATTGATAAATAAAAACACTATGTTTGGATATATTAAATCCATATTTTTACTTAAAGCGTCTCGCAGAAAAAATAAAATATTATCTTTCTAAATCTTCACTAAAACCCAATAATTTCATCACTAAAATCAATACTTTCACATTGTAAACCTTTCATGCTTCTTATGCTTTTAAACAAAATGTTAAATCTAAAATTTACTCTTAAAATATACTCCATATGATTCATATATATTTAAATACAAATATCATGTTTATTCTCAAAGCTACTTTTACAAATTAAAATCTACATTATACAGTGGTTATAACTTTCTGTTTCAATTTAAAAAAAAACCAGTCAGATAAATAATTTATCTATATTTCAACAGTTTGTACTTATTTCCTAAAAAACAATATAATAACTTCCATTACTATTCCTATTGATAATTGAAATAAGTAAAATAAAATCTTTTCTTTATCTATACAAATAAACTTTAAAAAAAAAATCTAATAATACTTCCAGATCATAACTAAATTTAATTTCAATAATAGTAAAAAAATAAAAACACTAACATATAAAAAAAACAACAAAAAAAATTAAATTAAATAAAAATTAAATTAAATAACAAAAAAAAATAAAAAAATATAAAATGCAGGTCTGGCGGACGGTACCCGTTCGGCAGACGGTACCGTCGATACCTGCGGCCTGCCTACGCCATCTGTACATATGTACAGCGGCCGGCGCTTGGGGAGTCCGCACCTCCCATGGTGGGTGCGTCCCCCAAGGGTGGCACCCTTCCCATGGGAGGTACGCCTCCTTGGGAAGGATGGCAGTGGGGATTTGACCACCCCACTTGCCATTAACTCATTTATTTATTTATTTATTTTTCTCCCTTCTATTTTTTAATTTTTTTTACAAACACAAAATACAAATTTTTGCCATTAACGAAATTTCTGGGAAACTGTGTCGACGGCGACTTTTCCAAACACATAAAAATAATTTAAGTTTTAAACAACTAAAAATAATAGATATATTTATATGTTTTTATGTATTTATATTTATCAAGTATAATACATATTAAATATATAAGTATATATATATATTTTCACAGAATATTATTTCTGGTAAAATAGGGAAAATAATTTTTTTTTTAAAATCAGAATCATGAAATTGATCAAATTTTCCAGAATTTCGTTCGAACTCAAAATGGTGAAAATCCAAATTTCTTTCAACACTATTCTTTAAAATTCACAATAACTAAATAAAGAAAATTCAAACAAACCTTTTTACTGAATGTTTTCTATAAGGGTTTGATTTTCAACAATATTTTCTACAGGGTTTTAAATTTGCAAAACGGATCTAATTGTTTTCAAAGTAGATTTTCCACAATTAATCCTAAATGTTTGAGAACATTTTAAATTGAAATTTAAACAATGGATCTACGGTTTTGTATACTAAATAATCTCCTACAGTAAATTTATCAACATTTCTTCAACTATTCAATTAAAAATTGAAATAAACATCAAGTATAAAACATGGAATGTGATGCTATAGAAGATGATGAAATTTCTCTTGATAGAAGCCTCCTCCAAACTTTTCTTCAAAAGTGCAACCAATTCCAATTCCAAAATCCAAAATTTGATTCAAACCCTACTTGTGCAATTTCTTCAAAATTTCTCAAATTCCTCTGAAAATAATAATCCTTCCAAAAACCTCTCTCCTCCCAAAAAATTGAAAATATGCATTCATATTAAAACTAAAATATCTAATCTAACTTTAATTTCCTTTTGCATGCAAAGTGAAAATAGATATTTATTTCCTTTTCCCATTTTCGAAAACCTCAAATTGATTTCTAAATGCAATTTCACTTTTCTTTCAATTCTTTTAATTTAATTTAATTAAATTTAGTGCAATAACTCAATTAATTAATTTTAATTATTTAATAATTAAATTCAACTTTTTCCAAGATTAATTTAATTAATTACATAAATTAAAATTTAATTAATACAATTTCATAATCAACCTATATACTTCATCTAAGCATAGATTTCACTTAATATCAAAATTAACTTCTATTTTCAATAATGCAATAATTCTTAAAAAAATATTGATTAAATAATAAAGCATCCAACATAATCAAATAACACTAATAAGGTAAAACATGACTCGACAATCAGGACTGACGACACACTAAGGGTAGGGCGTAGACCTGACACATGTTATCTAGTTACTATCTCCCTTTTCAACTTAACCGCTGGATCGACACGCTCAGACCTATGAAACCAGGTGGAGTCGATGTCATGTACCTGCAACCTGCAACCAAATAAACAGCATAATATAGTATATCTAGTATATAATACACACCGTGTAGAAGGAATCACAGATTCATAGGGCATTCGCAAGCGAGTGATGCGAACCGTCCTTTTCACCAATACACTCATCCAAGACTGACATTACATCATAATCAAAAATCACGAAATACAATATCTCATGCTAACTCTACTAACATCAATAATCCATAATGCATGTGAACCAATAGTCAGATAATCCACATCACACAATAACCAATGTCACTCAATAGTGGTGATCAAAACACAAACAACAAGGTGTGTCCAGTATAACAATAGCTGCATCCCATACATAGGATAAAGCAAACACAAAGAAAAACGGAGGGGTATTACACAAGAAGCTACAGAAAGAGATGAATTTCTGATGCAAGCCTCCTCTAAGGATTTCCTGAATTTTTTTCAATCCTGCAATGAATGCAATCCAAAATCCAACAAATGCAAACAATATTTCCTTCAATCAATTCTACAATCAAACTTTCTTCAAACCCTTGTGCAAATTTTCCAAAATTTCTTCCCTGCTGTAAAAATGTATTTTTTTCTAAATCTCTTTATGCTGCCCTAAAATTAAAACATGTATTATTTATAAATCAAAAATACCTAATACAACCCTAATTCATATTACATGCAAATTAGATATTTCAATTTCAATTTCAATTTTAATTTAAATTTTAATTTCAATTTCAATATTTACAACCCTAATTCACATTACATGCAAATTAGATATTAATTTCAATTTAAAATACAATTTCAAATAATAAATTAATTTCCAAAGTTGCAACTAATTTCCCAAATAAACATTTAATTACAATTTCTAATTTAATTCCCACACGTTGAAATTAAATTTCAAATTAAATTTTAATTCTTTTATTTTCTTTCATTCTCTTGCTTCACGCTTAATTAATTAATTAAATTATTTAATAACTAAATTCAACCCCCTTGGATTAAATTTAATTAATTAAATAAACTAAATACAATTAATTAATTTAAATATAAACTTTTATCCACATTGCATTATTTAAATTAAATAACCATCAACATGATTTAAATGCAATTATTCTGAATATCTATTTTCAAATCAATAATTCTTCAGAATTAAATAACATCAAAGCAAGACAGACAATGACTCGACACATACAACTGACGACACACTAAGGCTAGGGTGTAAACTTGACACATGTTACCTAGCTACTATCTCCCATTCAACTTAACCGTTCAATTGACATACTCAAACCTGTGAAACTAGGTGGAGTCGATGTCATGTACCTGCAATCTTGCAACCAAGAAAACAACATCATACAATATATCCAGCATATAATACACACTGTGAAGAAGAAATTACGGATTCGCAGGGCGCTCGCAAGCGAGTGATGCGAACTCGTCCTCTTCACCCATACACTCATCAAAACTGACACTTCCATCATAATTCCAATGATCTCATAATAATATCTCATGCTAACTCTACAACATCATTAATCCATTAAGGCATGAGAAATACTAATTAGATCAACACATCACACAATGATAGTTGTCGCTCAATAGTAACAATCAAAACATCGTAACAAAATGTATTCAGTATCAAAGTAACTGCAACTAAACATAGCATAAATCAACTTGAACAAGAAACAAAACGGAGGGGTATTACACAAAGTGTGTAATTCAAAGTGACACATCACACTATCAAGAATTATCAGTGTCTCCCACATGTGATAAAGCAATTTAGAGAAGGCCATGTTGATAAAAGTTCTACTATATAGAAGATGGTTTGAAAATAATAGTAAAAAGTTTTATTGTAGGAAGGTTGTTAAGAACCTTCTCATCATAATAGTGAACAAAAGCATGATCCATTAACATGAGCTTCACAAAAGTCTCAACTAGTTGGACTTTTTCACTATCCTTTGCATCATGAATTTTATCTCCAATTCTATCGATGAAGGCCTCAACGAGTTTGTAGTTGTTGTTCATAGCCCTAACTTTAGGATACACTCAATATAGCTTCGATTTTTTTGCCTAGGAAGAAATTGAGAAAGTTTGGTCTTGTCAAATATGATATGTTGAAAAGCACTTTGGATTTATTCTAGAAGGGAGTTCTTGACAATATAATGTGCAGTTTTGAATTAATTCTTTTACATAAAGCCCACATCATTCACACACTAGTTCAAGCTTGATGACCTCCATTGAGTACAGACAGGGTTGTGCTCTCCCAAAGAATATTTTCTCCAAGTAGCTATTCAAAGATATGGAATTCTTGCAAAGAGCTTAATTGAAAACCATGCACTATATTCACAGGGACTCTTTTCTATAATAACATCAAAGAGCTTTTCAACATAGTATGGCTGATGAGACCTGATTTTTTCAGTAGTTGCCCAGGTAAAAAAATGAAGCTTGGCAAAAAAATTAAAAATGGTAAGGAGAGTGGTCAAGTAGAATTTGCTGACACTATTGCAAATTTCAAGTTTGCCAACAATGCCTTCATTCATTGTCATGATATTTTTTTTGCATGGCAACATCAATCGAAGCATTCTAATGTAGTTATTTATTTTTTTGGAATTAATTGTACAAACTTCCCAACAAAATATTGACTATATAATGTTTGTATGCAAGTGTAGGTGGATTTTCCTAGTGCAATTTTATAGTGGCAATCAACAACAGATTTTGCATGCAAAGGAATTGATATGGCAATATTACATGCAACATTTTGTAAATGCAAATACTTCATTCTATTTACTAAAGCACAAATGCATATTTTAATTTTTAGTTAATATGCTATCTAGTTTAGGCAAGTTGTGTCATCTGAAAGCCTAGTTTCTTGAACAGTTTTAATTTTTGCACTAGAGACCTTGTTCTTTGTAGATACATATTTCTAGTCAACCAAATTATGCAAATTCATTAGCATTGTTGAGTGCAAGCCAAAATTGGAAACCCTTCAAGCTATACGATAATGACTATGAAGAGAATTTAAGTAATGGTCCATCAAGCCATTGTGTAGCTGCTAAAATGTATAATGGAAATTAAGGAAAATAGGTATTATGTCAATCATCCAATCACCAAGCTTCCAATCAAAAAATTCCTATAAAAAATAATGTGCAAAATGCAGAGCTCCATCAATTGTGTGAGAGATGAATTTCCAATTTCTTTATAATTTCCCACCACAATTGGCTCTTGTAATAGCTTATGTCTTTTACCAAAACTTTTTGTGACCATATTGAGAAAATGCATGTCAAAGGACAAAAGATATGGCACCTTGCTAAAAAAAAAAAATCGCAGCTGATTTTTGTAGCAAACAAGAATCTATGACCAATGGTTGGAAGTAAACAATCAAATTATTTTATGTATAACTTGAAGAAAACATGAAATATTCATTGAAATATGAAAATAACAACTAAAATATGTTTCTTGATATGCATTCCAATAATATACAAGCAAAACATAATAATAGGGGATAAAGCACAAAGCAAGAAAATCCTACCATACAAAAAATAATATAGCTATAAATGACAACACAAGGAAAAGATAACTACAATGTAATACATTTTCTATATCTAACCAAAACAATTCTCTTGCAATAAGAATAGGCTGTGTTAATATAGAATAAAACTAAAGACCAGGTTGAACCTACAAATGTGCATCATAGCACGCCATGAACTTGATCTTATATCTACTCCTATACATCACAAATGGTCTGAGTTGCAATTGGCACTTGAAAAAAAAACAAGGCACCTATCAATCTTAATCATAAATAGAAATTTTGTATAGGAATTCATTCCAATTTCCAATGGCCAACTATGATGAACAGTGTTGCTTATCAACCAAAAAAATTGGATTGAACATGTGTTTAGGGCCAAAAATATTAGGAAAGCATAAGCCTATCATATCCTGCCATGCAAAGATAAGGCTTTTTGTATATTTTGTGGGATTATTTTGTGCATTGTGAACTTTTCCTTTTTTTGTAATTTTCTGATTGGAAGTTTCTTACATTGGTCTTAATTTTGTATAGTCTTTTTCATGCTCTGATATCTATTGTTCTGTGCACTAATGGTTTTTGTTGGGGTTGGCTGCTAAAAATAATTTAAATGGGCTTGTAACTAGATTGACATAATATCCAAAGCCAGCAACAAAATTTCAAAGTGTTTGATGAATCGATAAGGTAACTAAATGATAAGAAACAACATAAAGTAGACCATTGTAAAAAAGATTTAAATCATTGTAAACATAAAAAATATGTCTGTTGGAATAATTTATGCCTATCATATTGAAAGCAAAGAAGAAGCCAGCTATAAGTTCTTATATCTTTTTCTGCATAGCTTTTTGCATTTCTGCATATTATGGGCTAATGTCCACTATTTCCTATTTTTGAGTGTTTTTGTTGTTTCTTTATTTGGTTAGATTGTTTGTGTCAGTGTGTTTATGGGTTAGTATTTCTTGTTTACTTAAAGACTGAACAAGATAATGTGTTGCTCATTATTAACAATGGAAATAAATTTCACTCCCATCAAACAATCTGAGAAAATGATTGGATAACACATAAAAGACAATGTAAAAGGTATGTGAGATTACAAATGTCTGCTTTTTGATAGGTTTTATTGTGAAGGAATAATTTTTCAAGATGATTAGGCAGTACAAGTAATGCTTTTCTCAACAGTCTTAAAACTTGGTGGAGGGATCGATTAATGCTAGCTGCAACTCAAGAATAGAGTCAATGCAATGAAAAAAATCAAGGATAGTGAAGAATATACATTAACACACAAAATGCAAACAACAACAAACAATACACATTAAGCCATAGGATGGAAGAATGTAAAAAATTATAGAGAAATGTTGTAAAATATATATGAACTTACAAATGCTTTATCTTTCTCTCCCCATACAATAGACATAAATTCTTTCAACGTACACAGATTTAATGATTTATATCTAGACATTTTATAATTACTTAGAGCTAATTTTCAGTCTTATTTGATACATGTCTTTATTATTCTCATCACATAAGATGGCATTAATAATTATGGTGTTAAGTCTTCTAGTCAAGAACAAAGACTGGTCCACAAAATTGTTCAAAGGTAGGGAAGATTAGACAATAACCCACAAAGTGTAAACATCAAGAAACAATAGACATTAACCCATAAAATGTAGAGATGTAAAAAACTACTATTTGCATCTTCTCATTTATTGTGAGGAGACTCAAGTGTAGCTATCATATTCACGTTGTATGTTCATTTTTTTCTCAGGTTGTTTGATGAGGCTAAACTTTTTCTGTTGGGAGGGTTTTCATCTACTGTGTTGGAAGCGAGAAAGGTGGCCTTTGTAAGTTACTCTATGCATGGTTTTCGACAGTTGTTTTCAATTGTTTTTGCAGCCTTCTACAAACATGGAGAGCATGGTCCTTAAGACTCTCAAATCTAATTTTTAATAATCCAAATAGTATTTACATCATGTCTCTTAAGGGAGCTAGTCATCAATAGAAAAGTGGTTTTAATCTTGCATAAAGAGGTGCCATAATTGGTAGTAGTGGGAAGCATGAATGTAGAGTCTTTTTGTCTATACAAACCAAAATATTGCATGTTATTTGGGTTTGTTTTCCAAGTAGAGAAAATAAGTACAGTGTTTGTGTTTATTGTTCTTAAGCTATTAGAGTTTAAATATCAGCTTTAAAATAGTGTTAGCAACATAGTAGAGGTCTAATAAACATTTCTAAGCAAGTGGGTAGTTGTATTGAAAGTGGAAGATAAAGCATTGGAAAGCTAGAGTTCTAAAGAGGTGGCTTTTTGTAGTGAATAGTTGGAACAATAGGTATATTCTATTTTTTTTCCAAAATAGTTATTTTCTTATCTATAAGCTTGAAATAAGTTTGATATGTGTGATAAAAGAAAGAGATTCATATGACTATTTTTGAGAATGAGTATATATAGCTCATAAATAATAGATTAAATGATGATACCTTAGTAATTTTATATATGAAAATATGAATGGAAGGATACCATTTATATATTCTAAAATTATTCTATTGCATATGCATTTATAACCAAAAATATGGTTCATTTTATAGGTTAATAGCAATGTTACTATGTATTTTTATGAAAAGAGTTAAATAAGAAATAAATATATGTTATGTTGCTTAAGTATGAGAATTTGGGGATTGAGCACATGAATTAGTTTCTCATAATCATGATATTATTACGAGCTAGAACAACAAAAAATGGTTCTAGAGAAAGTTCAATATCACCACAGGCTTCTAATGAGTACATTCAATTTATCATTCCTCTAATTGATGTTTGGCCATTACACACACCATATTTGATGCATCTCTTAGTATTGTCCTATAACTCAGCCTCTATATGAACCACACCACCCACTATAAATCTATCATCCTCATAATATTATTGTTATTATCACTATTACAACTTGTGTACAAGAAGTTGTTGTTGTCTATGCTTCTTCTAGCCATTCCCTCAATTCAAAATAACTCCAATCTTCCTTTTTAAGGAAATTTTCTTAAAGCTTTAGAATAACTTTGATTTTATTGTAATTTATAGTGGGTCAGGATCTAATATTTCCACCCTAAAGACCAATTCTATATGGTTTTTGTTGATTGTGCTTAGGTTTCAGAAACATGTTGATTATTAGATTTTGATGTTGAGGAGCTCACAATTTAAATCTCTTGGTTTTTGATTTTGTACATAGATGCTCTAATTCAACTGTAATGAGTTTTCGGGACTATAGGAGAATTTTTATCAAGTATAGTGAAAATACAAAAAGATAATTATTTTTTTCTTATTTTGAGGATTTCATTCCAACCTAGGTAGTAGTTTCTTGCATGTGGTAATAAATTTAAAAAATAACTGCAAAGGTAATTATTTTGAGGTTACATTTAATGAGGGAGGGTAAATACACAACTTATAGGAAGTTATTTCTATACAAGTATTCTTGAGACATACCTATAGATATAGTTTTTAATAAAGACAATGACAATATCAATGCAAAAGGTTAATCATAATGAGGACAAACATACTAATATAAAAAATACAATAGAAATGAATTAAATAAAACTGATATGTAGAATAATATATATTCTATTGTATTTGTAATAACCCTCCATTTTGCTCTGTTGTGCGAACAATGTTGTTCTCCTTTTTATGTTTTAGTTTCTGTTTGTACTTTGACTATGTACTTAGTTACGGTTGATCACTCTTTTATCGTGATGTATCTTGATATGATGATACTATATTTTGATGTTATTATTATGGCATATTTTGAATTAGCATAAGTGGATATTCAAATTAATGATGTTTTATGCTTTTGATTAAGGTGCAATGTTAGATACGTTAATTAGTAATACTGTATTGGTGAAGAGGACGATATCGCATCACTCACTTACGAGGGCCCAGTGATTCCATGATTTCCCCTTTATGGTGTGCCTTATTTATGACATATTTATGCATGTGGATATACTCTTTGTTTGTAGGTTGACAGGTACAGGACATTGACTCCACCTGGTTTCACATGTTTGAGCCTGTCCATTGCCCAACGAAATTCGATTGGGAGATAGTAGCTAGGTTTTTCATCCCAAGTCGTCACCCTAGTCATAGTGTGTCGTCAAGTTTCAGTCAGGTTAAGTTGCTTTAATGTTGTTCATTTGGTCTTGATTTCAGTTAAAATTGCAAGTTAGAAAAAGGTTAAAATATATGCTTTGGTATTTTAATTATCGATTAACTTCATCTGGTTTATGTTGAAATGTGATTTAATTAATTAAATAAGTTAATTTATTAATAAATAATTTAATCTTGGATTAGATTTAGTTTATTGATAATTAAATCAATTGATTTGAAATAAATTAAGTTTTTCCATTTTGGAGTTAATAGATTTTTGTGTGAAATTGGGAAAATTGAAAGGATGAAAATTAACAAAATAAAGGAAAATGAATGGAATTGTATTTTTAGAATGTTTGAATTCAAAAAATGGGAAGAAGAAGATATTTGTTATTTTGTTTTGATAAATTTGGTGATTGCAGATATTTGTTTGAATTTTTCTTTATTATTTAAAATTGCTTCTCAAGTTTTTTGGTCAAAAAACAAGCATGAAAATTTGAAAGTGGAGGAGGAAGAATTTTTGCATTTTGTGGGTTTTGGATTGAAGCTGTGAAAATTGGTGGAGCTGAAGTTGGAATCAAGGCATAAATCTGGGCACCATCTAGTTCTCCTCGCAAACTCAAAAACACTAGGTACATGTCTTTAAAATTAGTTGCTTTTGAAATTTTAATTGTATATGTTGTTGTTGAAAATCATGTTGAAAAGCTTTTAAATCTGTTGTTTGATTGCAAAATAAACTCAGTTGCATTCTTGTTTTCCAATTTGAAAGAAAAACTATGTTTGGAATAGGTTGCTTCAACAAAACAAAAAACAAAAAAAGAATGAATTCTTGATTACAAATTGTTCCTTTTCAGTTTTACTTCCTCAATTTATTTTCAATTCCAATCTGGTTAAATGTAAATATATATACATATGCATATATATATATATATATATATATATATATATATATATATATATATATATTTAAACTTTTCCCTGGAGTAGGGTTATGCTGGCCATTTTTTTCAAGAAATGGCGAAAAGAAGGGTGCATGAAAAGCAAGGGTTTTAACCTTGGTTTTCATTTATTTTTTGTTAAAAATGGCAGACTAGTGGAGGGACGTTGGGGGCTCACCCCACCATGCCCCCCTTGAGAGGCGTGTGGGGGAGTTGCGCCCAACGCGACCCCCGCACTGGCCACGCCCAGTGTTCATGGGAAGGTTGTGTGAATACACAGTCACCCCATGTTAATGGGGTCGGCTGTGTATTCACACAGTCAGCCCTATTGTGTTGGGTGTGCTTCCCCTCGAATCTATGGTGCGCGCCCCTAGAATCGCTTAGTTTTTTTAATATTCATTTTTTTTTATTAAAAAAAATATATGTATATATTTAATATTTAATATAGTATATTTTATAATATAAAAAATATTTATTAATAATATTTTATATTATATTTTATAATATTAAAATATTAATATATATTCATAATATAATGTATATATATATATATTTAATATATATAAATAATATATGTATATATATACACAATATGAGAATGAATATATTATGTGTATATATATATGTATTATTTTATGTATTTATATATATAGTTGGGTATTTAAATTTTAATACATTCGCATACATTTTAAATATGTATATATTAAAATGTTGAATTGATTAATAGCATGTTTAAGTGTAATTGTGGAAATTAAAACATTGTGTTTTAGTCAATTATGGACTTTAATTTAAAATAATACAATTTTGGTGGAACACTATATTTGTCTTAAATGAAATGAATATGAAGATGAGTTAATTATTTTAGAAAAAAATTAGGTTCATGTCTTTAAAATTAGTTGCTTTTAAAATTTTAATTGTATATGTTGTTGTTGAAAATCATGTTGAAAAGCTTTTAAATCTGTTGTTTGATTGCAAAATAAACTCAGTTGGATTCTTGTTTTCCAATTTGAAAGAAAACATTTGTTTGGAATAGGTTGCTTCAACAACAAAAAAAGAAATAGAATGAATTCGTGATTACAAATTGTTCCTTTTAAGTTTTACTTCCTCAATTTATTTTCAATTGGTTAAATGTAAATATATATATATAAATCTTGATATATATATACATATATATATATATATATATACATATATTTTTTTAAAAATTCCTGGAGTAGGGTTATGCAGGCCATTTTTTTCTAGAAATGGCCAAAAGAAGGGTGGATGAAAAACCAAGGGTTTTAACCCTAGTTTTCGTTTTTGTTAAAAATGGTGGACTAGTGGAGGGACACTAGGGGCTCACCCCATTGCACCCCCCATGGGAGGCGTGTGGGGGAGTCGCGCCCAGCGTGACCCCCACACTGGTCGCGCCCAATGTTCATGGGAAGGTTGTGTGAATACACAACCGCCCCATGCTAATGGGGTCAGTTGTGTTGTAATACCCCTTCGTTTTTCCTTTTGGTTGAACAGTGTTCTGTTCCGTTATGTTGTACTTCCTGTTTGTACCTTGACTTTGGTTCTCGGCTTCTATTTGGTCGCTATCTATAAAGCGACGTTAATGTAATCTTTGTTGTGATGATATTTTATATGATGTTATCTTATGGCATGTTTTGGTTTAACAAAATGGATATTTGAATTAATGATGATTATGTGTTGGATTATACTAGCATGTTAGAATTGTTAGTTATTTGCAATGTATTGGTGAAGGGGATGGTATCATATCACTCGCTTGCGAGTGCCCTATGATCCCATGATTACCTCTTCACGGTGTGTATTTTATGATGTTCATATTATATGTTGTGGTTTACTTAATTTGCAGGTTGACAGGTACAGGACATCGACTCCACTTGGTTTCATAGGTGAGAGCGTGTTCAATACCCAATGGTATTCGATTGGGAGATAGTAGCTAGGTTTCCGTGTCAGGTCGTCACCCTAGTCTTTGTATGTCGTCAGTTGTTTGTCAGGTTGTGTTGTTTTGTTTATCGTTTCCCCTTTTCGTTATTTAATTGCAAATTGAATTGGGTGATTTAAATAGCTTAATGTATTTATGTTTTGGATTATTGTGTTCTGGAATTATGTTGAAATATAATTTATTTTAGTATTAATTTAATTTAACTAATGAATAATTTAATCTTTGATTAAATCTATTTATTAATTGATTAAATTTATTTGGTTGAAAGAAGTTAATTTATCTTTGTTAAAGTTATTGATTTAATTGTTGAAATTGGAAATAAGAAAATGCATGGAAATCATTTGAGAAAATTGAAATTGGAAAAGAAATGAAAATTGAATTTAAAAGTCAATTGTGGAATTTGGAATTGAAAAATTAGAAAAATGATTTAAATTTCAATTTTAGAAAGTTTGAATTCAAAGAGTTGAAAAATGAGATATTTTGGAATTTGAAAATTAAAATTATTTAAAAATTAGATATTTTCCATTTTCTGTTTTAGAGAATTTATGATGGTGGTTGAAGGATTTAGGGCAAAATCCTTATATTTTGAAAATTTGCTTCAATTTTTGCATCTTGGAGTTTTTGAGAAAGATTAAATTAGTGAGTGGAAGAATTCTTCAACTTTGTGGTTTTTTGGATTGGGTTTGTGAAAATTTGTGGGGTTGGAATTGGAAGCAAGGTGGGAAGCTTGGCATCATTTGGACCTCCTCAAACTCAGAGAAAAAAAAACCAGGTTCAAATCTTTAAATGCTTGTTTTGAAATTTTGAATTTTAAATTTATGGTTGAAGATCTTTTGGAAAGAAATTTTAAATTTTGTTGTTTGAATTCAATTAACTCAAGGTTGAAATCCTGTTCTTCAAAATTGCATAAAGACCCTTTTAGATTTAAACTGTTTCCAAGAAAATGATGTTTTTTGGAATGAAAATCATTGTTTTTGAGTTCTTATAATTCTGGTTTTCTCAATTAATTCTGTATTTTAAACCAAAAATGCATATATATATATATATGCATATAATAATGCTGGTATAAAAAGGTTATTATCAAAAAAAATTTCATTGAAACCCGAAATTGCAATGGGCGGATTTCTGTTCTTTTTATTAAAACACGTTTTCAAAAAACGCTGGTCGGACTCATTTAGGGTGTTTTAAAAAAATATGTATTAAAAAATGTAATGGGGAGGTCGCTGGGGGCTCAACCCCCGCCACGTCCCATGGGAGGCGGGCGGAGGG
>CM021104.1:557343892-557407341 GCA_007115665.2 Sequoiadendron giganteum | reverse complement strand
CATCTAACATAAGTAAATACAAGATAGAACAGATTAACCATCACATAAATCCATTACATAATTCCATTACGTGATTACAATCCTCATTCCCAAAATGAGTAAAAATACATAAGTAAAAAAATTACAAGATCCACCTCATAACAACAAGAGGGGTAAATACAACTGATACAAGAATAATTACAATAAAACAAGAAGAGAGTAACAATATCCGCAAGCTGTCCAACTAGATGTCTCGCTTCCATGAACTGAAGAACAATGGGGGACCCAACGGTTTTGGTGCATGTTCCACCCTGCCTAGTGGTACCCGAAGGCCCACCCCTCATGCTAGGAGATAGTAAAAATACAACATGGACAAGATATCTACTACCTCTAACCAAAGGTTGACCAACAGAACTAACTGACTCAACCATACATATGCACAATATAAATCTAACACTAACATGGTTAAATTGCTTCCAGTCATAATAAAATCAAGTGTGCTAAAGAAACCATACACAAGGTGCGTCATGAGATCTCCTTTGGGCATCCTTCATAGTTTCCGGTAATCCTGGTGATCTCGACCAAATCTCGGCCCTCATACTCACTCAAGCGAAATCAACTACCTCTCGTATGGACAAGCTAGTTGACCTTGCCATTCCAAGTCTTCTCACTCACCCCAAGTCTAAACAAGCCCTTGTGTCTGTGAGTGACGTTAATTTTATCTTGGTTAATGTGAATGCATCCTAGTAGTCTAAATATTTTGCTTTAATTATCACTTCTTAAAAACACTTTCAAAGGTTACCCGGTTTACCTCTTTGGGCTTCGGCCCCTGACAAAAGCCACTCCTCTAATGGATAACTCACTACACAAATCTAGACTCTAAGGGTGACTCAAGTGCTTTAGAACTGAATAACTCTGTCTCTCCTAATCTAGTAAATGACAATAAGAATCCCACTCCAACACTAGGAGGAAAACAAACTCATACAACACTACCCAAGGAAAAGACGAATATTAATTAACATGGGAATGACCTACATACACTAGAAGACTTTACAATAATTAGACAATAACCCGTTCCCAAAGCATTCACTAAAAGGGAAAAATAACATAATAATGCATTGATAAATAAAAACACTATGTTTGGATATATTAAATCCATATTTTTACTTAAAGCGTCTCGCAGAAAAAATAAAATATTATCTTTCTAAATCTTCACTAAAACCCAATAATTTCATCACTAAAATCAATACTTTCACATTGTAAACCTTTCATGCTTCTTATGCTTTTAAACAAAATGTTAAATCTAAAATTTACTCTTAAAATATACTCCATATGATTCATATATATTTAAATACAAATATCATGTTTATTCTCAAAGCTACTTTTACAAATTAAAATCTACATTATACAGTGGTTATAACTTTCTGTTTCAATTTAAAAAAAAACCAGTCAGATAAATAATTTATCTATATTTCAACAGTTTGTACTTATTTCCTAAAAAACAATATAATAACTTCCATTACTATTCCTATTGATAATTGAAATAAGTAAAATAAAATCTTTTCTTTATCTATACAAATAAACTTTAAAAAAAAAATCTAATAATACTTCCAGATCATAACTAAATTTAATTTCAATAATAGTAAAAAAATAAAAACACTAACATATAAAAAAAACAACAAAAAAAATTAAATTAAATAAAAATTAAATTAAATAACAAAAAAAAATAAAAAAATATAAAATGCAGGTCTGGCGGACGGTACCCGTTCGGCAGACGGTACCGTCGATACCTGCGGCCTGCCTACGCCATCTGTACATATGTACAGCGGCCGGCGCTTGGGGAGTCCGCACCTCCCATGGTGGGTGCGTCCCCCAAGGGTGGCACCCTTCCCATGGGAGGTACGCCTCCTTGGGAAGGATGGCAGTGGGGATTTGACCACCCCACTTGCCATTAACTCATTTATTTATTTATTTATTTTTCTCCCTTCTATTTTTTAATTTTTTTTACAAACACAAAATACAAATTTTTGCCATTAACGAAATTTCTGGGAAACTGTGTCGACGGCGACTTTTCCAAACACATAAAAATAATTTAAGTTTTAAACAACTAAAAATAATAGATATATTTATATGTTTTTATGTATTTATATTTATCAAGTATAATACATATTAAATATATAAGTATATATATATATTTTCACAGAATATTATTTCTGGTAAAATAGGGAAAATAATTTTTTTTTTAAAATCAGAATCATGAAATTGATCAAATTTTCCAGAATTTCGTTCGAACTCAAAATGGTGAAAATCCAAATTTCTTTCAACACTATTCTTTAAAATTCACAATAACTAAATAAAGAAAATTCAAACAAACCTTTTTACTGAATGTTTTCTATAAGGGTTTGATTTTCAACAATATTTTCTACAGGGTTTTAAATTTGCAAAACGGATCTAATTGTTTTCAAAGTAGATTTTCCACAATTAATCCTAAATGTTTGAGAACATTTTAAATTGAAATTTAAACAATGGATCTACGGTTTTGTATACTAAATAATCTCCTACAGTAAATTTATCAACATTTCTTCAACTATTCAATTAAAAATTGAAATAAACATCAAGTATAAAACATGGAATGTGATGCTATAGAAGATGATGAAATTTCTCTTGATAGAAGCCTCCTCCAAACTTTTCTTCAAAAGTGCAACCAATTCCAATTCCAAAATCCAAAATTTGATTCAAACCCTACTTGTGCAATTTCTTCAAAATTTCTCAAATTCCTCTGAAAATAATAATCCTTCCAAAAACCTCTCTCCTCCCAAAAAATTGAAAATATGCATTCATATTAAAACTAAAATATCTAATCTAACTTTAATTTCCTTTTGCATGCAAAGTGAAAATAGATATTTATTTCCTTTTCCCATTTTCGAAAACCTCAAATTGATTTCTAAATGCAATTTCACTTTTCTTTCAATTCTTTTAATTTAATTTAATTAAATTTAGTGCAATAACTCAATTAATTAATTTTAATTATTTAATAATTAAATTCAACTTTTTCCAAGATTAATTTAATTAATTACATAAATTAAAATTTAATTAATACAATTTCATAATCAACCTATATACTTCATCTAAGCATAGATTTCACTTAATATCAAAATTAACTTCTATTTTCAATAATGCAATAATTCTTAAAAAAATATTGATTAAATAATAAAGCATCCAACATAATCAAATAACACTAATAAGGTAAAACATGACTCGACAATCAGGACTGACGACACACTAAGGGTAGGGCGTAGACCTGACACATGTTATCTAGTTACTATCTCCCTTTTCAACTTAACCGCTGGATCGACACGCTCAGACCTATGAAACCAGGTGGAGTCGATGTCATGTACCTGCAACCTGCAACCAAATAAACAGCATAATATAGTATATCTAGTATATAATACACACCGTGTAGAAGGAATCACAGATTCATAGGGCATTCGCAAGCGAGTGATGCGAACCGTCCTTTTCACCAATACACTCATCCAAGACTGACATTACATCATAATCAAAAATCACGAAATACAATATCTCATGCTAACTCTACTAACATCAATAATCCATAATGCATGTGAACCAATAGTCAGATAATCCACATCACACAATAACCAATGTCACTCAATAGTGGTGATCAAAACACAAACAACAAGGTGTGTCCAGTATAACAATAGCTGCATCCCATACATAGGATAAAGCAAACACAAAGAAAAACGGAGGGGTATTACACAAGAAGCTACAGAAAGAGATGAATTTCTGATGCAAGCCTCCTCTAAGGATTTCCTGAATTTTTTTCAATCCTGCAATGAATGCAATCCAAAATCCAACAAATGCAAACAATATTTCCTTCAATCAATTCTACAATCAAACTTTCTTCAAACCCTTGTGCAAATTTTCCAAAATTTCTTCCCTGCTGTAAAAATGTATTTTTTTCTAAATCTCTTTATGCTGCCCTAAAATTAAAACATGTATTATTTATAAATCAAAAATACCTAATACAACCCTAATTCATATTACATGCAAATTAGATATTTCAATTTCAATTTCAATTTTAATTTAAATTTTAATTTCAATTTCAATATTTACAACCCTAATTCACATTACATGCAAATTAGATATTAATTTCAATTTAAAATACAATTTCAAATAATAAATTAATTTCCAAAGTTGCAACTAATTTCCCAAATAAACATTTAATTACAATTTCTAATTTAATTCCCACACGTTGAAATTAAATTTCAAATTAAATTTTAATTCTTTTATTTTCTTTCATTCTCTTGCTTCACGCTTAATTAATTAATTAAATTATTTAATAACTAAATTCAACCCCCTTGGATTAAATTTAATTAATTAAATAAACTAAATACAATTAATTAATTTAAATATAAACTTTTATCCACATTGCATTATTTAAATTAAATAACCATCAACATGATTTAAATGCAATTATTCTGAATATCTATTTTCAAATCAATAATTCTTCAGAATTAAATAACATCAAAGCAAGACAGACAATGACTCGACACATACAACTGACGACACACTAAGGCTAGGGTGTAAACTTGACACATGTTACCTAGCTACTATCTCCCATTCAACTTAACCGTTCAATTGACATACTCAAACCTGTGAAACTAGGTGGAGTCGATGTCATGTACCTGCAATCTTGCAACCAAGAAAACAACATCATACAATATATCCAGCATATAATACACACTGTGAAGAAGAAATTACGGATTCGCAGGGCGCTCGCAAGCGAGTGATGCGAACTCGTCCTCTTCACCCATACACTCATCAAAACTGACACTTCCATCATAATTCCAATGATCTCATAATAATATCTCATGCTAACTCTACAACATCATTAATCCATTAAGGCATGAGAAATACTAATTAGATCAACACATCACACAATGATAGTTGTCGCTCAATAGTAACAATCAAAACATCGTAACAAAATGTATTCAGTATCAAAGTAACTGCAACTAAACATAGCATAAATCAACTTGAACAAGAAACAAAACGGAGGGGTATTACACAAAGTGTGTAATTCAAAGTGACACATCACACTATCAAGAATTATCAGTGTCTCCCACATGTGATAAAGCAATTTAGAGAAGGCCATGTTGATAAAAGTTCTACTATATAGAAGATGGTTTGAAAATAATAGTAAAAAGTTTTATTGTAGGAAGGTTGTTAAGAACCTTCTCATCATAATAGTGAACAAAAGCATGATCCATTAACATGAGCTTCACAAAAGTCTCAACTAGTTGGACTTTTTCACTATCCTTTGCATCATGAATTTTATCTCCAATTCTATCGATGAAGGCCTCAACGAGTTTGTAGTTGTTGTTCATAGCCCTAACTTTAGGATACACTCAATATAGCTTCGATTTTTTTGCCTAGGAAGAAATTGAGAAAGTTTGGTCTTGTCAAATATGATATGTTGAAAAGCACTTTGGATTTATTCTAGAAGGGAGTTCTTGACAATATAATGTGCAGTTTTGAATTAATTCTTTTACATAAAGCCCACATCATTCACACACTAGTTCAAGCTTGATGACCTCCATTGAGTACAGACAGGGTTGTGCTCTCCCAAAGAATATTTTCTCCAAGTAGCTATTCAAAGATATGGAATTCTTGCAAAGAGCTTAATTGAAAACCATGCACTATATTCACAGGGACTCTTTTCTATAATAACATCAAAGAGCTTTTCAACATAGTATGGCTGATGAGACCTGATTTTTTCAGTAGTTGCCCAGGTAAAAAAATGAAGCTTGGCAAAAAAATTAAAAATGGTAAGGAGAGTGGTCAAGTAGAATTTGCTGACACTATTGCAAATTTCAAGTTTGCCAACAATGCCTTCATTCATTGTCATGATATTTTTTTTGCATGGCAACATCAATCGAAGCATTCTAATGTAGTTATTTATTTTTTTGGAATTAATTGTACAAACTTCCCAACAAAATATTGACTATATAATGTTTGTATGCAAGTGTAGGTGGATTTTCCTAGTGCAATTTTATAGTGGCAATCAACAACAGATTTTGCATGCAAAGGAATTGATATGGCAATATTACATGCAACATTTTGTAAATGCAAATACTTCATTCTATTTACTAAAGCACAAATGCATATTTTAATTTTTAGTTAATATGCTATCTAGTTTAGGCAAGTTGTGTCATCTGAAAGCCTAGTTTCTTGAACAGTTTTAATTTTTGCACTAGAGACCTTGTTCTTTGTAGATACATATTTCTAGTCAACCAAATTATGCAAATTCATTAGCATTGTTGAGTGCAAGCCAAAATTGGAAACCCTTCAAGCTATACGATAATGACTATGAAGAGAATTTAAGTAATGGTCCATCAAGCCATTGTGTAGCTGCTAAAATGTATAATGGAAATTAAGGAAAATAGGTATTATGTCAATCATCCAATCACCAAGCTTCCAATCAAAAAATTCCTATAAAAAATAATGTGCAAAATGCAGAGCTCCATCAATTGTGTGAGAGATGAATTTCCAATTTCTTTATAATTTCCCACCACAATTGGCTCTTGTAATAGCTTATGTCTTTTACCAAAACTTTTTGTGACCATATTGAGAAAATGCATGTCAAAGGACAAAAGATATGGCACCTTGCTAAAAAAAAAAAATCGCAGCTGATTTTTGTAGCAAACAAGAATCTATGACCAATGGTTGGAAGTAAACAATCAAATTATTTTATGTATAACTTGAAGAAAACATGAAATATTCATTGAAATATGAAAATAACAACTAAAATATGTTTCTTGATATGCATTCCAATAATATACAAGCAAAACATAATAATAGGGGATAAAGCACAAAGCAAGAAAATCCTACCATACAAAAAATAATATAGCTATAAATGACAACACAAGGAAAAGATAACTACAATGTAATACATTTTCTATATCTAACCAAAACAATTCTCTTGCAATAAGAATAGGCTGTGTTAATATAGAATAAAACTAAAGACCAGGTTGAACCTACAAATGTGCATCATAGCACGCCATGAACTTGATCTTATATCTACTCCTATACATCACAAATGGTCTGAGTTGCAATTGGCACTTGAAAAAAAAACAAGGCACCTATCAATCTTAATCATAAATAGAAATTTTGTATAGGAATTCATTCCAATTTCCAATGGCCAACTATGATGAACAGTGTTGCTTATCAACCAAAAAAATTGGATTGAACATGTGTTTAGGGCCAAAAATATTAGGAAAGCATAAGCCTATCATATCCTGCCATGCAAAGATAAGGCTTTTTGTATATTTTGTGGGATTATTTTGTGCATTGTGAACTTTTCCTTTTTTTGTAATTTTCTGATTGGAAGTTTCTTACATTGGTCTTAATTTTGTATAGTCTTTTTCATGCTCTGATATCTATTGTTCTGTGCACTAATGGTTTTTGTTGGGGTTGGCTGCTAAAAATAATTTAAATGGGCTTGTAACTAGATTGACATAATATCCAAAGCCAGCAACAAAATTTCAAAGTGTTTGATGAATCGATAAGGTAACTAAATGATAAGAAACAACATAAAGTAGACCATTGTAAAAAAGATTTAAATCATTGTAAACATAAAAAATATGTCTGTTGGAATAATTTATGCCTATCATATTGAAAGCAAAGAAGAAGCCAGCTATAAGTTCTTATATCTTTTTCTGCATAGCTTTTTGCATTTCTGCATATTATGGGCTAATGTCCACTATTTCCTATTTTTGAGTGTTTTTGTTGTTTCTTTATTTGGTTAGATTGTTTGTGTCAGTGTGTTTATGGGTTAGTATTTCTTGTTTACTTAAAGACTGAACAAGATAATGTGTTGCTCATTATTAACAATGGAAATAAATTTCACTCCCATCAAACAATCTGAGAAAATGATTGGATAACACATAAAAGACAATGTAAAAGGTATGTGAGATTACAAATGTCTGCTTTTTGATAGGTTTTATTGTGAAGGAATAATTTTTCAAGATGATTAGGCAGTACAAGTAATGCTTTTCTCAACAGTCTTAAAACTTGGTGGAGGGATCGATTAATGCTAGCTGCAACTCAAGAATAGAGTCAATGCAATGAAAAAAATCAAGGATAGTGAAGAATATACATTAACACACAAAATGCAAACAACAACAAACAATACACATTAAGCCATAGGATGGAAGAATGTAAAAAATTATAGAGAAATGTTGTAAAATATATATGAACTTACAAATGCTTTATCTTTCTCTCCCCATACAATAGACATAAATTCTTTCAACGTACACAGATTTAATGATTTATATCTAGACATTTTATAATTACTTAGAGCTAATTTTCAGTCTTATTTGATACATGTCTTTATTATTCTCATCACATAAGATGGCATTAATAATTATGGTGTTAAGTCTTCTAGTCAAGAACAAAGACTGGTCCACAAAATTGTTCAAAGGTAGGGAAGATTAGACAATAACCCACAAAGTGTAAACATCAAGAAACAATAGACATTAACCCATAAAATGTAGAGATGTAAAAAACTACTATTTGCATCTTCTCATTTATTGTGAGGAGACTCAAGTGTAGCTATCATATTCACGTTGTATGTTCATTTTTTTCTCAGGTTGTTTGATGAGGCTAAACTTTTTCTGTTGGGAGGGTTTTCATCTACTGTGTTGGAAGCGAGAAAGGTGGCCTTTGTAAGTTACTCTATGCATGGTTTTCGACAGTTGTTTTCAATTGTTTTTGCAGCCTTCTACAAACATGGAGAGCATGGTCCTTAAGACTCTCAAATCTAATTTTTAATAATCCAAATAGTATTTACATCATGTCTCTTAAGGGAGCTAGTCATCAATAGAAAAGTGGTTTTAATCTTGCATAAAGAGGTGCCATAATTGGTAGTAGTGGGAAGCATGAATGTAGAGTCTTTTTGTCTATACAAACCAAAATATTGCATGTTATTTGGGTTTGTTTTCCAAGTAGAGAAAATAAGTACAGTGTTTGTGTTTATTGTTCTTAAGCTATTAGAGTTTAAATATCAGCTTTAAAATAGTGTTAGCAACATAGTAGAGGTCTAATAAACATTTCTAAGCAAGTGGGTAGTTGTATTGAAAGTGGAAGATAAAGCATTGGAAAGCTAGAGTTCTAAAGAGGTGGCTTTTTGTAGTGAATAGTTGGAACAATAGGTATATTCTATTTTTTTTCCAAAATAGTTATTTTCTTATCTATAAGCTTGAAATAAGTTTGATATGTGTGATAAAAGAAAGAGATTCATATGACTATTTTTGAGAATGAGTATATATAGCTCATAAATAATAGATTAAATGATGATACCTTAGTAATTTTATATATGAAAATATGAATGGAAGGATACCATTTATATATTCTAAAATTATTCTATTGCATATGCATTTATAACCAAAAATATGGTTCATTTTATAGGTTAATAGCAATGTTACTATGTATTTTTATGAAAAGAGTTAAATAAGAAATAAATATATGTTATGTTGCTTAAGTATGAGAATTTGGGGATTGAGCACATGAATTAGTTTCTCATAATCATGATATTATTACGAGCTAGAACAACAAAAAATGGTTCTAGAGAAAGTTCAATATCACCACAGGCTTCTAATGAGTACATTCAATTTATCATTCCTCTAATTGATGTTTGGCCATTACACACACCATATTTGATGCATCTCTTAGTATTGTCCTATAACTCAGCCTCTATATGAACCACACCACCCACTATAAATCTATCATCCTCATAATATTATTGTTATTATCACTATTACAACTTGTGTACAAGAAGTTGTTGTTGTCTATGCTTCTTCTAGCCATTCCCTCAATTCAAAATAACTCCAATCTTCCTTTTTAAGGAAATTTTCTTAAAGCTTTAGAATAACTTTGATTTTATTGTAATTTATAGTGGGTCAGGATCTAATATTTCCACCCTAAAGACCAATTCTATATGGTTTTTGTTGATTGTGCTTAGGTTTCAGAAACATGTTGATTATTAGATTTTGATGTTGAGGAGCTCACAATTTAAATCTCTTGGTTTTTGATTTTGTACATAGATGCTCTAATTCAACTGTAATGAGTTTTCGGGACTATAGGAGAATTTTTATCAAGTATAGTGAAAATACAAAAAGATAATTATTTTTTTCTTATTTTGAGGATTTCATTCCAACCTAGGTAGTAGTTTCTTGCATGTGGTAATAAATTTAAAAAATAACTGCAAAGGTAATTATTTTGAGGTTACATTTAATGAGGGAGGGTAAATACACAACTTATAGGAAGTTATTTCTATACAAGTATTCTTGAGACATACCTATAGATATAGTTTTTAATAAAGACAATGACAATATCAATGCAAAAGGTTGATCATAATGAGAACAAACATACTAATATAAAAAATACAATAGAAATGAATTAAATAAAACTGATATGTAGAATAATATATATTCTATTGTATTTGTAATACCCCTTCGTTTTGCTCTGTTGTGTGAACGATGTTGTTCTCCTTTTTATGTTTTAGTTTCTGTTTGTACTTTGACTATGTACTTAGTTACGGTTGATCACTATTTTATCGTGATGTATCTTGATATGATGATACTATATTTTGATGTTATTATTATGGCATATTTTGAATTAGCATAAGTGGATATTCAAATTAATGATGTTTTATGCTTTTGATTAAGATGCAATATTAGATACGTCAGTTAGTAATATCGTATTGGTGAAGAGGATGATATCACATCACTTGCTTGCGAGCACCTTGTGATTCCATGATTTCCCCTTCACGGTGTGCCTTATTTATGACATATTTATGCATGTGAATATACTCTTTGTTTGTAGGTTGATAGGTACAGGACATCGACTCTACTTGGTTTCACATGTATGAGTGTGTCCATTGCCCAACAAAATTCGATTGGGAGATAGTAGCTAGGTTTTTCATGCCAAGTCATCACCCTAGTCATAGTGTGTCATTAGGTTTCAATCAGGTTAAGTTGCTTTAATGTTGTTCATTTGGTCTTGATTTTAGTTAAAATTGAAAGTTAGAAAATGGTTAAAATATATGCTTTGGTATTTTAATTGTCAATTAACTTCAGCTGGTTTATGTTGAAATGTGATTTAATTAATTAAATATGTTAATTTATTAATAAATAATTTAATCTTGGATTATATTTAGTTTATTGATAATTAAATCAATTGATTTGAAATAAATTAAGTTTTTCCATTTTGGAGTTAATAGATTTTTTTGTGAAATTGGGAAAATTGAAAGGATGAAAATAAACAAAATAAAGGAAAATGAATTGAATTGTAATTTTAGAATGTTTGAATTCAAAAATTGGGAAGAAGAAGATATTTGTTATTTTGTTTTGATAAATTAATGAGGGTGATTGCATGATATTTGTTTGAATTTTTCTTTATTATTTAAAAATGCTTCTCAAGTTTTTTGGTCAAAAAACAAGCATGAAAATTTGAAAGTGGAGGAGGAAGAATTTTTGCATTTTGTGGGTTTTGGATTGAAGCTATGAATGTAATACCCCTCCGTTTTGATCTTTTGTGCGAACTATGTTATTTCGTTTCTACGCTTTTGTTGTGGGTCGTACTTGGACTACGTACTTGGTTACAGTGGATAACTGTTTATCGGATGTATTTTGATGTGATGATACTTTTCTTTGATGTGATTATTTTGCCATGTTTGGAATTCACATGTGGATATTTAATTTATGATGTTTTATGCTTTCGACTATGTTGCTATGTTAGATGCGTCAATTAGAATTATTGTATTGGTGAAGAGGACGGTATCGCATCACTCGCTTGCGAGTGCCCTGTGATCTTGTGATTTCCTCTTCACGGTGTGCTTTAGTTTTTGACATGTTATATATATATGGATATGATCTTTGTTTGCAGGTTGACAGGTACCGGACATCGACTCCACCTGGTTTCACAGGTTCGAGCGTGTCCAATGCCCAATGACATCTGATTGGGAGGTAGTAGCTAGGATCTCGTGCCGAAACCGTCACCCTAGTCCTAGTGTGCCGTCTGTTGTTAGTCGGTCTAAGTTGTCTGATTTGAGTCTTCTGGCTTTAACTTTAAATTTTATGTGTAATTTATGAAAATGGCAAATAGATATATTATAAATACTCTTATTGTTAAATTTAGCAATTACCTTGTTGATTATGTTGCAATGAAATATATGTTATTATTATTTTAATCTATTTGGTAAATAATTTAATCATTGAATTAATTTATGTTATTGATTGATTAAATTCAGGATTGTTGCAAAAGTTAAATTAATCATTTTGGGTGATTTATGTTTATTTGGACAATTGGAAGTTAGAGAAAAAGAATGAAATCAAAGTCATGTTGAAAAGTTGAAATTCAAAAATTCAAATTTTCAAAATTCATAAAAATAGATATTTTGTTGATTTGAATTTATGAGGGTAGTTGGATTTTTTTTTTAGGGTAAAAATCCTTATGGGATTGAATTAAAAAAGGATTTTTTTGGAAAAAAAATCTAGAGTTTTTATTTTTGCAAAAGAAATGGATTGAAAATTGGGAGAGTTGGGATTTGGTGTGACAAAAAATTGGAGAAATTGGATTTGAAAAGAGGAGGAAAAGCTGAACAGAATTGGGTCTTCATCAAACTTCTTTGAATCAAGTTCCTCTCATTTTTATTTTTGTATTCATGGAATTGTAGTTTTAAATTGTTGAATGTTGAAAGAATTTTGTTCTCTCTTTGGCTGTGCATTTTTGTGATCATTTATAACTTGTAAAAAATTCAAATTGTGTGGGGTTATGCTGGCCGAAATTTTAAAAACCTTGGTTATATTCTGTTTTGCTTCAAAAAAAAAATAAAACCTTTTGCGAGATCATGCTGGCCAAATTTTTTTTAAAAAACCTTGGTTATAGTTTATTTTCTTCCAAAAAAATTATGCATTGTGAGAAAACGAAATTCATTTTTTGGTCGTTTAAACGAATTTTATGTTAAAAAAAAAAATTATGAACGAAATTTTTTAATCAAAAGGCAGGGGAGACGCAGGGGGCTCTACCCCCACCGCGCCCCCATGGGAGGCGGGTGAGGGGAGCCGCGCCCTGCGCGTGGAACTCCCCGCCCCTTTCCCCCTTCCGCCATAAACCCCGCCCGCAGCACAGTCGAAGGGACGACTGTGTGTTACACACAGTCGCCCCCATTAATGGGGACGGCTGTGTGTAACACACAGCCGTCGGCGCGGCCATGGCTGCAACTCTTGGCGTGGGCGCATGGAGAATTAGGGCTTCGCCCTTGGAAACCGTGAGCATGGTTGTTTAAATTCGCTTTTCATTGGGTTTTAATATTATATTTATATATTAATAGTTTATTAATATGTATATATTATATATATATTTAATAGTAAATATAATATTTAGTGTTAAATATATGTATATATATATATATATTAAAATATTAATTGGATATAATATTTTATTATTATTATTTTAATATTATTATTATTAATTACATCCGCATAATTAATAATAATAATATTATAGTAATAATATATTTTATTTTTATTTTTTGATTAAAGTACGATCGAGAAATTGAAATAAATAAATAGTTGTCTTAATGGTCATATTTTATTTTATTAAGGGGAAATTATGCTTGGGCAATCGGGTTATGCCACTTTATTGAACTTAATTAAGGGGTGTTTTTCTTGAAATGTTATGAATTAAGTCAACGTTACACGGAAAGGTTAATTTGATTAGTTAAACAATTGTTTTTTTTATATAGACTATTTTAGTCTTCTAAACGTTATTTTGAAACATAGAGATATCATTGAACTTTAGTTAAACTCAAACATTGAGTTGTATTTTATTTTTGTCCTGAATTATTAAATGCAGTGAATTATTGAATATGTGTGAAGTATGGGTTTAGTGAACCTAAAGTAGAGTTTAATTACTGTCTTTGCATAGAATTGTGTGGTATTATCGGGAAATGTGAGTTTGTTTCTTAGCAAGTCTTCCAGTGGAGTTTTCTTTTGGTGGGTTGTCTTTTGTGTAAAGTCAACCATAGATGGCTTAGGGTAGTGCATTAACCAAGTGGTTTCCCGGTTATCACGAACGGGAGGGTATTTGAACTGCGTGTCTTGGTTAGGGATGTGGTATCCTTTTTTTGTCGCACTTGTGTACCCTTGAGTTGTGGAGTTGCACGTGTCGTCTTAGAGGAGTGGCTTGTAACGGGGGCCGGCACACAAAGTGGTGCCAGGATAACTCGTTGCAAGTTAGTTAACCCAATGATAACTAAAATTAAATGGTTAGAGCATCATGTAGTTTCAAACATCTAAATAAGATAATTATGCCTCGTTCTCGACCACAAGGGCTTGCAAAGACTTGGGTTGGGACGGGAAGGCCTGGAATGGCAAGATCGTTATCTTGTCATCATGAAAGATAACTGATTCCGCATTGGTTTACATGAGGGGCCGGAAGTCGTGAGAGGTTACCAGGATAACCCAGGATGGGAGCCGGGACCTAGGAAGACTCACCAGGATAACCCATGTAACATTGTGATGACACTTCTCCTAGGTCGACAGGTTGTTCACATTAGAGATGCAATTGATTATGTCAAAATTCTGGAAGCATGTAACCTTTGTGTTAGAATGTCATAGTGTTTATTTCAGTTTAGTTGTGTCAGTCTATGTCTTGTGCTAGATGTCCTTGGTTAGGAATCCTTGTTACTACCTCCTAGCATGGGGGTGTGGGCCCCTTGGGTTCCACTTGGTTGGGTGGCGTGCACTTAGTCTGTTGGGTTCCTTCTTCATGTTCTTGTGGACGAGACATCCAGTTGGAGAGCTCGTTGGTTCCTACATCTTGTTCTATTTCACTTCTGTTATTTTGTATTAGCTTTGCACCTCATGTTATCGAGGTGGAATTTGTAAATTGTAATCCCTTATGATTTTGGACTTGCCTCATTTAGAGAATGAGTGTTGTAATCTCTTGTAATTGAACTTTTAATGTTGAATTAATGCAATGGGAGTTTTATCTTATGTTAGTAGTTATTTCATCTTATTGGAATGTATGTGTTTAATTTACTTAGTAATATTTTGGCATGACTTAAATCATGTTTGTGTTGAGGTTCTAAATAACCACTGTCTTGTAACCTTAGGGGAAGTTGGCATTAGTTAATTAACTCACTTATTAATTATACTTTAAAAAAAATAAAAATTATTTCGTCCTAGTAGTTAAATGCAACTTCCTCTAGGGTTGCGTGGTGGGGCGTTACAATGAAAATTGGTGGAGCTGAAGTTGGAATCAAGGTAGGAATCTAGGCACCATCTATTTCTCCTCACAAACTCAAAAAAACTAGGTACATGTCTTTAAAATTAGTTGCTTTTGAAATTTTAATTGTATATGTTGTTGTTGAAAATCATGTTGAAAAGCTTTTAAATCTATAGTTTGATTGCAAAATAAACTCAGTTGGATTCTTGTTTTCCAATTTGAAAGAAAAACTATGTTTGGAATAGGTTGCTTCAACAAAAAAAAAAAAATAGAATGAATTCTTGATTACAAATTGTTCCTTTTTAGTTTTACTTCCTCAATTTATTTTCAATTCCAATCGGTTAAATATAAATATATACATATACATATATATATATATATATATATATATATATATATATCTATATATATATATATATATATATATATATATATATATATATATATATATATATATATATATATATATATATATATATATATATATTTGAACTTTTCCCTGGAGTAGGGTTATGCTGGCCATTTTTTTCTAGAAATGGCGAAAAGAAGGGCACATGAAAACCAAGGGTTTCAGCCATGGTTTTCATTTATTTTTTGTTAAAAATGGCGGACTAGTGGAGGGATGCTAGGGGCTCACCCCACCATGCGCCCCATGGGAGGCGTGTGGGGGAGTTGTGCCCAACGCGACCCCCACATTGGCCACGCCCAGTGTTCATGGGAAGGTTGTGTGAATACACAATCGCCCCATGTTAATGGGGTCAACTGTGTATTCACACAGTCGCCCCATGTTAATGGGGTCGACTGTGTATTCACACAGTCAGCCCTATTGTGTTGGGTGTGCTTCCCCTCGAATCTATGGTGCACACCCCTAGAATCGCTTAGTTTTTTTAATATTCATTTTTTTTAATATATTTTTTTATTAAAAAAAATATATGTATATATATTTAATATTTAATATATTATATTTTATAATATAAAAAATATTTATTAATAATATTTTATATTATATTTTATAATATTAAAATATTAATATATATTAATAATATAATGTATATATATGTTTAATATATATAAATAATATATGTATATATACACACAATATGAGAATGAATATATTATGTGTATATATATATGTATTATTTTATGTATTTATATATATAGTTGGGTATTTAAATTTTAATACATTCGCATACATTTTAAATATGTATATATTAAAATGTTGAATTGATTAATAACATGTTTAAGTGTAATTGTGGAAATTAAAACATTATGTTTTAGTCAATTATGGACTTTAATTTAAAATAATACAATTTGGTGGAACACTATATTTGTCTTAAATGAAGTGAATATGAAGATGAGTTAATTATTTTAGAAAAAAACTAGGTTCATGTCTTTAAAATTAGTTGCTTTTGAAATTTTAATTGTATATGTTGTTGTTCAAAATCATGTTGAAAAGCTTTTAAATTTGTTGTTTGATTGCAAAATAAACTCAGTTGGATTCATGTTTTCCAATTTGAAAGAAAACATTTGTTTGGAATAGGTTGCTTCGACACAAAAAAAGAAATAGAATGAATTCGTGATTAGAAATTGTTCCTTTTAAGTTTTACTTCCTCAATTTATTTTCAATTGGTTAAATGTAAATATATATATACATATGCATATATATATATATAAATCTTGATATATATATATATACATAAATATATATATATATATATATATATATATACATATATTTTAAAAAAATTTCCTGAAGTAAGGTTATGCGGACCATTTTTTTCTAGAAATGGCCAAAAGAAGGGCGGATGAAAACCAAGGGTTTTAACCCTGGTTTTTTTTTTTTTATTAAAAATGGCATACTAGTGGAGGGAAGCTGGGGGCTCACCCCACCGTGCCCCCCATGGGAGGCATGTGGGGGAGTTGCGCCCAGTGCGACCCCCACACTGGTCCCGCCCAATGTTCATGGGAAGGTTGGGTGAATACACAACCACCCCATGCTAATGGGGTTAGTTGTGTATTCACACAGTCGGCCCTATTATGTTGGGTGTGCTTCCCCATGAATCTGTGGTGTACGCCCCTAGAATCGTTTGGTTTTTTTTTAGTTTGTTTGTTTGTTTTTTTTTATAAAATATTGTATTTATATTTAATATTTAATATATTATATTTGGCAATATAAAAAATATTTATTAATAATATAATGTATATATATATATATATATCTAATATATATAAATAATATATGTATATTTATACACAATATGAGAGTGAATATATTATATGTATATATATATATGTATTATTTTATGTGTTTATATATATACTTGGGTATTTAAATTTTAATACATTCGTATAAATTTTAAATATGTATATATTAAAATGTTTAATTGATTAATAGCATGTTTAAGTGTAATTGTGGAAATTAAAACATTGTGTTTTAGTCAATTATGGACCTTAATTTAAAATAATACAATTTTTGTGGAACACTATATTTGTCTAAAATGAAATGAATATGAAGATGAGTTAATTATTTTAGAAATGATTTTTTCATGAAGAGAAAACATTTATTACTATAAAATGTTATTTTCTGAATGGTTGGAATAAACGTTTATTATTATAGTTTTGACAACAATCAAAGAATGAAATATTTGGTTTAAAATTTCATCTTTTTCCAAAAGACTTTTTCCAAAAGAGTCGTTATTCAAATTCAGTCTCACTAAGGCAGTAAATTACTAAATGTTAATGAGGAAATAGATTTAGTAAATCTAAAGTAGAATTTTAATTCTCATCTTCTTGCCTATCTTGATTGTGAATTTTTCCTGTTATCGTTTGGGAAATTTGGGTCATAGAATTTGACAAGTCTTCTAGTTGGGTTTCAATTTCATGGATTGTCGTAATGTGTTAGTCAACCTTTGGATTGCCTTGGATAGTGCATTTAATTGTAACCAGTTTGTTACCCAGTTATCACGAATGAGAATATGTTGATTGTATGTCATGGATAGGAATGTGATATCCTTATGTCGCACTTGTGTACCCTTTGGCTATGGAGTTGTTCCACATGTCATCTTAGAGGAGTGGCTTGCAACAAGGGCCGACACACAAAGTGGTGCCAGGATAACTTATCACAAGTTAGTTAATCCACTGGTAACGTAATTATCTGATTAGAGTATTACGTAGTATCAAACACTTAATAAGATAATTATGCCTTGCTCATGAATGCAAGGGCTTGTTAAGATTTGGGTTGAGATGAGAAGGCCTGGAATGGTAAGATCATTATCTTGTCTCTATGAAAGATAACTGATTCCGCATTGGATTACACGAGGGGCCAAAAGTCGTTAGAGGTTACCAGGATAACCCGAGATGGGGGCCGAGGCCTAAGAAGACTCACCAGGATAACCCATGTAACATTGTGATGACACTTCTCCTAAGTCAACCGTATGTTTGTATCAGTGATGCAATTGATTATGTAATTTTGGAAGCATTGTAACCATTGAGTTAAGTGGTGTATTTGTATTTATTTCAGTTCGATTATGTGTTAGCCTATGTCTTGAGGTAGATGGTCTTGGCTAGAAATCCTTGTTACTATCTCCTAGCACGGGGGGTGGAGCTTTGGGTTCCACTTGGTTGGGTGGAATGTGCACCTTACTCCATTGGGTTTTTCTTCTTGATCGTGTGGATGAGACGTCCAGTTGGAGAGCTCGTATGATCCAGTTTACTTTCATACCTTATTTATCTCAATTGATCTTGTGATTTATTACCCCTCATTTGTTATCGAGGTGGAAGTTGTAATCATAACCTTATTCATTGGACTTGCCTCATTCGGGGAATGAGAGATGTAAAAATATTGTTTAATTATGGATAAATGAAATTGAAATTTATCTCTTATGCTTTGATGTAAATTATCTTATTTGGAATGTATGTGTTTTATTTCTTAATTAAATAAATGACATGGTTTAAATTAATGTTTTTTGTTGAGGTTCTATATAACCTTTGTCTCGTAACCTTAGAGGTTGTTGGAATTAGATAGTGAACTTGCTTATTATTGTACTTAAACTATAAAAAAATAGTTTATTTAAGTAGTTATTTGCAACTTCCTCTAGGGTTGTGTGGCGGGGCATTATAGTACTCTTTCATTTGTACTCTCTAACATGTTAGCCTAATAATTATTATCCATGTAACCATTACATTTCCTTAAAGTTTAACTACAAATCATTTAATCATCGAAATTATTTTATTTTATAAGATAAATCATTTTTCTCAATAAAGGAAAGCACTTCGATTAAAGCATGTTCATTTTTAAAATATGTAGTTTTATACGAGTTGATTTGAATGCCTCAACCTTGGGCTAGTAAATTTAAGGTAGAAGAATCACTTTCCAAAACATTGTATCATCATTTATTGATAGAATGCTTAGAAGATATGTGTCCTCATTGACTACAATGATAACATAGAATGTGCTCAAAATGACTTTGAAGAAAAAAAAATGGATAGGTGTAAAGAAAAATTCTATAATATTGTATGGCATCTTCCCTACTTATGCTAGAATGGGAGCATTGGATCATAGAAAATAGATACATTTTATCATATATAGTTAGAACTTCTTGGGTAAATGTGTATTCAAAATATAGAAGCATAGATAATGAAGATGAATTGTTTGATAAAATAGCTAAAAAATATGTGGTTTCATCCAAACTAGAACAATTATAGGATATGAACAAAATGATTTTTTTGAAAAGCCCTTAGAAAATTTTAAGAAAATACAATTGATGATTGTAAACTAAATTTGATAATATTGTCCTTTATTATCCTTACTTCTACAAAAATAAGAGCTTTGGAATATGATGGAAATCCATAAAATAATAATGGAAGTGGGATTTTTGTTATATTTTGTACTTGTAAGTACCTTGTTAGACATGTATACAAAATGTGAAACCATAGATAAGGCATGTGAACTATATAAAATTATGCCTCAAATATATGTCATCTCATGAAATCCAATGATTGTAGGATATGCAAAAATGATTTTTTTTTATAACTTTATAAGGGTTTAGAAACTTTCAAGAAAATGTAACTAGCACATGCAAAAAAGATTGTATAACCTTAACAAGGGAAGTGGATTATTTGATAAAATGACTCAAAGAGATGTGTTCTCATGGACTAGAATGATTGTGGGATACAATTTGTTTATTTGTTAAAAATCCCTTTTAAATTTTTTAAAAACTGTAATTGACAAGTGTAATCCAAACTTGATAACATTTACAAGCATCCTCCCTATTTGTGTGAAAATAAGAGCTTTGGAATAATGTATGGGCATCCATCAAAGAAGAATAGAAGTGGGATTTTTTAAATATTTTATAGGTGTAAGTAGTCAAAAAGATATGTATACAAAGCTTAGAACTACTCATAAGGCATGCAAATTGTTTAGAACAATATGCCATCTCGTGGATTGTAATGGTTACAAGATATGCAAAAAAATGATTTATTGATAACTTGATATGGATATAATCTTTCAATAAAATGTAATGGATATGTGTAAATCTAAATTATATATAACCTTTACTAGAATCACCCTTATCTATGCTAAAATAGACACTTTAGAATATGGTATAAACATCCATCAAAGTATAATGGAAGGGAATGTATAGAAATTCAACAAAGAATAATAAGAGTTTAAATATTATAGTTGGATGTGCTCTATTACACATGTATAAACATGTTGGAGCAAAGATAGGGCAATCAAATGTTTAAAAAACTATGTCAAAGAAATGTGGTTCCATGGAATGCTATGATTGCAAGGTATGCAAAAATGGATTGTTTAAAAGGGTTTCAAAAAGTCTCAAGAATATACAATTCAATATAATTTAAAGAATGTAGGACTATAAAAATATACTATAAAGTTTGATAAATTTTGTAGACACCTAGATCAGACTAACATATTTCTTCTAAAAAATCATCATTTTCTATGATTAGGTATCATCAATTTGTCTTTTGTATTTGCTTAAATAATTTCATTTTTTAATCAGATTAACATTATTTCTCTTCCATCCTAGATAATCAAATAATTTTTAATTATTTAATTATTTAAAATTTGGAAAAAATGGCTCCGAGAGCCAACGGTTATCTTCAGGGAGCGGTGGTGACTAGGGTTTCCCCTTATTTATGCTTAGAGGAGAAGGATCAATAGGTAATGCCCCGCCAAGTAACCCTAGAGGAAGTTACGATTAACATCTTAAGTGAACCAATTTTTTTTTATAAAGTGCAATTAACATACACATTCACTTACTAATTAACAACAACCTCTAAGGCTACAAGGTTAGGATTACTTGAACCCACACATACATAATACATATAACCATAGCCTTATGAACTTTATGAAATAAACATCATACATCATAAGAATACCACATAGCATAATAAGATAATCAACCAAGATACAATCTCATAAACATTATCTTAATGCAATAGTTACATCAATCATTCCTAGAATGAGACTTTAGTACAAATGTATTATAATTACATAACTCCACCTCTTACAAAAGAGGGATAAAGTAACTTATACAAGTTAAAATATTACAATGCAAGTAATTACAACAAGAATTTTGAGTTGTCCATCTAGATGTCTCGCCACCAAGTATTGAAGATAGATGGGGACCCAACAGTTTTGGTGCATGTTCCACCCAACCAATGTGGTACCCGAAGGCCCACCCCCCATGCTAGGAGATAGTAACAAAGTAACATGGACAAAGATTCTACTACCTCTAACCAAAGGCAGACTCAAACTGACTCATACTATTATAACCCACCAAATGAATTAACAAGTACAACTCATTCACCATACAAGTACAAATCAAGTACAACTCAAGTACAATACAAGTACAAATCAAATACAATACAATACAAGTACAACTCCAACATCACTGACATAGGTCACATTGCTTCCAGACATAAAATAGATCAAGTATGTTCACAGAACCATACACATAAAACAATTAACAACAGTTGTCCTAGATAGAGTGTCATCGCATAGTTTGTCATGAGATCTCCTCTGGGCATTCTTCATAGGCTCCAGCACAAGTAATCCTGGTGACCTCAACCGAATCTCGGCCCTCATACTCACTCATGCAGAATCAACTACCTCTCGTATGGACAAGATAGTTGATCTTTCCATTCCAAGCCTTCTCACTCACCCCAAGTCTAAACAAGCCCTTGTGCCTATGAGTGAGGTTAATTTAACTTGATTAATGTGAAATGCATCTTAGTCATCTAAGTACATTACTTTAATTATCACTTGTTTAAATCACTCCTGAAGGTTATTCAGTTTACCTCTTTGGGCTCTGATGCCTAATAGAAGCCACTCTTCTATTCGCCAACACACACCCAAACAATCCACCAAGGGAACCACAAGTGCATACCAACTAGGAATCATAATCCACCCCAACACAATGAGGAAACAAAAGATAGAACTCACTCCAAACATCTTGGAGGCAACAAACACATAGTCCACTCCTTACAAGGAGACATGGATCCCATAATCCGCTCCTAAACCAAGGAGGTGCAAACATCCCCATTCATGAAAATCGGATAAAACTAAAAAGATGCCATGCACTACCCAAGGGAAAATAACTGGATGGCATAAAGATTCAACAACCCTTATCCTCTAAGTTCTTCTGGAAGACTTATTATTTAGGACTAACACTAAATCCCAAAACCAACAATGCAACTTGACGACATAGCAACAAAGCATTCAAGTCATCAATCAAATCTAATATTTGGATTTCCTAAATCCATACTCATTCAATAGGTAGTGTTGACAAAGTCAAAGACACGATAACTAGATCATCTAAAATAATCATAACCCTTATTTCCCTTTTCATTATAGGAAATCTAAAAACAATTAAACTTACTTCCCTTTACTAAATACAAAGTATTAAATCCTTTAAGATAATCATGAGGAAGATACTACTTTTGGATATACTAAATCCATATCTATTTCATAATCCAATCACAATGATTCAATTAATCTAAATAGAAATTAATAAATCACATAATTGATTGCCTCATCAATAAAACAACTTCTTAATTTACTTTTAAATTGACACAAATCCATGCAAATAAACTCTTTCCATTTCTTAACCAAATCTTAAATTTCATTCAATTTCCTATTTAGAACATGCAATCACTTTAATATAATAAAATATTTTTCTCTATACATTTTCTACACATACTAATCATTTCTTTTAAAACACTAATAATACCCAATTTGCAAACAACAGAATAAAATAATATAAAATATTATTTATTCTCTCAAATGGATATATACCTTCAATATATATATACTAAATATAAATTAATATATTTAAATATATTAATCATTAACATATCTTCTATTCTTTACAAAATATCAAATTGTTTAATTCAAAATAAAATATCCCTTATCATCAATATTCCAAAATATAAATATATTTTTCCAATTAAACCAAATTAATAATTGGACCTTTTACATATGAATTTAAATTCCACAATTAAATCTTAAATTATGCATTCTTTAAATCAAATATTTAACTCCTTCAATTAAACTTTAACATGCCATTTTAAAATAAGCAATAATTTTTCCATACGTTTATAATTTTAATTCCACTAATCTAATATACAAATTTTATTTAAAATAATATAAATAAGTATAATACTTTAGTATTATAAATTATAATATAAAATATTATTAAATAATATTTTAATATTATAATAACAATACTTAAAATATTAATATTTATAAATATCAATTTATTATTATTTTATTTTCAGAACAGCCATGGGAAAATAAATTAACAGCAGTCTCATGTTTCAAGCATAACTCAAAAACTACGATCTAGGTATTTACGATTTTTTAACAGTGATAAGAAAATTTCAAAATGCAAAAACCCTTTAAATTTCCTGATAACCCAGTTTGTGAAAGTGGAGTTATAGGTGACGCAATCAGACCATTTTACTATGAAAAATATAACTATACTGCAGATTTTAAAATCCGTTTTCTAATAATAACAGAGGGTTTTATTTTCTAAAAATATTCTAAATGCATTGTTCAATCTCTATGTTTGATTTCCAATAACAACAAAATCGATTTCTCCAAATAATTTAAATTCAACTAAGGTTTTCACAATTTTCACTCAAGAATTTTCACAAGCAAAGGCTGTAACTTTATTTAATTCTTTTATTCTAATATCAAATTTGTTTTCTAAAACAGATTTGACAAACAAATTTTTAATCACTACTATTTTAAAAAAAATAATCAACAATAATAAAACACAAAGAGCAAAACCTGGTACAAGAAGCTATAGGAAGAGATGAATTTCTGATGCAAGCCTCTTCCAAAGATTTCTTGAATTTTATTCAATCCTCCAAAGAATCCAATCCAAAATCCAACAAATGCAAACAATCTTTCCTTCAATCAATTCTACAATCAAACTTTGTTCAAACCATTATGCAAATTTTCCAAAATTTCTTCCCTGCTGTAAAAATGAATTTTTCTAAAGACTTTTCTGCCCTAAAATTAAAACATGTATTCCTTATAAATCAAAAATACCTAATTCAACCCTAATTCACATTACATGCAAATTAGATATTTCAATTTCAATTTCGATTTCAATTTTTACAACCCTAATTCACATTACATGCAAATTAGATATTTCAATTTCAATTTCACTTTTGGAAAACCCACTTTCAATTTAAAATGCAATTTGAAATAATAAATTAATTTCCAAAGTTGCAACCAATTTCCCAAATAAACATTTAATTACAATTTCCAATTTAATTCCCACACGTTGAAATTAAATTCCAAATTTAATTTTAATTCTTTTATTTTTTCTTTCATTCTCTTGCATCACGTTTAATTAATTAATTAAATTATTTAATAACTAAATTCAACCTCTTGGATCAAATTTAATTAATTAAATAAACTAAATGTAATTAATTAATTTAAATATAAACTTTTATCCACATTGCATTATTTAAAATAAATAATCATCAACATGATTTAAATGCAATTACTCTAAATATCTATTTCCAAATCAAGAATTCTTCAGAATTAAATAACATCAAAGCAAGACAGACAATGACTTGACACACACAACTGATGACACACTAAGGCTAGGGTGTAAACTTGACACGTGTTACCAAGCTACTATCTCCCGTTCAACTTAACCGTTGGATCGACATGCTCAAACCTGTGAAACCAGGTATAGTCGATGTCATGTATCTGCAATCCTGCAACCAAGTAAACAACATCATACAATATATCCAACATATAATACACACCGTGAAGAAGAAATTACGGATTCACAGGGCACTCGCAAGCGAGTGATGCGAACTCGTCCTCTTCACCCATACACTCATCAAAACTGACACTTCCATCATAATTCCAATAATCTCATAATAATATCTCATGTTAACTCTACAACAACATTAATCTATAATGCATGTGAAACAATAATCAGATAACTACATCCCACAATAATAGTTATCGCTCAATAGGAGCGATCAAATCATCATAACAAAATTTATCTAGTATCAAAGTAACTGCAACCAAACATAGCATAAAACAAACCAAACAAGAAGCAAAATGGAGGGGTATTACAATTTTTAATTATTTAATTATTTAAAATTTGGAAAAAATGGCTCCGAGAGCCAACGGTTATCTTCAGGGAGTGGTGGTGACTAGGGTTTCCCCTGATTTATGCTTGGAGGAGAAGGATCGATATGTACTACAGTTGGAGGCTTGGAGAAGTGACGACATCATCAAAAAATGTGGGAGGAAGGACTAAACTGCTAATGCCTTGTGGAGATCACAAAAAGAGAAGAATGCAGAGGTAAAAAGGACTGAGAAGTTCGGCCCTATTATAGATGGAGGAAACTCATTCAATCACCTTTAGAGTGAGCTCCCCGCTGCTCATGATGTTGGGGGCATTAGTGGTATCAAGGGATCTATTGTGGGAATGGCAGAGGGAGCCCAAGCGGGGCCTTCACTGTCTACGGTCTAGGTAAATATGCAACAAGAAGTCAATAGGCCTGGAGAGGAGGAGCTTACAAAGACATTAAAAAGTTGAGGGTTGAAAAGAACAAATCTGCATTTGTTAGGGCTAACAGCAACCCAGGCAGAAGATCCGATGGGGGAAATGATGGGGACCCTGTTTCTCATGCATCTTCTGATTCCATCACTCTAGAAATTGTTGGTGAGCTGGCGCAGGAAGTGGACTTTAATGAAAATGTCTTCTCTAGGCTGGGCCTGATTGGACAGTTTAGAGGAGTCTGGCCTAGCTTTCCTGATCTCCACAAATAGATTTCTAACTTCTAGAAGCCACTGCTGGTTGGGTATGTGCAAATTTATCCAATGGCCAGAGGTTTTTTTATTGTGGTGTTTGAAAAAGAACAGGATAGAAATAAAATCCTTTGTGACTATCATTAGGAGTGGGAAGAGAAGCTTGTGTTACTATTAAAACCATGGCATCTGACTTTCAATCCAGCCATAGAGAAGTTTGAGAGGGTTCCCCTTTGGGTGAGACTTCCTAACCTCCCCTTACAATTTTGGTTTGATGCATGCTTGGAGGCTATTGGGAACTCTTCGGGGAAGTTTGTCATGGTGGATGAAGGCTCTTCAAATATTTTGCACTTAGCCTATGCCTAGATTCTGGTACAAATGAAGGTTTCCAAGGTTCCCTCGAAGGAGATTCAATTGAAATCTGCAAAGGGTTGTTGGGTGCAGCCCCTAGATTATGAGGGGGTTCCCTTTAGGTGCAATATTTGTCACCTTACAGGGCACATGGCAGCTGAATGTGTAAGGCACAAATCTAATAAATCTATGTCTTGGTAGAAAGGTGCATCCACCCAGCATTACACGATAGAGAAACAATAGGAGAAGGAAGTGAGTTTGCAGCCAAAGGGCTCTAAGAAGGAGGGTTAGGTATCAGATGAACTAAATTAGATAGAGAAGTTGTTGATGCAAGAGGCCAGATGTGAAGAGAAGCAACAAATTCAGTTGCCCTCAATACAAAAAGGGATTTTGGTTGAAGACATGGAAACAACCAGTAAAACCAGGGTGACAACTCCAGATTATCAGGAAAAGAAGAGGGATGAGAGGCTACAGTTGAAGAATGCTGGAAAATGTAAGGCTGAAGTTCAACATCAACGAGACTATCTTGGGGGAGGAGCTTGGAGGACTCCTCGGGTTTGATCCCCGTGGACTGGCAGAAGGAGGCAACAAGGATCGAAGATGGGTGGCAAATGGTATCGGGGAAGAAGGCAAATAAGGAGAAGAAGAAAACTTTTGCTATGGTCCTATGATCCCAGGCTAAAGGAAGGTTAAAGAAAGCCTCATTTGGGTGATCTATTAATAGGTCCTTAGGATTCTTGAATATATTTGTAGTAGTAATTTTTCTTCAGTCCTCTATGTATGGGATGTTCAAATTCAGGTCGTCGGGGTAACTCTTTGGTTCTTCTCCAGAGTTTCATGGGATCTTGTAGAGTTTGTATTGGGTGTTATATTGGAGCTAGTTTGTATTAATTTTTAAATCTTTAATAAAATATATCTTGTTATCTATCAAAAAAAAAAATATTTAAAATTTGAATTCCCCCTTCATTTTTACTTTAATTAAATCACCTATTTCATCACTTTTCCTCTATTAATCTATTAATTTCAATTATTTAAATAGTTTATTAGTCTATTCCCCTCCTCCAAATTGATTAAGTAATTTACATTTGTTTAATTGATTTATTTGAACATTAATATTTTTCCAAAATTACATTAATTAAATAATTATTTAATTAAAATTAATTATTCTTATCTAAAATAAGTAAATTTATTTCCCTCTTTGCACATAAAATTAATAATTTATTTATTTATTAATTACTCATGCATTTCCACCTCACTTGTCAACTCCCACTCACTTTGAGTTCACTTCACAATCAAATTTAGTCCCCTATTTAACATCTTTTTTTTCACTAATAGTCGATCACACTTGTTTCCTAAATCAATTCTCTTAACTGATCCATACAAGTAGTTAGCTAAGGTCATGCAACCAATTAACTATCCAATAAATTCCTCTCAACCATTATGGTCATTGATCTACTCATTCCTTCATCAAATCCTAACCATTGATCGATATCACCTGAAATCTATAAATTCAGCTATTCTATCATTGATTATTCTCTCACTCTTTGCAAGAAACCTAATGTATATTATTCCAAGGTTCTTTGTGCTAAAAATGTGAGAGAAACCACCATTACCCCCTTCTCCAAGGTACAAAATAGGAGAAAAATGGAGCTAAGCTAAGACTATTGTGTAAGACATAAATAATGTGCAAGTTTGTTGTATTTCTTATTATGCAACTTCCTTATGTTCTATTGGTGTGATTTATTATTTATATTGTGAGTTTATTTGATATTTTTTTATTGTTCACTTTCATAGTCTAAAATATTTTTAGGTCAGATATTTTGGCATGCCCATTAGGACCTAGGTCCTTGTTTTTAACGATTGATTGAGCTTGTGATGAATATGTGTAAGTTGTAGGTTATAGTGATGTGCAGTTGAATCTAGAATGCCACTTTTGATAGTACATCAACATAATTGACATGCAAATCAACACCTTTGAAACCCACAGTGATGCATTTGACCTACATCGACACATTTGACTCATTAGTTTTATAAGTTCTAGAATTTACAATGATGCAATTAATAATTACAGTGACACATTTGACCTAGGTTATTTCTTTCAAAGTTACAACTACATGTTTTCAACTTATAGTGATGTATTTTAAAATCACAATGATGTAATTGATAGGTAAATCAATGTATTTATAGATTAAAAAACACATTTGATTTTTACAATGACATATTTTATTTTTACAACGTATTTGATTTAGTTATTTGGTTTTTCGCTAACTCTAATATTTGATGAGTTCTTGGAAATAATACATCTATACAACTATGGATTTCATTGGAAAAAGATAAAACTCTGAAACTACTAATATATTTGATGCAGGGTCTTGCATTTTGATTTTTAGAATAGCTCAAGTTTCAATTTATTAAAGGTAAAATAATTTATTTGCCATGTATAGTGGAGTCTTGGGTACGTATGCCCTCCCCTTACACTTAGCAAGAACTTGGGAATCAAAAATGTATTTGAGTCCACATCTTTTTTCTTTTACACAATAAAGTGTTATCTACATATGCCCTCCCCTTGCGCAGGTAGTACAAGTCTGGGGAAGAGAAACAATAACATTTTTCCTTCTTTTTATTTATTAGGAGGCCCACTTGGGGATTTTATCACCTCAAGGGAAAACTCAATCATGTTTTAGGTGGGATATAAAAAGGGGGGAGAACAAACTTTGTATCCCAAGGTTTGGCTAGTGTTGTGGGATCCTCAATCCATCGAGACCTGTTAGGTGAAGAGAGAGGGAGGCACCCCAATCTCAAGCACTATAGATAGGATCATTTCTCACCAATTCCACTAAAAAACTTTATTTTAGAAGTCTAAGATTGGTGGTCGTTATTTCTAGTGGTATGTAGTGTACATGATTATACACAAAGTTACCAAACATGTACCATCCTTGGGTAAGATAAAATTATTTTGAGGGTGTAAAAATCCTTCAAGGGAAGGAGGAAGGTGAAAACTTGCACCACTAGAGGCCTATCTATCCCACTTTGAGAGTGGAATGTGTGTATCTACACGTTCCTACAATATTTTATTGCTTGGGCCTCTACTAGCAAGATACACCTTTAATAATAATTAGGTTGTACTTCTTGGAGTGTATTTATCATGAAGACCCATAAATTATAACTATACAATACCTTGGAGTAAATTTACTACTCTTCTCTATTGTTTGTTATCTCTTTCCAAAAAAGTCAAAAATTAATCTTGCAAATAAGTCAAAACCATTCAAACATTAGCTAATTTTAATTTAAAAACTCAAGATTACACATTTGACTATCATTGTGATGTATTTTTTTTTACAATGATGCATTTGATTATCATTTAGTGCATATAATTTTGATTTTACATATTTGATATGTATAATAATGCATATGACTTGAAAATTGATGCACTTGATATACTTCAATTTGTTTGATTTAAACTAGTTTTTCTAGTCTAAACCTTAGGTTTTCACACATTGATGCTTTAGACTTTATTTTGACACCTTTAATAGTATAGTGATTCATTTGAAACACATAAGTTGATTTCTTTTATATCCTCCTTGATGCATATGATCCTAGTTTGACACATTTGATACCCAAAAAAGATCTAAAATCTACCAAAATATAGACATACCAGAGACTTTAAATCCAATATTTAATAATTTATTCTATTACCCTTTCATAATTTTCATCACATTCATAAAATAACTTAAAAAATTAGGATCAAACATATATCAAAACATAATTATTCATCTATAACCAACAACCATTTATCTATCCATCAATTATCTAGATCTTGCATCCATCCATTTCTAATTTATCCTAGTTGTTTAGAAGCTTTCCTTCTCAAATAAAAGAACAAATTAACTTATCAATGTTATAAATTAGAATATAATTCCATCTACTTCTAGTTTTGAATATGTCACACCCTTATCTATTAATTTGAAATCATAAGTCTATCCCAAATTTAACATATCAAACTAAATCCAAAATCATCATCTAAGATCTTGACACACTTTAGACCTATCTTGGTCTCACCATACTAGATATCAAATTCATCAAGGTCATAAAGCCTCAAAATTTGTCACATACCTATACAAACAATGTCTCAAACAAAGAGAAAAATGCAACACCAACAAGACCCAAACATGATGCCTACAAACATAGATCCCTTCCAAGAAACATAAGGAGAATTACCACAAATTTTTGGATCAAGAGGTTTTGAAAAACCACTCCTACTATGTCTTATGAATATTCCTAATATTCGTGGCATATTAAGAGACATAATACTTGAGGAGTTGGTAGAAGCATAAATCAATTCTAATGCCATGAAATTGGTAGACTCGCTTCTTATAGATAATTGTAACCAATACTTCATATTAGTCGCACAATAGGGAGCTAAATTTCCTTCTACATTTGACACCACACTTATACAAGATATCACCAATAATACTCCATCAAAAACCTTAGGATAAATGACCTCCAACGATATCATACCACAAACCAATTTCTCCATACCACCTCCCATGCCACAACAAAACAACTCCTTCATACAACATAGTAACAACCTTACCATTCAACTTACAATAAGCACTCTTGTTTATTCCTCACACTCTCCTAATATCATGCCTCAATAGATTTCTACTATAACGCCCCGCCACACAACCCTAGAGGAAGTTGCAACCAACTACTTAAACAGGGTAATTTTTTTTTGAAGTATAATTATTATGCAAGTTTACAACTAATGCCAACAACCTCTAAGGTTATGAGACAAAGGTTATATAGAACCTCAACAAGAAACATGAATTAAACCATGTCATTTAATTACTAAATAAATTAAACACATGCATTCCAATAAGATAATCTGCATCAAGCATAAAGATAACTTTCCATTGCATTAATCCATAATTAACAATAAGATTACAACTCTCATTCCCCGAATGAGGCAAGTCCAATAAACATAATTACAATCACAACTTCCATCTTGATAATAACTGAGGGGTAAAATAACACAAGATCAACTGAAATGAAATAAAGCAAGAACTGATGCAAAAACCAACAAGCTCTCCAACTGGACGTCTCATCCACATGAACATGAAGAAAGGACCCAATGGATTTAGGTGCATGCCACCCAACCAAGTGGAGCCCAAAGGCCCACCCCCATGCTAGGAGATAGTAACTAGGAATCCTAGCCAAAACCATCTACCTCTAGACACAGGCTAACATAAACTGAACCAAACTAAACAACCAATCACATGAACCTCATAAGTACAAATCAGATACCATGCAAGTACAACACAAGTACAACACTACGGGGTCACATTGCTTCCAGAAATAAAGCAGATCGAGTATGTTATGAGAACCATACACACAGAAACAAACACCAACCATGGTCACATCAGGTATGTTATGGAAACCATACCCACAAAAACAAACACCAACCATGGTCACATCAAGTATGTTATGGAAACCATACCCACAAAACAAACACCAACCATGGTCACATCAGGTATGTTATGGAAACCATACCCACAATAAACAAGTACCAACTATGGTCACACAAAGTGCCATCACACATCACATCATGAGTTACCCGCTGTGGATCATCAAGATGGTGGCCTCAACCGATCCTCAACCCTCATACATACTAAAACCAAATCAAATACCAACTATTGTCCTAGACAGAGTGTCATCACAATGTTACATGGGTTACCCTGGTGAGTCTTCCTAGGTCTCGGCCCCCATCTCAAGTTGCCCTGGTAACCTCTAACAACTTTTGGCCCCTCATGTAAACCAATATGAAATCAGTTATCTATCATAGAGACAAGATAACGATCTTGCCATTCCAAGCCTTCCCGTCTCAACCCAAGTGTTTACAAGCCCTTGTGATCTTGAGTGAGGCATAATTATCTTGATTAGTGAGAAGTTAGTCCTAATCTTCTAAGTATTGTTTTAGTTATCACTTGATTCAACCACCTCCATAGGTTACCTAGTTTACCTCTTCCTAGCTCTGGCCCCTACAAAAGCCACTCTTCTACTTGACAACAAACACACACCAACCAAACATCAATGGTACCAAGGTGCAATAAACAAGATACCACAATCTCTCCTTTTCCAGGAGGCAACATAAGTTTGAACCCTCTCCAAACTCTAGAGGTAACAAAGTAACAAAGTCACTCCTGACAAAGAGGCACGAAATGCAAAGTCAACTCCTAAACCAAGGAGGTACAACACATCCTAGTTCATGAAAATTGGGTAATTATCACTAACTAGATCCCATGCAATACTCAAGGACTCACAATAGGTTGACAAACACAAAATGACAACCCAAAGAACGAAAGAACCCATCTAGAAGACTTACGAATAAAACACACCTTTAACCCATTTCCCGAACAAGGGCACAAAGGGAATATTCAATGACGACACATGAAATAAACTACCTTTGGATATTCTAAATCCATTCCTCATTACATTGCGTAACTCATTACATCAATAAAACTTAACTAAGAATTCATCTTTTCAGATAAAGGAGAAATTAACGCTAATATTTAATTCCCTATGTGCTCATAATAAAATAGGCATTTTCAACTATAACACATAAAATTTCACTTTAAAATAAATAACCGATTTCCTTTGCAAACTAAATCATTATAAAATAAATTAGTTAATTCCATTATTTAACACATTTAATCATAATTCCAACATTTGTCCTTTTCAAATCTATTGTTTAAAAAAATAACAACAATAATTTAACTATAAGCCCAATATCTCAAATTTCTCAATTATATTTAAATCAAATCAATAATTGACCTATACTCTTAAATTTAAATTTCACATCCTCATTTAAATCAAACATTACTTAAAATCATATTTTAATATATGGATATATCTAGAGAAATATATATACATATATCAAAATAAAAAAACACAACAAATAAATAATATCATAATACTATATCAATATAATATAAAATATTAATATATATTAAAATTTTAATACTATATTAATATAATATTAAAATAATATATTTATCTTATAAATTTATTTTTATTTTATTCAAACTGCCTGCGTCGGGCCGCGCACCCTAATCCTTAAGAACAACTGGCTTTTTTGTCAGCCGCGGGTTCACATAGGGTGGTAGCTCATTCACAGGCGGCTGAGGTTTATTTTGGGTGGGGTGGCGGCTATGTATAACACAACCGACCCCTACCATGAGGGGCAATTGTGTTAACACAGTCGTCTCCCATGCGGGCGGCGGTTGTGTTAACACAATCGTCCCCTGACCTTTGGCAGTCGCGACGATTGGAGGAGTGCGGGAGGAGCGAGCTAGGTGCAGCCCCCTCCACCCACCTCCCATGGGAGGCACGGTGGGGGTCGAGCCCCCAGCGACCTCCCAAATCTTTTTTTTAAAATTATTTTTTTATTTTATTTTTTTAAAAATATTTTTCCCTGTGGATTTTTCAAATTTCGCGCCCTTCATGGGCATTTTTTAAAAAGAAACCAAACATCATAACTTCTTCAAAAGATGAATTTTTAAACAAATTATAAACACCTATATATATAAATATATATGTATATATCAATACATATAAATATATATTAGGATCCAAACATCCCCATAAGAAATAAATTGAGGAAATAAAATTGAAATACCTATTTACAGCCAAGAACCATTTTTTTTTATATATTTTTTTTGAGAAAAGATCACATACAAAACAAGGTTTTCAATATGAAGTATGTTTTAAAATGAGTATTTCTTGCAACCACAAATAGCTTTAAATATTTCCAAATAGCATAATAAATTGTAAATCCTTTCAAATTGAAACTACTAATTAAATGAACCTGATTTCCTTGAGTTCAAGAGGATCCAAAAACGGTGCTCAGCTCCCAACCTCATCTCCACAGATTTTCACAACCACAATCCAAAACCCACAAAACTGCAACAGTTCTTCCTCTCCTCCATTTTAATTTTCCAAAAACTTCATCATCCAAAATTGTGATGCAAAATCCAAACATAAGGATAAAACCCTAAAACTTCAACCACCACCCTCATAAATTCATCAAAATAGAAAAATAGAAAAAATATCTAATTTCTTTAATTTTTGAATTTCAAACTTTCAAATTTGACTTTTAAATCATTTTTCAATTCCAAATTTCTCAAATTGACTTTTATGCATTTTCTTTATTTTCAAATTCAACAAATATCCAATAACTTCAACAAAAATAATTTAAATTCTTTCAACAACATAAATTTAATTAATTAATAAATAGATTTAATCAACGATTAAATTAAATTAATTAAAATAAATTATATCTCAACATAATTCCAGATTGCATAACTCAACAGCTTAAATACCTTAAGCCATTTAATTACCCCTTTTCTAACTTGCAATTAAATAATGAAGAGAGGGCACAATATTCAAAACAACACAACCTGACAAACACCTGACGACACACTAGGACTAGGGTGATGACTTGGCATGAAAACCTAGCTACTATCTCCCAATTGAATACCGTTGGGTATTGAACACACACAACCAATGAAGCTAGGTGGAGTCGATGTCCTGTACCTATCAACCTACAATTCAAGTAAACAACAACATATAGTATAAACAACATAAAATACACACCGTGAAGAGGAAATCTCATAATCGTAGGGCACTCGCAAGCGAGTGATGCGATACCATCCCCTTCACCAATATAATGCAACTAACCGACAGATCTAACATATTAACATATTTCAAAGCATAAAACATCTTTAATTCAAATAACCACTATGCTAATCCAAAGCATGGAATAAAGATAACATCTAAATAACCCTTTGGCTGCTTCCGACTTTAGGGGGGTGATGATTGCTGCTTAGAGATTCTTTGGGATTTACATTTGTGACTATGTGTCTGGCCCTCCTGGTGCTAGGATTTGGAGAGAGCTAGCCCTTTGTTTCCCCCACTCGCAGGATCTTAGTCATCTTGCTAGATCGATTCAGGTGTTACTATCCAAGTTTAGACTTCCTTCCTATGATAGAGAGGATGAATTCTTTTGGGCCTTAGATAAACAGGGGGATCTCTCAGTCAGATCCGCTTATAGTTTGTTGACTAATGTTAGTCTTGTGGAAGAACATTAGAGGAGACTTTGGAATAGGTGCTTGATCCCTAAAATAAAAAAAATTTGGTGGATGACCTGCCACAATAGGATTCTGACCCAGGACAATTTGAGAATCTAGGGTTTATGCTTTCCCAATCGATGCTTTCTCTGCAAAGAGGGGGAAGAAATTGTCAATCACCTCTTGCTTCACTGCCCGTTTGCTGCTGAAGTTTGGGGGATTGCCTATGAGAAATTTGAGGTAAAGTGGGTTATGAGCAAGGATCTTTTATCATTTATTCTAGGCTAGAATGGGCCTTTTTTGCATCCTCTAGTTCGGAGGCAAACTCCCCCATCCTGGATTGGTGTTTATGGAAGGAGAGGAATAATCGAGTCTTTAGGAATACTAAGTGGAGCCCCAAGGAGGTGTTTGGGATTGGTGTTAGGCTCGTAGAGGAGAATATCTTCCTCTTTGATGGGAAACTTCCTGAGGTTGGGCCGAGGGACTTTGAAATAAAAATGGCTAAGAAATGGCACCAAGAGCTAAATGCTAATGCCTTCGACAATAGGAAACTATTAGCTAGGAGGAACACCAAATGGGAGCCTCCAGATTGTGGATGGTTTAAAATTAATTTTGATGGTGCTGCTAAAGGGAGTCTAGGAAGGGCAAGTATAGGTGGGATTATAAGAGATTTTATGGGCAACATGGTGGAAGGGTTTGCTAGTGGCATAAGGATTCAGTTGGCCCTTGTTGCTAAGGCTCATGTGCTGTTCATGGGTCTCAAAATTGTTGTCTCTCTAGGAATTGTTAATCTTCATATTGAGGGAGACTCCAAGGTGGTGATGGATGTTGTGGAAAAGGAAAGATTCATAGGTTGGAACACCAAGGACATCTTATTGGATGCTAGTTTTCTCATGACTAAATTAAGAGACAAAAAAGTGACTCATATTTACAGAGAAGTTAATAGTGTGGCAGATGCGTTGGAAAATCTTGGCTTGGGGTGGGACTCGGCTAGATGTTGGAGGAAACCGAAACAATTGCTGCCAAACATTCAAGCTTTGATCGAGCAGGAAAAGGCTTACATGGTAAATAATGACTTACAACTTCTGGATGACGAGGACTGACGGGGGGGCCCATTGGCATTTTTGGGTGTGGTGGTGGATTAATGCCTTTTGGGGTATGAAGGACAGGTGGAGTGCCACGAGAAAAGATGAGAGGGTGTGGAGTAGGGGAAAGGGCATTCACGTGTTGTTTCTTTGGGATGGGAGAATGGGTATAGCTTATAAAAATATGATGATGAGATGGCAGGGAGGAAACATTATTGATGTGATCAAGCCTAGATTTGGTGACATGATATGGGTTATTTGGAATGCCGTGATTGCTTCTCGGGAGGATGATGGTATTATGAGTATTAAGTTTTGGGAGAAAAGGGTACTTGGTTTACCTCCTAATTATTTTTGGAGATATGAGTGTATGAATAATGACGGGACCATCCAAGATGTGTATTGGTTGTATTCTAGAGGTTTTGCACCGGCTAATTTAATTGGTGGTTCCTTCGGCTTTTTTTGGTTGATTACTAATGTTAGCTTGTTGGGTTATCTGCATGGGATTTTGTGCCTTTCCTGCCTTTCTACCAACTTTTGGCTCCTTCTCTAGCATCAAAAAATCATCAATTGTGTTGTCTTTTCTCACTGTTGCTTAGTTCCCCTCTGCTTGTGTAAATGGTTTGAGGGGATTAATTGTTGTAAGCCCTGCATTAAACATCCTTGTTTGATTTTTGTGCGCAACGTTTGGCTCTGTTATTTCTGCATTTCAAAATATTTCTTGATCTTCCTAACAGTATGGGTGGAGATCGGGTCCTGACGGAGCCGGATAGCTGTAATGAATTCTAGAATAACCCTCTAGTCTAGCATATCTGCATTGAGGGAGGTATTGCCCTGCTCATGGAGTATCTGGTCGGCCATGATCCCATCCTTTCGGGACAATTTGCATGTTCTTGGAAGGATAGAAGGGTTTATGTTGGGGGGATTTCGTTTGAAGTTAGTGAGGAGGTCATTGCGTAGGCCACGGGCTTGAGCTGCGAAGGGAAAAAATACCCCAAGCACACCAAAAAGCTAGACCACGAGAGCCTTAAGGCTTTCTTCAAAGGAGAGGAGACTTCAATCAGGAGTCAAGCGGGGTTCAAAAGAGCCGAGCTCCCCAAGCCATGGGATATGGTCTGCAAGGCTCTGATGAAATATGTGACATTGGAAGGTAGGTACAAAACTTGTTTTTTCTATCACTTCCCTCTGCTTAACCATCTCAGACATAAAATGCTGCTTAGCTTTCCGTTTTTCCTTCTTATGGACCTGGAGAGCTTGGTGGATAAATGTAATGTGGCGGCCTGTCATAATCTTGGTGATCTCCCACCTCTCCCGCTCCATCAGGGGCTTATCTTTCACCTGTACCACTTTCATCTCGCCCTCTACCCACCTAAAGTCATCTTTGTCTGTGTTGAGAATATTGATCCCATTTCTTCGATTCACATCTCCTTGGCCGAGTCCATGAGCCCTCCTCAAAATCCTATTGCTGATAATGTGGGGAGTATCAAAACCAATGTGGCCAATAAGAAGCTTAAGGGTGGGTTAGGCTTGGCTCATGCTAGAGCGGCGGAAGGGCTCTGTGAGCTAAAGGCCACCCAGGTTGACATGGCTGCTAATGTCACTAAGCCAAAGATGAGCAAGGAGAAAGGTTTGCAGGCTACGACTGCTAAGGAAGGCAAGGGCAAGGGCAGGAATGTGGTTGGGATTGACTCCAGAGGGGAAACAGTTGTTGGGACCATGGAGCTGAATGGTGGGGAAAGTGGTAGGAGGAGATTGGGGAGGCTGTCCAAGAATAGCAAAAAGAGACTAATTATTGAGGACTTAGAGGTGGAGCAGTCTGACAGCAAGGGTTACAAGGAGGAAGAGTCTGATGATGAGACTGATGATTTGGGGGAGAAGCCCCTACCTATACCGATGGATAGCAAGACTCCTTGCCATGGCTCTGACTTGGACACTCCATTGGTGACTGAGCCTGGTGAGATACAGGAGACTAGGGATACTAGGGAAGATTTAGATATGGTGGCGAAGAGATTGAACACCCTGGACAAAAGATTTAGGGGTTTGACCTGCTTTACTATGAAACTGAGCCACTTTGTTACTAGTGTGCTGTCAAATGTCATAAAAGAGGAACTGGAGGGGAATAATAGCCAGGAAAACAAAGAATGGGTGGGCGATGAGTAGTGGACCTCTTGATCAAGAACTAGGACGAGGCCAGTTAGCTGTGCTTGTTGGTGGTTTGTTGGCTGTTTTTTGGCTGTTAGTGTGTTGTCACTAGGCTGTCTCTATGGTTTTTTCTATTAATTTTTCCTATTGTTGTTTCGTTCCTTTTTGGCCCTAGTGGCTCAATGTGAGGGGTACAATGCCCCGTAAATGCTGTTTAACTTTTTAAAAACATCTGAATAACTAGAAACTCATCAAAGCAACATATCCACACAAAGACACACTATCCAACCAGAAGGAAAAATGGAGGGGTATTACATCTACCATAATCTCGTGCATTCAATGATACCCACAAATTCAACACAAGTATCATTACCTTCTAATAGATACTCAAGTTCCCACATACAAAATGAAAATAACCAATCCATTATATAACATGACATCTAGTAAAACTATTTCCTACACTTCAATAATTAATCGACAAACATCATCACAACCATATCACATCTCATAATCACCTTCACCCAACTTGCATGAAAACACAAAAAACATTCAACATCAAAGCACTATTATCAATTTGTAATATCAACAAAATAATCCATTCAATAACTCTAATATCCATACTTTAATGAAAAATACACCTCTATATTCATCCCATATCTCTCAACCATTTACATCTAACATCCATACCTACATACCCATCAACCATAACATCACACACCAAAACTACAATCCCATATCACAATCTCCACATGTTATCACCTCAAATTCTAGTCAAAACTAATCATATTAGCTGAAACATCTATCAACATAACCCCCCTAAAAACATCATGACCTCTCAAAATAACATTATCTCACTAAACCACTTCCATAAAAATTACAACATAAACCCATCTAACCAAAACATCTACCAACAGTACCCAACTCAAAATATCATACACCCTAAACAACAATTCACCAAATCAAACCCATTTACTAACTCTAATATATCCACTCACACCTACATTCAATAAAACTATTCACATATTCACCAAAACAATACATCACCAAATTTTCCCCAAGGTCGATAATAAACACACCCCATATCCATTTATAACACTAGATCAACATACTCACTCTCACACACCTGATCAATTTGGCTCTATAGATTCAAGATCTACAATAAAAAAATTCAAAAGTATAAATGGGACCAATGGAGAAGAGATAAACACTAGAGGACACATGCCCTTATCCTTTTGATAGGACAATACCCATGCCATACTTTCCCAATAATTTTGAGATTCCTAAGTTTGGAAAATAGAGAGGAAAGGGAGACCCTTGTGAACATTTTAGAGAATTTTGTGTAGCTTTCTTAGAGGTTGTGCATAATGATACTTATCTTATGAACCTCTTCTCAAGAATCTTAGGAGGACATGACATGGAATGTTTTTCTTGACTTCCATTTTGTATTAATTTTTTTGAAGAATTGGCAAAAAAAATCATTTCAAAATTTTCCTATAATACAAAACATGAAGTCTTAATGGAAGATCTATGCATAATGAAACAAAATAGTGGAGAAATTTTTTCCTCCTTAAGACAAATATGGATAACATTAACTAGTAAATATCCATACAATATTCCCAAGAAATAATTAGTTCAAATGTTCATCCAAAATATGAATACAAAAATAGGATTCCACCTAAAAGTTCAATGCTCTAATACTTTTGAAGAGGTCATAGAGAAAGGGCTTACCACTAAAAAAACCTTATACCAAAGGGATCGTGAAGATATTCAAAGACAATAAAGATGAACCACCAAAAATATATGGTAACAAGGGAAAGAGGATTCCCTTACTAGGCTCTTAGGGTTTTTTACCCTAAGGGCACTTGGTTTGGAATTCCACTCTTGAATCCTCTTTGTTGATAAGCTTATGGGTAGGTTCATTCAAAGGAAGGGATGAGATGATGAAGGTTGTGAGAAGTGTGAGCGAAGTGCGGCTAGAACATGAAAGTACAAAATGATACTAATCTAAATGTATGTAGATGTGAATAAAATAAAACTAAGCTAATGTGAAACTACTCTAAAATGACCTAAAATGTGTATATTCTAGAAAATAATAGAGGAGGACGAAAGCTATGCACCTGGGAAATTGATGTTGTAGATGAATGCTCATGGGAACCTCTAGAAAATTTTTGAAGATAGCAAGACACTTATGCCAAGTGGGGTGACCTAGTCCTCCAATCGAGAAACTTTGCCAAAACAGGTTTCGGGGAAATGGGTGACTAAAAATGTAGAAACCCTTTTCTAGGCCTAACACAAGGACAAGGCCGCCAATAGGAGTGATCTAGTCCTCTTGTAGCTTTATGAGGAATTAGGGCTTGATTTTGTGGGTTCGAGTTGATGTTTTCCTTTTCTGCAGTAACCCGTGTCTGGAACTCCCGAAAGTGACTTGCAACTTGTCTTTTTGTCCTTCCTAGGGTTTTATTCTTGGATATGACTTGAGGAGAATGTTGGTACTTCTAGCAACACTTTGTACTTCACCAAACCTACATAAAATATTGCAATCGCATGCAAAGACTAAGAGATTTATGGGGTTAGGAAATAGGGGTTTGCCTAATTCAAACCCCTTTGTAGGTGATTAAACCCAAATGAATGAAAGAAAAGGAATGTAAGATTGAAAGATAGACTTAATGGAAATGCTTACCAAACCTTTGTTGTTAATGGTCTGCAACATGCAAGAGAAACTCCAATGGAGATAACTTGTAAACCCTAATGCTTGTTTTCTTGCTTGTGAAGTCTTGGATGCTTGATTACTTGTGGAGAGAGAAAAATGAAGGTGAAAACCTTTATTTGTACATGTAAAATCCTAATTTTCCCGAAATGCAATTGAGAGGCTGACCATAGGCTAACCCTAGGGTTTAGGAGGAAAGATTCTCATTGAGTTTTTATTTAAAATTTGAAATTTATGCCTAAAGGGACTACATCACCCAAAGTGGTGACCTAGTCCACTTGGGAAAATTTTAGTTGTGATCGAGAATTAATTTGTGTTTAATGAAGTTAATTAGTCTTGCCTCCCAAAACACACTTAGGTAAGGACTAGAGATACATTAAAGGGGCAAGTTAGCATAGAAAAAGGGTTAACTTAGGGTTGATAAGCCTAGATAAGTGTATAAATACATCTCAACACTTTACAACACTTTGTCTTAAGGCATAGGAAGGTGTACATACAAAGAAGGTGTTATTTGGGTGAATTATGTTGAAAAGGTCTTAGAAAAGTGAGGAAATGTGTTACAACACTTCACAACACCTTAGTAAAACACCATTAGGTTAGTGTTGAATTGCAAGCTTACAAGGCTGAATAAAGGTAAACAAGGCCAAAATGAGTGAAAAAGTGCCAAGGTATACACTTTTTGGTGACATAAAAGATTATGCAAGTTCCTCAAATGAAAAGCCTTGATTTTGGTGTAAAAATAAAAACATGGCCAATAATTGTAAAAATAAAAATATGGTCAATAATGGTGTGGTTGCTACCAAGATGGCCCAACATGTTCAACCCTCCTTATGCTTTCAAGCACCTCCCAATATTCAAACCTCGATGAATGTTCAAGATAACTCATAGAGAGGGCCTCCTAGACAAAATAACATCCCAGGATGGAAATATAATCCTTTCAGAGAGCCCATCAAATTTGTAACCTAAAAATTGGTCTATTCAAACTTAGTAACACTCTTAGAAATCAAATAGTATGAACCTCATGTTAAACCCACATGGTGAAGAGACATTGATTTATGTGGGTACCATAGAGTGAAAGGACACACAACTCTAAATTGATTCAAGCTAAATAATATTATTCAATACCTTATTTATAGGGGATACATTATCTTTGCGAACCAAACTAATACCTCAAACAATGATCATGTAATATTCAAAGATCAATTACATAGCCTTTGGAAGGGAAATGCCTCCAACTAAAGTAGTACCTTGAATAATAACACTAACTATAATTCTATTCAACATGAATACACAATAAACCAAATTTAGGAAGCTGATAATCAAGTTTATACCATTACCGTAAAAATAAAATATCTTGAGTGTGTTGTACAAATCCTAGAGGTAAATTTAACCTTCAAGGTGACTCATTTAGAACCCATACCGCATCAAATATAACCTTTTGGACCACTTGGTATAAACATTAACACATATATCTATCCCTGAGCTTCTATGTATATCACCAATCCATAAAGTTGTTGTAGATAAAGCTCTTAGAGAATATTTAGTACCTATAGATTTTAATATTAACTAGTTTCAAGCCATGTTTAGACATCTTGCTTCTACACATTATCTGAAATTTACCAAAAAAGAATGAAATATCATACATCTACTCATAATGATGCTTTACATATATAAATTTTAATCCATAAGCACGAGATTAAAAGATTCCTAATAGATGGTGGAGTTGGTTTGAACATTTGTGCCTTGAAACTAATAAAGACATTAAGATACTCCAAGGGAGTTATAGGACTAAATAAAAAAATAGGGCTTTCTGATTACATAAACCTACAAATTGGAGCCACAATCTAATTTTCTCTCCCCTGCTATGTAAACCCCATCAAAATCCTTTATTTGGAATGTGTAAACCCCCACCATATTCTGGAAAGTGTAACCTCCTCAAGAAGATATTTCAAAATTTTATTAATTTTAGTAGTACAATTTCTCAAGATCATAGATTTTGATTCGATTGTTGGATTTTTAAATATAATGTATCATTGGAAAGATCTCAAGAAGATTCTTGTTCAAAAAATAGAACCTAAAGGTATATTTTGGTTTTTGGGTGCTTCAAATTTGACTTCAAATATTTTTAATAGGATTTTAGAAAATAAAATTATTAATATCCCCAAATGATAAATGATATTGAAATGATTTCTTCACCATTGGATTTATTTCATCATTTTGGAGGTCTGTGTAAGATTTTGTGTCCATGCATGCATAAATACCAACTTACTAAAAATAGTAACTTGCCTAATTTAGCCCTGATTGAAAAAGAAACAACATTTTCTTTTTCGGTGATGCAAGGTGTTGGTGCTTTTTACCACATAGCGATTGTAGTTCTCTAAGAGGTATCTAACCTCTATTGTGGATGAATACAAAAGGCTAGCGGCCAACTAACGAGAGTCAGTTAAAGACTGACCTTGGTGCAGGAGCACCTATTTGATTTCTTGCCTCCATGAGGCCATTTGTAAATAGTTGCTCTATTTTGTGTATTGGGTCTTATAATAAGGTTTATAAAACCATTCTATAGGTGTTTGAGTCTTAGGAAGTAATATTTGAAGTCATTTGTCAAATAATGTTTAAAGTTGTTCCATATTGTAAAAATTGTAAAAGTTGCTCAAGAAAGTTGTCAAGCAACTTGTCAAAAGTGTCATTAAGGTGTTTTGTCAACAAACTAACTAAAAGGTGGTTAAAAATAGTTGGTTTTGGTTTTAAATCTATAAGTACATCCTCCAAAACTCGAATGGAGAGGTTGGAGACATTATTTGTGAAGTTTGATGAATGGCAACCTCAAGTTTGTGTGCATTTTCTGATTTTACATTGTTTCCAGGTTGAAGTTGTGGTTTGTACGGACTGGTATGCACTCAAATAATGGATTATCATATATGGATGGAAATATATCTGTTTCTAGTTTCCAATTATTTTTGTCTCATTCAATTTTATTAAGTTTTGTGGGAGATATGATTATTTTGGTGAGACTGCTTATTTTAACAATATTGTGCAGAATTTACAGTCTGAAAGAATGTGATGGTACGGATTTTAAAGTATATATTTTGGGTCTGAAACCAAGTTTATATTGTTCCTATATGAATCTAATTTCATTTTCTTCAAGTCTCATCAAATTTCATTAAGATTTGAATAAGTTATGATCATTTTAGTGAGGGCAGGTTTGAACCCTGTTTAGGGTTTGCAGTTTTGGGAAAAATGAAATAACTTCTTTTGGGCTACCATGGTTATGTTTCCAATGTGACATAGAATGAACAATAGAATGTGTTATAAAAAGATTGATTTGGATTAATTTTGAAGTATTGTGAGATATGTTTTTGAATCCTCCTAACTCTGCATCAGATTGGTATCAGAGCTCAGCAAAAGGTCTGGGCTGAGAAAGAAATTGGTTTTGGTATTGTGATTTTGTAGTTGTGTTTTGGTTGGCTGCAGGTTATGTGAGAGCTTGATTGCTGCCATTGAGAAGGCAGAGAGAAAAGTGAGTTGTGAGCAAGGATATACTTTCTGAGACCATCTATAAAAGATGGAGAACTTGAGAAGGCATTTGTAGGCAGAGGAGGAGAGAAAGAAGAGAAAAAGACAAGCAAAGATGGATAGGGAAATTGCTGAGTTGAAGCAAGAAATGAAGAGGTTGGATAAAGAGTTCCAAGAATCTATGAAGAGGATAGAACAAATGATGAAACAAGAGACAAGTTGGAATTTGAAATTGAAAAGGAAGATGGTTTGGCCTATAAAGAAGATTGTGAAAAGAAGAAGAAATGAGAAGATGAAAGAGGAAGAAGAAGCATATGAAGATGCACATGAAGAATTCCTAGATGAAGACAAAGATGTTCCAAAGCATGAAGATAAAGGATGTAAAGTTGTTGCAAAAATTACAAGGCAAGAAGGTGAATGTATTATTGATATAAGAAACCTGATTTCAGGACTTGAAGAGGTTGATTTGATTAAGGGAATGATCATGCATGAATTGGTCATAGAGGTTTGCAAAGGATTGATGAATGATGGAGGTATTATGGTAGAAAGTTTGTTTCATTTCATTATGTTACTAATCCTTTGGACAAAGAATAATTTTCAGGTTGAAAAGACAAAGGAAAAAGTGCAAAGGAATTGGAAGATCAAGAAGAATACAATTCAAAGGGGCTTGAATTCTTTTGCCCTCGAGAGTTTGGTGCACGAGCACCTATTTGATTCCTTGCCTCCATGAGGCCATTTGTAAATAGTTGCTCTATTTTGTGTATTGGGTCTTATAATAAGGTTTATAAAACCATTTTATAGGTGTTTGAGTCTTAGGAAGTAATATTTGAAGTCATTTGTCAAATAATGTTTAAAGTTGTTCCATATTGTAAAAATTGTAAAAGTTGCTCAAGAAAGTTGTCAAGCAACTTGTCAAAAGTGTCATTAAGGTGTTTTGTCAACAAAATAACTAAAAGGTGGTTGAAAATAGTTGGTTTTGGTTTTAAATCTATAAGTACATCCTCCAAAACTCGAATGGAGAGGTTGGAGACATTATTTGTGAAGTTTGATGAATGGCAACCTCAAGTTTGTGTGCATTTTCTAATTTTACATTGTTTCCAGGTTGAAGTTGTGGTTTGTACGGACTGGTATGCACTAAAATAATGGATTATCATATATGGATGGAAATATATCTGTTTCTAGTTTCCAATTATTTTTGTCTCATTCAATTTTATTGAGTTTTGTGGGAGATATGATTATTTTGGTGAGACTGCCTATTTTAACAATATTGTGCAGAATTTACAGTCTGAAAGAATGTGATGGTACGGATTTTAAATTATATATTTTGGGTCCGAAACAAATTTTATATTGTTCCTATATGAATATACTTTCATTTGCTTCAAGTCTCATCAAATTTCATTAAGATTTGAATAAGTTATGATCATTTTAGTGAGGGCAGGTTTGAACCCTGTCTAGGGTTTGCAGTTTTGGGAAAAATGAAATAACTTCTTTTGGGCTACCATGGTTATGTTTCCAATGTGACATAGAATGAATAATAGAATGTGTTATACAAATATTGATTTGGATTAATTTTGAAGGATTGTGATATATGTTTTTGAATCCTCCTAACTCTGCATCAGACCTGTCCTACACTTTTGGCTCTGTAGGACCAAGGTAGGTAAACCTCAATGTATTCATAAGAATGTCTTATAACTGGTAAGAATAATTTCTATATAAAAATTACAATCCCTACACACTCAAAGGGATAGTCATTATTCTTGGTATTTGCAGACCAGAGAATAATTACATGCACCAAAGAGCAAGGGAATTTACCAACTCAAAGCAAGAATTACTTCCCGTAGGAAGACAAGGTTTAATATGGGGTTATGTACAACACTTGGATCACCATGCTTAGAACTACAGTCTTACACCAAACACAAAGGTTGCAAACATTATTCAGTGCCTCATCCATTGGGCAACGAAGTCACAAAGTATAATTATGATACTATGAACTTATCTCCATATAGCCTTACTACTATGAGATATTTTAAGATATTAAAAGAGTAATTCTTAGTGAATCCTGAGGATATACAACCATGAACATGTAATTTAGCTTTTCAAGCATTTGATTAACTCATTAAGTTAAAGCAAGAAAATAAATTACACTTTCAATTAAACATTGAAACTAAAGAGTGAAACCCTTGATAAATCCATTCATAATCCATGGCACACACACAGGAGAGAAAACCATCTTAATTTTATAGATTTCTTTTGATATCAGTAATTAAAAATAATAGCATACTAACTTTATGCAAATCCTCACCCGGGATGATTTCCTAAACCATGTTCACAACATTCCAACATTTAAACTAACTATACAGACTCCACGGTTTCAGACCCAAAATTATGACCCTACAATGAGCCATTAAATCTGCTTTATATAAAAGGAGAACAACAAGCATTAGGCTACATTGTCAGTACAAAATTGAATTTCAACCTAAAGTGAAATTCAAATTCACATTCCTTATCATTCGATAACATCGTGTATGATCAAAGGAATAAAAATGGTTACACAGTAACCAGTTGGAGAACAAAATTTCGTGCAAAGCAAACGCACGTCCACGTCCACATGATGAAATAGCAGGAAAAGACACATCCAAAAAACCCACCACCGGTAACCATCAAGAAAATACACGGCCCCAGTACAGTCAACACCTTCAAGTATACACCTGGGAGAGTGATGGAACCACCTTTCCCTTACCAGCCTTGTTAGCACAACCCCTAACAACCGGACTTGGTGGCAAAGAAATTATAGGTTGAACTACCAGGACCTCTTCATTTACTCCCATGAGATCAGTTAAGGTGGTTGAGTAAACTGATAATCTGAATCGGTGTCAGATTCATTACCATCAGAATCAGATATGACCATAGGGGATGAGCACCATATTAGCTTCTTTCCAGTATTCCTAGTACCCTTGGGCACTATGGGAGTAATTGGCTCCATCATGACTGGCAACCTTTGGGCTCCTAGCCTTGCACTCCTGCGTTCAGTTAATTTATCCATAGAGAAAAAAGGCCTTACAACGCACCAGAGAAGAAAACTTCTTGCACAACAACAAAATAAAGTGCGATGCTAATTCACGTAACTTAATCAACATTTATAGAATGGCTTAGTGTGCAGGATATAATTTCTTGAAAGTAATTCAAGCACTTGAACAATTAGGGATTAATACAGCCATGAGTGTTTTCAGCAGGATGGCACTGTTCGCATGACGGAGAAAAACAGGGGGAGATCCTCTGGAGAAAGAAAATTTGTGCCATTAATGAAACAAGCAACAATAAGGCAGTATATTCCACATTGACGAATCACACACCCCTCCTTTGAATTTGAACCACTAATTTGGAACACATCTGGCGAATAAAAGGGTTGAGATCAAGTCAATGAGTATTGACAATCCACTTCAGCACCAAGGAAAAGACATCCAATCAAAACCCATGAAGATAGGAGGTCTGAACCACACAGTGGGGCCCACATAGCCCCATTGGCCAAAGAAGAAAGACCACACTTCACCCCCTCATAGACCTTGCAGTACCATTAAGAATATTTACTTTGATCATGCGAGGTGTGTGAGAGGTCATAATTAACCCCGTTATTAAAGACCATCACCAATGAAGAGATGACCATACGTCACCGCAAACACCTCGGGAGAAATCCACACATCCATTCATGCTAGATGGTGACATCTCGCAAACCTCGCACCACTTTTGTGACGCTAGCAGGAAAACCTGCGAGGTTGGAGAGAAACAACCCAAATCAAAACCTACGATCGGACAATTTGCTAGACTTCAGATGAAACAATGAGGTGGGACCGAATAGTGAAACCCTTGATGGTATGAAAACAAAAGTTGTCTTGGCAGAAAGATCGGCAAGCCAAGTGAAAGGGGTCGGTAAAGACACGACCGGAGAGGGATGAAACCTCACTTAAGTGACCGGTTACCCTTGGTAGTAAGTCACTGTTGAAACATAACAAGAGGGTTTTCAAAATTTGATAATTAAAAACACCATGGGTAACTTTGAAACCCAAAAACTCCAGCTCGCATCACTAAAAATTGAAATTCCCATCAGTGGCTCCAACTAGGGATGTATGCCCCCTGTGGGCATAGCAAGAATCCATAATTTTTGGTTTCACAGACCTCATTATTGAATTACACAAGCCCTTTGACAGATATATTACCTTGTTCTGTCAACTAGACCCGTGTAAACAAACTTGGTAGCCCCAGGCCACCAAACAAGAGAAATCAAGATCTACCCCTATCAAAAACAAAATTCTCCATTTTCTAACGCAAAAACAGCTTGCAGCATTCACTATCTGATGTTTCAAAACTCATGGGATAACCAATACCTTTGAGAATACTATGGTGGCTACCCATACTCTGTCCCTCTACTAAATTAAACCAATGCTTTGCCCCACCATTTTAAGAGCAGCACATGACCATGATAATACTTCACCTTATCTTGCTCTTGGTCATATTTCATAGGATGCTAGCTTAACTGTACCAGGAAATGGAAACTTCTGTAACTTACCTGGTCCGTAACATCATCCATTCTGGTACCATCAGTTTGCACATTGAACTGAAAGTTGTCATATAGAACAGTGTGCATGGTATCCTTACTTCCATCACCTAACAAAGATGATACATAGCTCCAGGAATTTCCTTCTTGGAATTTCCTATTCAAGTTTGGTTGCCACTCTATGAAATTTTTCAATTGGGAGTAGACCAGGGCATTACAGAAGTTAGCAGTATTGGCTACATCATTCTTCAGGGAATGCACAAACACATTCATCTCCGACCACTCCATATACATCTTTTCTTGTACTCTTTCATTCATTTCTATACGAAAACTCTCAGAGACAGGTTTAAAAGCATCAATTTCACCTTGATTAGAAAAGATAGAACAATGCGTATTGGCTTCCTTATACTCAACACTACCTGTTGAATATGTTGATTTATAAGTGAATATTTCAGCACAATCTGGAAACCTTTTATTCACCACATCAATGCCAGAAGGCAATAACACATCCATCTCCACTTCACATAGATATTCAGGAAAGACCATAGTACCAATGTGTTCATTACTATAATGGCTACCTCCAATTGTACTCTTCTGACCACACACATCATTGTCCTTAGATTGTTCAACATTTATACAGCTTCCCTATTCCACTGCTAATATATCTAGGGCACACTCCAGTTATACATCATCTAACAATTGTTCCTTCACTTGGAAATAAACATGGGGCTCTTCATTCCCACCCAACTCCAGTAAAAATAAAAACTCAACTGCATTCTCAGTACTGCAATCATTACCCTTAAAATCATAATCACTAGCTTACAATAGAATCTCAGTGACATGAGAATCACAATTAGGATTAGGAAACACAATAGTTGTTTCATACAATCCTACATCATTTTCCCCCTTAATTTCTTCAATATTCATGCAAATAAATTGTAATGAATGAGCACTACCTTTATTTTGTGTAGATGCATTCTTGGCCAATTCTTCAATCTCTATCCATTGAATCACTTGAGCCAAATTAGCAGGTTTCAATTCCTCTGGTAAAGAACTCAGTCTTGGTTCATATAGTTCACAAAATAAATCAATGCATTCATAATCATTAGGTCTTTGATCTATAGGAATTTGTATTAAGATTCCCAAAAATCTCAAGAAAAACTCATATGGTGATTCCTTCTCTTGCCTTCTCATATCATACAGTTCTAATACACAAGAAACTTGATCATCATCACTCAAATTGGACTGAGTTTCAACTTGGGCCCCATTATCATCCAACTGCATTGGTGGAGTTATAATGGTTCTAGTAAGAATTTTATCATCATCATTTTTTTTGAGTAGCCAGTTCTGACATTCTATTAGTACTGGTTAAGCTAGGGTAATCAATACTTACAACCAAATACCTCTTCATCATTGAATATTTCATATTATTCTCGATTTCCATAGCTAGTTGGTATGCTTGGTGCAGAGTAGTAGGCTGTTTATCCCTTAATAAAAAACTCATCCTCTTGTTGAAAGCACCAAGATACACAACCAAACTTTTAGCCTCATTTGGTCTTATTTCTTTAAGGATTTCCCTTAAAGCTCTTGAAAACCTGAGATTAAAATATGGGACTAACTCCTCCTCTTGTATGTGAATTCCCATAAATCCTTTTTGTAATACCCCTCTGTTTTGTCTATTGTACGAACATTATTGGTTCCTAGTTTATGCTTTAGTATTGTGATGTACTTTGACATTATAGTTGGTTATAGTTTATCTCTATGGTTATCGTGATGTATCTTGACTTGAGGATCCTACTTTTGATGTGATTATTATGGCATGTTTGGAAATAGTTGAAGTGTATATTTAATTTATGATGTTCATGCTTTCGATTATGCTGCTATGTTAGATGCATCAGTTAGAACTATTGTATTGGTGAAGAGGACGGTATCGCACCACTCGCTTGCGAGTTCCCTGTGGTCTCGTGATTTCCTCTTCATGGTGTGCCTTATTTATGTCATATTATTGCATGTGTATATATATTTTGTGTTTGCAGGTTGACAGGTATAGGATATCGACTCCACCTAGTTTCTCAGGTCCGAGCGTGTCCATTACCCAATGGCAATCAATTGGGAGATAGTAGCTAGGATTCCATGCCAAGTCGTCACCCTAGTCCTAGTGAGTTGTCTGGTGTTAATCGAGCTAAGTTGTCTTATTTGGGTCTTCTGGCTTTAAACTCAAGCTTATTGTGCAAGCTAGGAAATGGTAAAATATATGCTCTTATAGTTAAATTGGAAATTACTTTGTTGATTTATGTTGAGATGTAGTTTATTTTATTGTTAATTTAATCTAAATTATTAAATAAATTAATCATTGAGTAAATCCATGTTATTAATTGATTAAATTTATAATGTTGTAATAGTTAAATTACTCATTCTGGGAATTTTATGCATATTTGGGCAAAATTGAAAATTAAAAGGAAATGAATTTAAAAGTCAAAGTTGAAAAGTTGGAAATTCAAAAATTTTAAAAATTCAAAAATAGATATTTTCCATTTTTGTTTTCTAAAATTTATGAGGGTTGTTGGGTTTTAGGGCAAAATCCTTATGTGTTTGAATTTTCTTGAGAATTTTGGGGATCTTGAAGTTTTGGAGAAAATTGGAAATTGTAAAAGGAGGATTCTTCAAATTTGTGGGTTTTTTTATTGGAGTTGCAAAATCTTGAGGAATTGGATTGGAAGCAAGAGGGAAAGCTAATCATCATCTAGTCATCTTCAAATTCAAAATTTACCAAGTTCTTGTATTTTTTTTTATTGTTTTTGGAAATTTAAATTTAAATGTGTTGATGTTGAAAATCTGGTTGCAAAATGTTTTCAATATCCTGGTTGTGAAATGCAATGGAAAAACCCATATGGAAAACTGAGTTTATTGTGAAAAATCTCACCTTTAAAAAAAATAAATTATAAATAATTTCTCCAAGGAAGAACAATGGAGTTTTGTTTTGGTTTCAACATGATATCTTTGAGAAAATTTATTCTTCTCCTCCATCTATCTTCATTGGAAATTTAGTTGTAAAATATATATATATATATATATATATATATAAAATTAAATATTTGTGTCCATGTTGGGGTTGAGGTCATGCCCCATTTCTTTCATTTTCAAAAGTGAAAATATAAAATTTTCTTTCAGAAAAATAGGTCTGTGTTTTTTTTAAAAACCATGAAATTACACAGGGAATTAAAAAAAAATATGTATAAAAATAATGAAAAAGGAAAAAATAGGGGAGGCGCAGGGGGCTCGACCCCCACCGCGCCCCCATGGGAGGCGAGTGAGGGGAGCCGCACCTTGCGCGCACCCCGCCCCCTCCTTACCTGCGCATAACCGCCCATGGAGGACGACTGTGTTTACACACAGTCGCCCCCATTCATGGGGGTCGACTATGTGTAAACACAGTTGCCCATGGGATGTGCGGCCAGGGAGTTACACCTCCCTTTGAATTAGGGTTAGCCTTTTTTTTATTAGTTATTTTCTTTTTTCTTTTTTATTTATTTATTTATTATTATTTAATATTATATATGTTATAATATTAAATATTAATATTTAATATCATAAGATGTATGTTATTTTAATATTAGTTTAATAATGAAATTTATTAGTTTTTAATATTATAATAATGATATTAAGGCATTGGTATGTTATTTTTTTTTACATTAGTGAAATTTGGATTAAAGGTAGGAATTAAATTAATTAAATAAATAATTCTTAAATGCTTTTACAAAGGGGAATTGTTCTTGGGAAAATAGGTTGCACAATCTTAATTATATTTTACTATGGCATGCTTTTAATTATTAGTATTAAATCAATGGCATATTGAAAGGTTAAACATGATTTGACAAGAAATGTGTTGGCGTCTTATTTAGTTAACAAATGATTTTTCCTTAGACCTTTTCAACTTCTAACATCTTATCCTGAAACTTAGATGTTAAACTAATCTTGTTATCATTGAACAATAGTGAAACTTTAACATTGGAGTTGAATTTTATTCTTTTCCTGATTTATTAAATGCGGTGAATTCCTAAATTTTAATGAGGAAATGGGTTTAGTGAACCCAAAGTAGGATTGCATTTTTGCCTTGATTATTGACCTATTCGTGTCGTCATTGGGATATGTGGGCATGGTACTTGTAAGTCTTCTGGATAGGGTCCTTTCTTATGGTGGGTTGTCGTGTCAGGTTGTCAACCTATTTTGTACCCTTGGGAAGCATGTAGTAAGTTGTCAATCATTACCCGGCTTCCACGAACAGGGGTCTATTTTGTTTTTGGTATTAGGGCGGATTATGGGATCCGTATCTCCTTGTAAGGAGTGGCCTTGTTCTATGTTATACCTCCTAGAGTTGGAGTGGTTTGAACACCTTTGTTGTGTGTCACTTTTGAGTATCCTTGGGATTGTGGAGCTGTTCCACGTGTCGTCATAGGGGAGTGGCTTGTAACGAGGGCCGGCACATGAAGTGGTGTGAGGATAACTCATTACAAGTTATCTAATCTAGTGATAACTAAATTAATCTATTGGGAGAATCAAAAACTTAATAAGATAAGTATGCCTCGCTCATGCATGCAAGGGCTTGTAAAGACTTGGGTTGAGATGGGAAGGCCTAGAATGGCAAGATTATCATCTTGTCACCACGAAAGATAACTGATTCCGCATTGGTTTACATGAGGGGCCGGAAGTCGTTAGAGGTTACCAGGATAACCTGAGACAGGGGTCGGGACCTAGGAAGACTCACCAGGATAACCTATGTAACAATGTGATGACACTTCTCCTAGGTCGACAGTATGTTCGTATCAGTGATGCAATTGATCAAGTAATTTCTGGAAGCATTGTAACCCTGTTATTAAGTGTTGTTACAGTATTTATTTTAGTATGGTTGTGTTAGCCTATGTCTAGAGGTAGACGTCCTTGGTTAGAGATTCTGGTTACTATCTCCTAGCACGGGGGGTGGACCTTTGGGTTCCACTTGGTTGGGTGGAACGTGTATCTTACTCCGTTGGGTTTTCCCTTGTTCATGTGGATGAGACTTCCAGTTGGAGAGCTCGTGGTTGTTTCGGTTGTTGTTCTTCTTGTTATCTTTCCATTATTCATGTTATCTTTACCCCTCTTGTTATCGAGGTGGAATTTATAATTGTAACCCTATATTGTTGGACATGCCTCATTCGGGGAAAGAGTGATTGTAATCTTATGGTTTTGAATAGATTAATGAAATCGAAAGTCTTATCTTACGTTTGTTGTTATTTCACCTTCTTGGAATGTATGCGTAAATTTATCAATTAAATAATTGTCATAGTTTTATTTGTGTTTGTTGAGGTTCTATATAACCTTTGTCTCGTAACCTTAGAGGTTGTTAGCATTAATTAATTAACTTACTTATTATTTACCCTTTTTTTAAAAAAAATATTTTGTTTTAGTAGTTAAATACAACTTCCTCTAGGGTTGTGTGGTAGGGCGTTACACTTTTCTCAATGTGTTGGGATTGATTCTTTCACCAAATTGTTCCATAAAAGCCATCACCAACTGATTCCATGAATTAACATAAAAGGCAGGTAGATAGGAAAACCAATCCCTAGCATCACCTTTTAAGGATTGCACAAATAGTTTCATGAAAACATCCTCATGAATGATTTCATAATCACCCATTACATCTACAAAATGTTGGAAATGCTTAGAAGCCGATTCTGCAACTTGCCTTGTATATTGAGGCAAATACTTCCTAATTTTCTTAGGAATTGAATTAGGGTAATCACTGATACCACTAAACATAAAAGGCGTATACCTTTGAGTTACAAAACTCCCCAAAGGGCTTAATACAATGTGCTCCTTTTGCATATTTATGTCTGACCTTACACATGGGAGACTACTCAACAACATATAATTATCAGGCACATCACTTATTATCACAACCAGGAGTTTATTAATGACTGACAATAGCATTCCTTGATTTCCAAGATTTTATGCAATACAAACATGTTTCATAAATCCTTTTACATGTTGCACTACTAGAAGTATGGTAAAACTAATCATTGTTCCATTTTTTATGCTCGACATATAATTTGGAACCATTTTTATCCTTAATCAAAAACACCCATTATCATTAGAAATAGTGAACTATTTTAGTTTTGATAAAATACTTGGCAGTTGTTTGCAACATGTATCAACCTCTTTTCCAGACTGTAAATAGCACAAATCTGGGACTATTCCTTCATTTATTCACTGGTTCTTCAGACAAAGTCACCACCTCATCAATAGAGGATAGTATTTTATAAAACTTTGACATTTTGTTCTCTAAATTCTGCTAGATTATGGGTTTCACTACCCATTACAGAGTCACACCATACCATCAATAATATCTTTCACAATCATAATCCATTACCGTGGAAGTCTAACACTTATCTTCACGTCGAATAACAAGTTCTGGATAAGCACCTCCAACCCCTATGGTTCCTCTATCTTCCTTCTCTCTCTTTTTTTTCAAATTTCTCAGAAGTTCTCCCCAATAAAATAATCCTTCAATGAATAACTCTAGAACTCTTGAATCCTTTGTTTACAGGAAACCATAGACCACAAAACTATCAAGATTATGTTAAACATGCCTCCTTCTGCTTGGGTTGAAAACATTCACTGTGTAAATTCAGAACAACATATCATTTAATATGACTCTATACCAGCACCGGTTTGCAACCAAAACCATTGAGTTTTTTCCCTAGCAAATTTGCCATTTTGTTGGTGTTTTTTTCCACATAGAGATTATTGTTCTCTAAGAGGTAGCCAACCTCTATTGTGGATGACTACAAAAGGCTAGCGGCCAACTAACAAGAGTCAGTTAAAGACTGAGCACTCCTACACTTTTGGCTTTGTAGGACCAAGGTGGGTAAACCTCAAAGTATTCATAAGAATGTCCTATAACTGGTAAGAGTACTTTATGTATATAGATTACAATCCCTACACACTCAAGGGGATAGTCATTATTCTTGGTATTGGTAGACCGGAGAATAATTATAGGCACCAAAGAGCAACAAAATTGACCAACTCAAAGCAAGAATTACTTCCCGTAGGAAGAAAAGGTTTAATATGGGGTTATGTTCAGCACTTGGGTCACCATGCTTAGAACTACAGTCTTACACCAAAGAGAAAGGTTGCAAACATTATTTAGTGCCTCATCCATTGGGCAACGAAGTCATACAAAGTATAATTTTGATACTGTGAACTTATCTTCATATAGCCTTACTACTATGAGATATTTCAAGATATTAAAATAGTACTTCTTAGCGAATCCTGAGCATATCCAACCATGAACATGTAATTTAGCTTTTCAAGCATTTGATTAACTCATAAAGTTAAAGCAAGAAAAGAAATTACACTTTCAATTAAACAATGAAACTAAAAAGAGAAACCCTTGATAAATCCATTCATAATCCATGGCACACACACATGAGAGCAAACCATCTTAATTTTATAGATTTATTTCGATATTAGTAATTAAAAAGAATAGCATACTAAATTTATACAAATCCTCACCTGGGATGATATCCTAAACCATGTTCACAACATTCCAACATTTAAATTAACTGTACAGACTCCACAGTTTCAAACCCAAAATTTTGACACTACAATGAGCCATGAAATCTCCTTTATATAACAGGAGAGCAAGAAGCATTAGGCTACATTGTCAGTACAAAATTGAATTTCAACCTAAAGTGAAATTCAAATGCACATTCCTTATCATTCAATAACATCATGTATGATCAAAGGAATAAAAAACGGTTACACAGTAACTAGTCGGAGAACCAAATTTCGTGCAAAGCACGTGCACGTCCACATGATGAAACAACAGGAAAAGACATGTCCAACAAACCCACCACCGGTATCCATCAACAAAACACACGACCCCAGTATAGGCAACCGCTTCGAGTCTGTGCCTGAGATAGCGATGAAACCACCTTTCCCTTACCAGCCTTGTCAGCACAACCCCTAACAACCGGACCCGGTGGCAAAGTACTTACAGGTTCAACTGCCAAGACCTCTTCATTTATTCCCATGAGTTTAGTTAAGGTGGTGAGGTAGCACCGGTAATCCAAATCGGTGTTAGATTCATTACCATCAAAATCAGATATGACCACAGGGGACAAGCAACGTATTAGCTTCTTTCCAATATTCCTAGTACCCCTAGGCACTATGGGAGTAATTGGCTCCATCACGATCGGCAACCTTCGGGCTCCCAGCCTCACACTCCTGCATTCAGTCAATTTATCCATAGAGAAAAAAGGCCTTACAATGCACTGGAGAAGAAACCTTCCTGCACAACAAAAAAAGAAAATGCGATGCTAATTGCACGTAACTTAATCAAAATTTATAGAATGGCTTAGTGTGCAGGATATAATTGCTTGAAAGTAATTCAAGCACTTGAACAATTAGGGATTAATATAGCCATGAGTGTTTTTAGCAGGATGGCACTGTTCGCACGCCAGAAAAAAATAGGAGATCCTTTGGAGAAGGAAAATCCGTGCCATTAATGAAACAAGCAAGAACAAGGCAATATATGCCACATAGATTAATCACACACCCCTCCTTTGAATTTGAATCACTAATTCGGAACACATCTGGCGAATCAAAGGGTTGAGATCAAGTCAATGAGTATTGACAATCCACTTCAGCACCAAGGAAAAGACATCCAATCAAAACCCACGAAGACAGGAGGTCTGAACCACACAATGGGGCCCACATAGCCCCATTGACCAAAGAAGAAAGACCACACGTCACCCCCTCACAGACCTCACAGTACCATTAAGAATATTTACTCTGATCATGTGAGGTGTCTGAGAGGTCATAATTAACCCCATTATTAAAGACGTCGCTAGTGAAGAGACGACCATACGTCACTGCCAACACCTCGGGAAAAACCCACACATATGTTCATGCCAGATGGCAAAATATCACAAACCTTGCACCACTTTGGTGACGCCAACAGGAAAACCTATGAGGTTGGCAGGAAACGACCCAGATCAAAACCTGCGATCTGACGGTTTGCCAGAATTCAGATGAAACACTCAGGTGGGATCGGCCAGTGAAACCCCGACTGTATGAAAACATAAGTCATCTCGGTAGAAAGACCGGAAAGCCAAGTGAAAGGGGCCGGTAAAGACATGACCCGACAAGGATAAAACCTCACTTAAGTGAACGGTTACCCTCGGTAGTAAGTCATTGTTGAAACATAACAAGAGGGTTTTCAAAATTCGATAATTAAAAACACCATGGGTAACTTTGAAACCCCAAAACTCCAACTCGCATCACTAAAAACTGAAAGTCCCATCACAAGGTTTCCCTTTCACCCTAGATGATCCTATATAACCTTGTAGGCTCCACCTCCTTTCCCAATACTAAATACTCTAAACAATTACAATCCAATCCATCCCAATAAAAAAAAACATCAAATGATTTCTTTTGGGAATTTCTTGAAGGAATAATAACAAAGGATCTTAATCTCCAATACCCAAATAAAGTTATGCCATCCCATCATATCCCTAATCCTAAGCCATATAAGCATCTCTCATCATCATGCACTCCATCACTTATCAATCTCACTCAAGTAATTCCTATTCAAAATCCATTATTTTCATGCCAACATTCTAAGTTGAACAAATAATCCCATATCCTTATCCAAACTCACATCCCATTATTGATCTAAGTCAAGATCAACGTACAAAGCATGAAAATAAAGATCTAAAATGAATCAAGATCAAGTTACAAAGAAAATCTCCATAGATGATGATGAAATCAAAGTTAATCAAATATTTAATCAATATCCTATCTTTGATCTTGAAATCCAAGCTTATCCAATATTTAATCAAGATCCCATTGATGATTATGAAATCCATAAATAATATAATATTTGATCAATATTCTATCAATTTTCATGACATTCAAGATGATCCAATATTCATTCAAGATTTTGCTATTGGTAAATAAATCCAATATGATACCCTCATCTACTCCTATCCCATCCATGATCATAAAATTAAAGTTGATACCATCGATATTCCAACAACCTCCATTTCCCAAGATGAGACATTGGACTCCCTTAGATAAATAGATAATAAAACAAATGACATGGATCACATAAAACATCTAGTATGGATCACATTGACATTTCAAATGATCAAATGATGACAAGAATGACTAAGGATAAAGACACAATATCATATAAACTAGGATCATCTACTTTTATCAAATTAGGATATCACAAATGATAAAAAACAAACATCAGATGGTTCTCAAATCACAAAGATGAGTTATCAACTTCCGTCTAAAATAAAAATACATCTACCAAAGTATGTAGTATCAAGGAAAGGGATTAGGCTTGCATGAACAAGGCATTTTACAAATAGTTAAACACTTTCTTACAAATCTCAAATTTCAAGGTATCAACTATTCATCAACTAAGAAATCTAATGATGTTAGTGGTACATCAATTATATTAGGTTAATATCATTTGATGCAAGCATCAAAATAGAACTCATGTATATTCCTTATTGTAAGGTTTCTTTTGACACCCCTTCTAGCAACACAATAAAACATCAATCCCAATTACTTAAACCCACTAGTTGTGACAAAAAATAAAAAATATTACAAATAAAAAGATCAAAACAAAAATTTCAAAATATAATAAATCTAAAAATTAAAATGGACACACGAGTTCAAAATAAATCTTAAGAAAATTGGAACAAGTGAATCCAAGAATTCAAATCTAATAGTTAATAAAAGTATGGAGCCATGAGAAAAAATTATATATCTCAATGTGCATATTTGGATCAGGTCAACTCTTATGACAATAAGGATCACAATAAAATCTGGATGGGTTGTATACAAGTGTCATGATCCTGACAAGATAACTCCTCTATGCAAGTCGCTATTAACATATAATGACACCAACTTCTACATCAGTGCCATAAAATGGACTAAAATAGTTAATGATTATTCAAAGATTAACGCCATTTAAAAATACCAAAAAAAATCCAAAATAGTAAAGAGAAAAATCTCCCTTTGGTTAAAACCACTTCAATGGTGACTTGGGATAATCATCATCATGAAAATGTGACAAGCCAACATGATGTTTGACAAATAAAAAAATAAAAGAGAAATAATTCTTCTAATAGTGAAAACCATTATTATGGCACTTTGGATGAGTACCATGATGAAAGCTTAGGAAACAAGTTCCATGCATAAGATCAATTATCTTTGTGTACCATTATACTTTGCGGATAAGGACTAGGGCCCAAACTTAAAAAATGCTTGGATAAACTCTTGACATGTTTGTCCTTTGGTCACAAACTATCCAATATCAAGGAATTTCCTATATTACACTATCAAATTTCATATCATAGAGAAAATATAGAATTCCTATGGTACATTTTCCTTGGGTATCATATCCTAAATATTCCATCCAATAATTCTCATGAATCATATCCACCACCTAATCATCCTCCCATACTAGACTTGGTTCTCCCTTGTCATCAATCTCAAGCCTCCAATCCGATCCAAATATCCAATCATCTCTCCACAATCTAACCAATCCTAAAAGTAGCTCATCCAAATGCAATAATCCTAATCAATGCAATCTAACTATACAATCTAGTGCATCATCCAAAACATCCATTGGTTTATTTCCCAATTTGGCTACAAAACTTGATAATTTTTATTCACATTATCACCATCAAGATATGTCTTTCCCTATCCTGACATTATATTTTGGATGTGTCCTTCCCACATCATCATCAATCAATCAATAAATTTTTAGCATGACTAGTCCACTAAGATCACGTTTTCCTTTAAATTGCTATGGATTCTTTCATCTTTCTTGTGTTTTCATTTATTTGCATTTATCATGCTCCTTGAAGTATATTTCTATAGCAAGATCATGGTGTTTGATGGTATATGTTTGGAGGTGGTAAATTTTCTTCTAGGTCAATGCATAAATTGGATACAATATCACCTTTGTCTTATATATCCTAGTGCATACCATTCGTTTGTTGGTGTGAATAAATGTCTCGTACCTAGTTAATTCATTCACTAGGTAATTAGGGGACATATTCACATGTTAAGTTTAGTTAGGATATAAGATTCTTCTAGAAATATTATATCTAGAACTTATCTTATGTCTGCATCATTTCCTAGGTAGTTAGTTAGTTGTCACATGTAATAGGATTAAGACACATGTCTCAATCTTGTTGCATTTTATCTCTCACCTTTCATATATTTAAGCAAGGCAACATATGTAATTTTCCATATTCAGTTTGGCATTCTCACATCCTTAATGACAACATGATATTTCTACCATTTCTCTCTAGTGGAAGTTATTTTGTCTTGCAGGTGATTTAGGCGAGTTTGAGGAGTTTATCATAAACTCCTACATGGTATTGAAGCATATAACAAGAAATTTTATATTCTTGCATGCTCTCTTGTAGAAGGTTTTCATTATTTCTATAGGTGGTCTTGGGTATTGAACTAATCTTTAGATCTTACATCATTTCTATATTAAATAAAGGTTTCGAAACTCAAAGTCAACATATCACTTCATCATTTCATCCATAAAATCTTTCTTTATTCCATCTTTATCATTTTCTTCTTTCATTTTCTATCTTCCACCTAATATTTTTCCATGCATCTCTTCTTTCAAGAGCTCACCCATGCCATTTTTGTACAAATAATCTCTTGAGGGGGCATCAATCATTTTAATTTGTAAATTGTCATTTCTTACTTGGGTAGGGAATATCATCATTTTCTTCATCTCTTCTAATTTTTTCTTCTCAACTACTTTTTTCATTATTTTAAACAACATCACTAAATGAACATTATCTCAAAGAGGAGAAAAATATAGACACTAAAATAACACCTTTGGTGATCACTAATTATTATATTAGCATCATTAATTGCCATTATCGTTATTATCAAATTTATTACCACTATAATGATTTAATTGAATAATAATCTTTTATTCAATTAATATGAGTTAATTATCCATTCAAATATATCAATAAATCACAACCTAAGGAGATGGTGAATGGATAATGAAGAAAATCAGGAAAAACATTTTCAAAAGCAAACACACCCAAAACAATAGATCGGTGGAGCTATTTCAAAGAAATGATATCATACTAGTTAGGAGGAAATGGTGAGGTAAGTTCGTAGTATATGCTTATGCTCGGAAAATGTGGAATTGCATGGTCCTCAATGCCATCAAAGCCTTCAATAAACACCTAAATAAGGGAATTTTGAATGGGATTTTGGACATCCCTACAGTAAGGAGAAGCGAAAATTTAAAACAAGAAGTAACACTTGAATGGAATAACAA
>CM021104.1:557329315-557343792 GCA_007115665.2 Sequoiadendron giganteum | reverse complement strand
CTTACGCACGCATAGAGAATTTATCTTGCAAGTACAATTCCATCAACGCCCTTCAAGCTGTTATGAAATTTAAGCCAGAATAAAAGTAACGAAAACAGCAATAGGAATAAACACAGTAAATAAAATAGACAGCAAAATAAGATATTGCGAAGAACACAAAGATTACGTGGAAAACCTCCAAGGTGGAGGAAAAACCACGGGGCAAGGATCAATAGCTTTTATTATCTTAGAAAATCTCTTTACATCAGAAGCTTCGATTCAGCAATTAATTCTTCTTCTCAGAAAATTAATTCTTTTTCTCAACAATACAAATGAGAGATCAATAATGACATATTTATAAAAGAGAGAAAGCTTTCGAATGACATACTAGAAGCTTCTATTCGAACTAGATGTTTCTAAATAGGAAGTGGAAACATCTATTCGAAAAAGAAGTTTCTTAAACTTAAATTTAGACTTAAAAAAAAAACTAACATTCTCCCACTTGAAGCTAAATTTAGCCTTCACAACTAACATTCTCCCACTTGAAGCTAAATGCAAGACTCCTAGATACCAAACTGCAATTGTAGATGATCTTAAAGCTATTGATTCTTGCCCAAGCTTATGCATCAAGTCATTTGCAGCCCTGCCAAGCTCCTACATAACTCTTGCTTGGCTCTTGGCAGTATTTTTGTAAACATATCTATAGGGTTCTCAGCTGTATGGATTTTTTCCAAGTGTAGCTTTCCTTCCTCCAACACCTATTTAATCCAATGATATCTTAAGTCAATGTGTTTGGTTCGTGAGTGAAAGGCTAGGTTTTTCGCCAAGTGAATGGCACTCTGGCTGTCACAATATAACACACAATTGTCTTGTTTTATGCCTAACTCTCCAAGGAATCGTTGTATCCACAACATCTCTTTGCATGCTTCAGTTGCAGCTATGTATTATGCCTCTGTTGTGGATAGAGCTACAATTTTTTGTAGCCTAGATACCCAAGACACTGATGCACCTACAAATGTATATAGAAAACCAGTGGTAGACTTTCTAGTGTCCACATCTCTAGCCATATCTGCATCTGTAAAACCTTCAAGCACCATATCAGTATGACCAAAACATAAACAATAATGACTAGTACCCTTAAGGTATCTAAACATCCATTTCACCGCTTGCCAATGTTGTTTACCTGGATTGGTAAGGAACCTGCTGACTACTCCCATTGAATGTGCAATGTCTGGCCGTGTGCATACCATAGCATACATTAAACTACCAACTGTTGAAGCATAAGGAATCTTTTTCATTTCTTCCTTCTCTTTGTCATCACAAAGGCATGAACTGGAATTCAATTTGAAATGGGAAGCAAGAGGTGTACCAACTGGCTTGGCATCCTTCATATTAAATATGTCAAGCACCTTTTCAATATACTTTTCTTGTGACAACCATAATTTTTTCTTCTTTCTATCACGAATAATCTTCATGCCCAATATTTGTTGTGCTGAACCCAAATCCTTCATTACAAACTGGCTGCTCAAATCCTTCTTCAACCTGTTAATCATATCCTTATCCTATCCAACAACTAACATATCATCCACATATAACAATAATATAATGTACTTATCTTGGTCATATCTTTTGATGTAGACACAATGATCAGTCTCTAGTCTATTAAAATCATGTTCCAACATAAATGAATCAAATTTCTTATACCATTGGTGAGGTGCCTATTTCAACCCATAGAGACTCTTTTTTAACCTGCAACCCAAGTTCTCTTTTCCTTTTATTTTGAAACCTTTTGGCTGCTCCATATAAATTTCCTCTTCCAATTCTCCATGAAGGAAGGGAGTCTTTACATCTAACTATTCACATTCCAAATCTAGAGCACCAACAAGACCAAGAATTATTCTAATGGATGACATTTTAACAACAGGTGAAAAAATTTCATTGAAGTCAATACCTTCTTTCTGAGCAAATCCTTTCACCACTAACCTTGCTTTGTATCTCTTCTTCTCATCACCCTCATGTTTGATCTTGTACACCCATTTATTTTGTAGAGCTTTTCTTCCTTTTGGAAGCTTTACCAACTCCCAAGTTCTATTTTCCAGCAAAGAGTCCATTTCATCCTCCATTGCTTTCTTCCATTCTTTACTATGTTCATCTGTATAAGCTTCCTGAAAACAACTAGGTTCACCTTCATCAGTTAATAAAATATAATCAGAGGGAGAATATCTTTGTGAAACCTTATGAGGCCTAGCAGATCTGCGAACCAAAATATCTTGTAACGGCTCTTGCACGGCTTCTACTTCTTGTTGTTCCTCATTTCCATTATGCTGTAATGGTTGGTCATTATTTTTAGTAGTGGCTTCTTCCAATGGTGGCAGATTTTCAAGTTGCTCCTCTTGCTGTCTTTTAATTTCAACAAATTTCTACATCTCCACACATTTGTTAATATTTTTAAACATTTTTCCTTCATTAAAAATAACATCCCTACTTCTGATAATTCTTCTTTTTAGAGGATCCCACAACCGATAACCTAGCTCATTGTCAGCATATCCTAAAAAAATACATTTCAATGATTTTTCATCCAACTTGGACCTCTGTTCTTTAGGAATGTGCACATAAGCTTCACAACCGAAAAATTTCAAATGAGAATAATATAACTCCTTACCGGTCCATACCTTTTTGGGAATGCCTCCATCTAATGAAGTTGTGGGAGAGCGATTTATTAAGTAGCAAGCAGTACGAAGACCAGAATTTGAAAGCATACTTCTCACCTTCTCCATTATTGTTCGATTCATTCTCTTAGCTGTCCCATTTTGTTGTGGAGTGAGAGGAACTGTTTTGACATGCTTTATCCCATATTTACTACAATATTCTTCGAAGGCTTTGGAGCAATACTCCCCACCATTATTTGTTCTAATACATCTCAAAAGTTTGTTAGTTTCCCTTTCAATAGCCATATGAAATTTTTGAAAAACATCTAAAACTTGATCCTTACTTTTAATAGGGAAAGCCCACACCTATTTTGATGCATCATCAATAAAAGTAACGAAATAAGCAGCCCCTCCCAGTGATTTTATATTAATTGGGCCACAAACATCGGAATGCACCAAATCTAATATTTCAGTATCCCTTTTTGAATTATTCCTTAAGAATGACACTCTTTTTTATCTACCCATAATACAATGTTCACAAAATTTAAATTCTGTACCTTTTATTCCAGGCAAAAGCTTTTGCTCAGCAAGTATTTTCAGACCTCTTTCTATCATGTGTCCAAGTCTTTTGTGCCACAAATCTGCTGCAGGCTCCTCTGCAACAATAGCAATATCTGACTTTTGCAGCTTCGATTTTAATGTATAAAGAGTGCCTATTTTCTACCCCTTTGCAACAACCAATGAACCTTTTACAATTTTCCAGCATCCCTTGCCAAATACTATATGGCAGCCTTCATCATCTAGCTTTCCAACTGAAACTAAATTCATTCCAAGCTCTGGTATATGTCTAACCTGTTTAAGCAATAAACTACAACCATCTTCTATTTTTATTAAAACATCTCCCACTCCCTCAATACTATATAAATTATTATTACCCAAGCGAACCTTACCCAAATTACCAGATTTATAAGAAATAAAATTTTCTCTGCTTGGGGTAGCATGGTAGGAGGCTCCAGAATCTAAAATCCAATCAATATCATGATTAGAAGTATAAAGACATGCATCCTCATATGAAATAGTAATTAATACCTTACCATTTGATGCAACAGCTATAGTTTCTTCATTTACACTTGCTGGTTTTTGTTCCTTTTGCTCTTGCTTCCAGATTCGACATTCTCTTTTCATGTGTCCCAATTTGCCACAATGATAATAGGTGATTCTACCTCTTCTTGATTTTGATCTTCCTCTTGACTTCAAATGCCCTTGTCGGTTCCGATCAAATTTTCTACCACGATCAGCTAGGGCTAAGGCTTCTCCTCCCTGGTTCTTTGTCATTGATTTACGTCGTAGCTCCTCATTCATTAAATTGCTATTGACATCATCAAACTTTAGAGTTCCTCCAGGTGCCGAAGTGCTAATAGCTACGATCAAATTCTCCTAGCTATCCAGCATTGAACACATTAATAAGATGGCTCTAATCTCATCATCCAAAGTGATTTTAACAGAGGCAAGCTGACTAGTAATTATGTTGAACTCATTTAAATGTTCTGCTACTGAAGCACCCTCCTTCATTTTGAGATTGTATAATTTTTTCATCAGAAAATCTTTAATTGATGCAGTGTTCTTCTCATATAGATCATGAAGCTTTTTCCATAGTTATGCTGCTGTCTTCTCTCCTCCAACATTAAAATACACATTCTTAGCCAGGCATTGACGGATGGTTGCAATTTCCTTTCTATCCATCTTTTTCCAATCTTCATTAGCCATTGATGTGGGTTTCTTTGATATTCCTTCGAGCGGCAAATACTGATATTTCAGAATTAATATATCCTCCATTTGGGATTTCCATAAGGCAAAATTAGCCCCATTTAACTTCTCCATGTCATTTGTTGTGACCTCCATGCTACTCAACGAAAGAAAAAAAAACCTACACACACCAAATCTTCTAGCAACCTGGCGTTCTGATACCAGTTGTTATGAAATTTAAGCCAGAATAAAAGTAACGAAAACAGCAATAGGAATAAACACAGTAAATAAAATAGACAGCAAAATAAGATATTGCGAAGAACACAAAGATTATGTGGAAAACCTCCAATGTGGAGGAAAAACCACGAGGCAAGTATCAATAGCTTTTATTATCTGAGAAAATCTCTTTACATCAGAAGCTTCGATTCAGCAATTAATTCTTCTTCTCAGAAAATTAATTCTTTTTCTCAACAATACAAATGAGAGATCAATAATGACATGTTTATAAAAGAGGGAAAGCTTTCGAATGAGATACTAGAAGCTTCTATTCAAACTAGATGTTTCTAAATAGGAAGTGGAAACATCTATTCGAAAAAGAAGTTTCTTAAACTTAAATTTAGACTTAAAAAAAAAACTAACACAAGCCTGCTTGGATCTGCAGCAGCCCCGTTCAGTGGTGGTGGTGTCTTTCGGCAGTGAATGTATTCTCACCACCCAAGAGCTCGCTGCACTAGCGCTGGGCTTAGAAGAGAGAGAGCTTCCATTTCTCTTTGTTCTTCTCCACCATATGGCTGCTGCGTTGCTCCAGGGCTTTGTGGGTTCGATTCCTGGCTTGTTCGGTGATTCGCTGGTGAGTTTGCAAGCCACCCAAGAAGAGAGCCTGAGAAAGAATTTGATGACAAATCCAGTCTCTCCATATCGCCAAGCTTCTGAACCACAGAAGGAACGAGTTTGGCCAAGGAATTGTTTGCCACACTCAAAAATCTTTAAATCCGTAAATAGATCAAGATAAGTAATGTTTTTTTATCTAGAATTTGAATTCATGTCAATTTGAATTGTTTGTATGTACGGTTCTCTCTTCTGAAAAGATTTTAATTGAAACTTTTATTTCATAACTTTGTTAATGTTCTGTTTTGACTACCATTCTATTTTTGTTTGGCATGGCCATGCCTCCTCTATTTTTCTTTTGCTTGTGAGATATATTTTTTAAGGTTTGCTTATGTGTTTTTCCTTTGTATTCTTATATTTTATGTGTAGATTTTCTTTTTTAAGTTTTATTGGTTTTGATTTTTTTTGGAAATTTCTTTTGTGTTTTGTTTTGTGGGTGTTGCCCTGAATGGCTGCTTGTACTCGAAGCTCTGCGTTACTATTGATTGTTTTTAAGCGGTTCATCAACAAATTTACAAGATCCCTAACAGATGTACTAATAATATTGTGGGTTTCGTTTGTTGTAGCGATGCGAGTCCGCTCAATCCACCTCCAAAGAGGAATGCATTTAGGCAGGCTTCTCTATTCTCAGAAGGCATGTTGATGAATGCCTTCCACCTCTGGTTAGTTATCCAACTCAAATATGTGATTGATTGGCGTTTTAGACATAATTTTTTAGGTGGGTATCATTTTTTTACTTTATATTGTATGGTCTCTCCTTTCTGTAGGCTCTTTGGGAATAGCAATTTTTCATCCATTAACTATAGTATATCTTCACATAGGTGTGATTTTTAATTTTTATACCTTATATTTAGCGAATGATATATGATTCTGATACTGAGGGGTCAAAAATTAATAACAATTTTGGTACCCAGAGGGAGATTGCCATTTTCCTGGTGTGTTAGAACTTCAGAAGCATTTATTATGATACCTTGCACTGCTAGACTAATGTAGATGTTAGTATTAAGGCTCTAGAGGTCGTAAGTCCGCTTCAGATCAGGATTGTTCTTTCTTTTGATCTGGAAGCTCTTAAATGCTCAAATTACTGCACTTGGGTGTTCCCATGATATGCCACTAACATTAGTTTGGTCACCTGTTTTGATTTTTTTAGGTAGGGTGGTCTAAATCTACGACTAAATGAATTGTATAAAAGAGTTTTCATGCATTGTATGGTTAAACTGATCGAGTTTGCAATATTCTGATTTAGATTGAGTTTTCATGCATTGTATGTGTCCACAACTTCTCGAGGTTCTCCTTCAAACATTATACTGACATTTTCCTTGTGCTTAAGGCTCTTTATCATGGTTTGCAACTCCATCTCTAGAATTTGTAGCTTTATTTGCCCAATGTTTTGTTTTATCTGTACAAATGAGCAATAATTTCCAGTACTACACTTGTCATGCAGTTTAGGCAAGTTTGGGATTAACTCACAAAAGTTGCAGCTGCTAATATTCTCATAGGCTTGAGTTGCATCTCACTGATTTTTGAAATTCCTGCTTGATTATAGTAATTCTCTGACTCCTCAAGGTTCAATATGCAGATAAAATTTGGTGGCAATTTAGCCCACTTGCTTCCATAATAACTAAGTAGAACTACACAAAAACATACGAAAGTCAGAAGCAGCTGCATATTTGAGAACTCAAACGCACCTATGTTTCAGAGATGTAACGGATGGAAGACTTCTTTTGAGATATGAGAAACGTAGCTGAATTTATGTCATTGTTGTTTAAGAACACATTTGACTTAAAATCATGTTCTCAGGAGCAAAACCAAACATGAGGTCCTTGTGATTATTTAGTGTTAGTTGATCTTTATTTGATAGGTAACATTAAGTATTTCTTATATTAAGGCTTTGCGATATTTAAGTTGCCTTGTCTACAACATTGAATGCAAATCCTTGTGGACCTGGGACTATGAGCTAGCATTAAAACAGTATAAATTTATAACAAAATAGCTTATCACATTACATAGAGAATATGTTTGGTCCATTTGTACAGACACAAAAGAGGCTGGATAAAAACCTACTATGCTCCTCTGCATTAGGGAAATAATGGTCCTATCAACCTTCATGTTACTACAAATGGAGTTTAAGGATGACATTTGGAATGGTTCCATCAAGCTTTGTATTGATATAGAGTTTGAAGGTGTCATTTGGAAGGCCACTTGGATAGAGAGGTACGGGTAGAGCAATTGTTTGAGACATGTTCTTGTGAAAGGAGGTGTGAGCTTGGATACATAATTGTGAAAAGAGGATAATGTTTCCAAACATTTACGCTTCCTTGAAGAAGTAAAAAGCTAGGAATGACATATCACTCAAGAACTCTTGACTAGATATGCTAGGAGTAATGTCACCCTATGCTATTAACCAGGTCTTGAAATAGTGTTGGTCTTGCAACATTGTATAATTGATCTTACACTGTTTGCACTAGAGAAACATCTCCTAAGATTTGTCATACATATTTTGATAAATCTTTGCTATTCCTTAGATGCTGATTTTCCTTTCTCTTGACATTTTCATTAGTTTCCTAATCCTTTGTGTCTTTCACCTTTTCACAATCTCCCACACCCTTTTAAGTCTTTTCTTGTAAAATGTTTAGTTTAGTTATTATATAGATTTTGCTGCATTTTGCTTGTAATATATCTTTGCACTAAAATTAGGAAAGGTCTTGTCTGTTTGTTACTTCCATATTTCCGTCCTCTTAAAGCAATAGAATTTTAAGAAGTCAATGTTGGTAATGGTTGTATAGGTTTTTGTACCACATATTTACACAAGGTTAAGAAGCAATTCCATGTAAAACAAAAGGCAAGGAGGAAGAAAGATTTCATCATAATATCTACGTTGAGCAACAGTAAATAATGTTACAATGTCGTTAAGAATATCTGCTATCGAAAACAACATCTGTTTATTGGATATAGTCTTAAAAATTACAGTACTATCCATGAAATTACTGTCTGCCAGGTAAAATCTACAATTTTATCATTATGTGGTACTAGCTAGTCCTAGTATTGATTGTTTAGGATCAAATTATCAGACATATTGTGGTATAGTTTGCATCATGTCTCATGCTTGGCCCATTATCTCTGACTAGAAATTCTCACAATATCTAAGACACAAGCTGAAGCCGTTGAGTCCTTATAATTTTGAAGTAGTGAGTCTGAAATGATTCTGATCTTGTGATTTGAATGATGAACAGGTTGATAGAGTCTGAAGAAAAGGGACTGTAGATTATTCATTACTTGTATCCAGTGACTTGACTGACTGAGTATTTTAGAACTAATTGTGAGTGGGATTCCACGCACAATTATTAATTTTGAAAATCATTTACAAAATTATTTCGATCAGCTAAGTCTCTACTGATATATTTGTCGGCCAGTCCGAAGAAGTCATCGTTTGTCTCAACAATCCATCCAAACTGGGCCTCAAAATTTCACCTCTATCTCGTATACAAAATACTATTTAAGAATCTCGAGTCACAAAAGTATTCACTTGAATAAATTTTCTTAAATTTTCTTGTGATTCGCAAATTCCCATCATGCCTTCCTCCCTGCAATCTCATGTCGATCTCCCATCTCCCTCTAATCGACATTTCACAATTTCCAACTGATTTTAATGGCTGGCTTCAAAACAATCCTTGCCTGCAAAGAATGGGGGCTTTTCTATGTCGGAATTCCAGCTGATCTTCTCCAACAAGTGGAGTTCCAGAGCCGCCAATTATGTTCTGTGCCGGAAGAAGCCAAAGAAAGAGCTGTCACTTGTAATCCAGTGATGAGCTACTCTCGTACGCCCAAACCAGAGAGCTTCACCATGTTGAATTTACCAGAATCCAAACTGTTGAGGTAATGTTAAATTCGAGGGGTTATGTTTCTTATACATTTCAAATTCAAACTGTCTCATAAAAAGTTCCGTTTTTACATGGAATGCCAGCGAGACTTTCCGAGCATACTCTTTACTTGTGGCAGAGTTCGCACATAAGATTTGTAAAATCATTCTTGCCACAATTTCCACAATTTCTATCATTCTCATTTCGGAGAATACCTGCGAATAAACCGCTACATTTCTGATGCCAAAACTGTAGGCGAGGAGATGATATAATGTTATGAACATAAAGATGAAGATGTGTCGAGTGCAGCGCAGAGCATTTTTGTCTTTGTGAGTTGTAAAGGCTGGAGACGCTTTCATATTTTTAAGGTTAGATAACTCACTTGCTCTTAACATTTTTAATATGTTCATATATGCCTGGTCTTTGTGATTCCAGTTATGTTCATATGGACATGGTAGATCTACTATGAAGAATATTAATACAAGTATTGAAAACTGATTATTCTTGATATTGCTGATCTCAGGGGTGGGGACGGGGATGGGGATGGGGATGGGAATGGGGGTGAAGATGGAGAATTAAGGGTAGGGGTAAGATGAGTCATGAGTCAGAGACATTTGGCTATCACAGATAGAATGAGAAGTGAATTTTTGTAGAGTGACTCCTAGAATTTCTCAATTTTTATTGCAGTCAATGTAAATCAATTTTAATTTGTAAACTGATATGTAAATGGACTTTTTATTTAATAAAAAGAATTATTTGGGAGGGGTTGAGTTGGCCCCTCTCCTAGGACTCTAAGGAATGGTCACTGGTCATGATCATTCTTTTCAGTCTAGTGTCTTTGTGTTGATATTTGTATTATTTTTTATTGCAGAAAAAAAATATTTTTTATTTCATCATATTTAACAATTTGACATTTTTTGTTGTAGTTCATGATTTAAGTATTATAATATCTTCTAATTATAATGTAATCCAATAATATTGTAATCAGTCTTGTGTTATTAGAAGGTTGTAATTTAAACATGTTTGTTTAATGTCTTTTAATTTGGGAATTCATTAAGTGTTTGTGTGTGTTGTGTGTTTGAACATTGATACGAAGTGTGGGTTTTAATTTGTAGTCATTTTGTTTGCATTTAATGTTTATATGAAGTGTGTGTTTGCGCTTTGTTGTGTTTACGTAATGCTTGGTTGAACTAATTTTGTGTGACATTCATTTTAACTTACTCATTTACTTTGTGTGTGTTGAGCTTCAATGTTTACATCAAGTTGGTTGAACTAATTATATGGCATGTGTTTATATTTTGAACTTTCAAATTCATTTTACGTAAATTATGTACTATCTTTAACATTCACTTATGTGTGAAGTGTATGCTTGAACAAAATATGTGTGAAGTGAATTAATGTTGCAAAAAGTGTCTTTGATTTCTTTCACATTCACTTATCTCAATGCTTAAACTTTAGCATTTGCTTAGTATATGTTTGAAGTGTGTGTTTGAACAAACTTTGTGTGAAATGAGTTTTAACATTTGCAACCACTTCAACTAACTGTATTTGTACTTTGACATGTTTGTATTTTGAACTTCATGTGTATGAAGATACTACTAACTTTGATGCTCACTTCAGTGTGAAGTATGTTTTAACTTTGACATTCACATTTTATGTGTTTGTATTTTGACATGTTTGAACTTAAGTGTTTACTTTGTGTGTAGTTGAAGTAACTTTTTGTAAAAAAATTTTAAATTATGCATGTGTTCACTTTAGTGTGTTGGTACTTTGGTATGTTTGAACTAACTTAATGCATCTTTAAACTTTAACATTTAATTTGTATATGTGTGAAGTGTGTGTTTGAAAACAATATGTGTGAAATATGTTTTAATTTTAACAACCATTTTGTTGTCTTTTTATTATGGCATGTGTGTGCTTAAACTTTAGTATTTGCTTAATATATGTTTGAAGGGTGTGTTTGAACAAACTTTGTGTGAAATACATTTTAACATTTGCAACCACTTCAATTACATTTGTACTTTGACATGTGTGTAGTTTGAATTTCATGTGTATAAAGATGGTACTAAATTTGATGCTCACTTTAGTGTGAAGTATGTTTGAACTTTGATATTCATATTTTATGTGTTTGTATTTTGACTTGTTTGAACTTAAGTGTTCACTTTAGTGTGTTTGAACTAACTTAATGCATCTTTAAACTTTAGCATTTATTTTGCATGTGTGAAGTGTGTGTTTGAAAACACACTGTGTGAAATGAACAAATATTGGGTGAAATTTGTTTTAACATTGACAACCATTTTGTTTTGTTTTCACTATGGCATGTGAGTGTTTACTTTAGCATTTTCTTGATATATGTTTGAAGTGTGTGTTTGAACAAACTTTGTGTGATATACGTTTCAACATTGGCAACCACTTCAATTGTATATGTAGTTTGGCATGTGTGTGTATGTTTGAACTTTCACATTCACTTCGTATGAAGAGAGTTCTAACTTTAAAGACCACTTTACGGTATATGTTTGAACTTTGACATGTGTTTGTATTTTGACATGTTTGAACTTAAGTGTTTACTTTGTGTGTAGATGCAACTTTTTGTAAAGCATTTTTAGATTATGCATGTGTTCACTTTAGTGTGTTTGTATTTTGGTATGTTTGAATTAACTTAATGTATCTTTAAAATTTAGCATTTGGGCATGTGCAGGATCATGATGGGCCAAAAAGTGGCAATAGGAAAAAGTAGCGTTTTTCATTCGCCAAAAAACGCGAAAATCCCAAGTTGATTTTCTTTTGGGTTGGGTGTTAGTACATTGCTCCATAGCAATGCCCAAGCCTAATTTTTACAAATCGGACTTTCTTTTGGGTTGGGTGTCAGTACATTGCTCCATAGCAATGCCCAAGCCTAATTTTTACAAATCGGATATTCGATTTTTAAAAGTATAAAAAATCGAGGTTGGGCAATATTTGAAAACATTTAAAAATGTATTGTGGCGGTAAAATTTTGGTGCTGTAAAATGGATATCCGATTTGTGGCACATAAACCAAAGAGTAATTAAGAGGTGTAGGGTGGACAAGAGAGAGAGAGAGAGACAGATAGACAGAGAGACAGAGAGGGAAAGGGAGAGAGACAGAGAGGGAGAGAAGAAGGAAGGGGAATAAGGAGAGAGAGAGAGAGAGAGAATTAGGAGGGGGAAGGGAGATTTGAAGACAGGAAGAAGGGGAGAGAGAATTAGGAGGGGAGAGGGAGAGGGGAAGAAGGGAAGAGAATTTGTAATACCCCTCCATTTTGTTTTTTTGTGTGTTTGCTTCATGCTATGTTTGGGATGCAGCTACTATTATACTGGACACACATTGTTGTTTGTGTTTTGATTGCTACTATTGAGCGACATTGATTATCGTGTTATGTGGATTATCTGACTATTGTTTCACATGCATTATGGATTATTAATGTTAGTAGAGTTAGCTTGATATATTGTATTACGTGAATTATGTGTATGATGTAATGTCAGTCTTTGATGAGTGTATTGGTGAAGAGGATGGTTTCGCATCACTCGCTTGTGAGCGCCCTGCGAATCCATGATTTCTTCTTCACAGTGTGTATTATATATTGGATATACTATATTATGTTGTTTACTTGGTTTTAGGTTGTAGGTACATGACATCGAATCCACCTGGTTTCATAGGTTTGAGCGTGTCGATCCAACGATTAAGTTGAAAGGGAGATAGTAACTAGGTAACATGTGTCAGGTCTACGCCCTATCCTTAGTGTGTTGTTAGTCCTGTTTTGTGAGTCACAGTTATTTGATTTAAAGTTATGTGATTTTATTAGATGCTTTATTATTTAATCAATATTTTAGAATTATTGCATTGTTGGAAGTAGAGTTTATTTTAATATTAAGTGAAATTTATGCTTAGATGAAATATTTATGTTGATGATGAAATTGTATTTAATTAAATTTTAATTTATTTAATTAATTAAATTAATCTTGGAAAAGGTTGAATTTAATTATTAAATAATTAAAGTTAATTAATTGAGTTTATTGAAATAAAATAAATTAAATTAAACTAAAAAAATTGAAAGAAAAGTGAAATTGCATTTTAAAATCAATTTGGGGTTTTCGAAAATGGAAAAAGGAAATAAATGTCTATTTTCAATGTGCATGCATTGGAAAATTAGGGTTGTGTAAGATATTTTTGGATATATGTGAATTGCATGTATTTGATTTAGAAAAGGAAGGATTGGAGAAGAATTCATGCACAAGAGAAAAGTATTTTTTGGAAAAACTTGCACAAAGAAGGATTTGAAGCAATTTTGGATGGTAGAGTTTGTTTGGAGAATTATTTGTTTGCAATTATCAAAGTTCTTGGATTGGATCCTTGCACGTTTGAGGAAATTTTAGGAATTCTTGGGAGGAAGCTTGCATCAGATATTCATTTTCATCTGTAGCTTTGGATTCCAGGTTTTGTCTTGTTCGATTCATTTCATTTTATATTGTTTGCAAATTTGTTGTTATTATCATTTGTGAATTGGAAATTGTTGTTTGAATCTAGATTTAATCCATTAAAAATTTGAGGAAGAATGTTTAAATTTACTGTAGCTTTTAATTCCATAAATGGGGGTTGAGGAAACATAGTTTAAATTAAACCTTGAATTGTGTGTTCAACATTTAGGTTTTAGTATGAAGATATTACCCTGGTAAATTAGTCAGATCTGTTCTTCAAAAGAAAATTAAATCCTAGAAGAAAACCTTTAGTAAAAAAAAAGTTTTGTTTGATTTTCTATATTTAATTTTTTTTTTTTTGTAAAATTCAATGAATAGTGTTAAAAGAAATTTAAATTACACCTTTTGGATTTTGTGATGAAATTCTAAAAAAATTTAGTTAATTTCTTTAAAAAAATATATATATACTTTTCTCAATTTTATCAGCCATGGAAATTCTGGTAAATATATATATATATATATATATATATATATATATATATATATATATATATATTTATATATATATAAACTTATATATATTATATGAAATTGCATATAATATATATATAATAAATTATATAATAAACCTTTTATTTAAACGTCTGTCGAAATTCTCGTTTTTGAAATCCGCACTGTATCTAATGGCGGAAGGTACTTTTTGGTATCTGTGTTTTTCTTTATAAAAAAAATATATAAAAAAAATTAAAATTAATAAATATAAAGTGGACGGATGGGGAGGTCAAACCCCTCACGCATCCCTTTGGGTAGTGCACCCACCTTTTGGGGGGACGCACTCCCCATGGTGGGTGCGGCCTCCCTTAGGTATACCCGCCCTGTACATGGTACAAGTGGCGAGGGTACAGGCTTTTGCAGGGAGC
>CM021104.1:557233640-557329215 GCA_007115665.2 Sequoiadendron giganteum | reverse complement strand
TTTAAATATTATACATAAGATTATATATTATACATAGTTTCGTAAGAGATTATCATAAGTTATAAATTATATATTGAATTATAAACTATATTGTATATTCTCAACTAGATATATTAAAATAAATTATAAATTATTTATTGCAATTTTTTAAATAATATATTAAAAACTATATTAGATTTTTTAAAATTTTATATAAAAAATCGGATATCCGATGTCTGACACAAAACCTACTACCTAGAGATTAGGCTCGGGTTTGCTTCATAATTTGGCTAGGACATGCCAATCCTAAAAAGTCAACACAAAAACGTGTTTAACAACTTACCTTGCTTTTCTAGACTTTGCCCATGTAGCTGATGACTTTTTTTTTTATCCTAAATTGATGAAACGAAAAAGGTTTTTAAAGGAGATTCTCGGCTTTCTAAAAATATAAATTATTCTTTATTTTGAATTTAATAAATAATTATTATTCATTTTCTATTTGAATTATGATTAAAGTGCTGATTGATAGGATGATTGAAAAATATCTATATCTTTCAAATCGTATTACATTTTTTGAATCCAAAACATGCGTCACATTCTATGCTTCGCATACTATATAATTAAAAAAAATAAAAATGAATTTCATGAAGTTTTGACCACGTTAAGGTCGTTAGACATACGAGTTTTTATATCTTTTAAAAGTTGTAATAAAAAATTCACAATTAATTATTTACTTGGAAAAAAAATACAAAAAAATATGCATCACATCGGGACATAAGTACTCTACTTATATTTAAAATATTATTACAAAATATTATCATTTTATTGTGGTTAGGGTGGTCAGATAGACTCCTACTTCTTGTTTTTTCCCTAAAATTTAAGTACTACTACATTGAAATTTCAAAATTTTCCCAAATATATTTAAAATAAAAATAAAAATATCTAGTAGCTTAGAAACTACATTGAATTTTCTACAGATTCTATATTCTTACATATTTTTGAAATAATATAGATAACTTATTCAAATTTTTACGTCAAGTTGCCTAACTTTGATTTTTCTGAATTTTCATTGCCACTTAAAGACCTGTTTTTTCCATGATGATTCTGCATATACCCATTTACTTTGTATATGTGTGAAGTGTGTGTTTGAAAAGACTATGTATGAAATGTGTTTTAATTTTAAAAACTATTTTGTTTGCTTTTTTATTATGGCATATGTAAGTTTAAACTTTAGCATTTTTTCCATGATGATTCTGCACATACCCATTTACTTTGTATATGTGTCAAGTGTGTGTTTGGAAACACTATGTATGAAATGTGTTTTAATTTTAACAACTATTTTATTTTCTTTTTTATTATGGCATATGTAACTTTAAACTTTAACATTTTTTTAATATATGTTTGAAGTGTGAAATGTGTGTTTGAAAACACTATGTTTAAATTGTGTTTTAATTTTAACAACCATTTTGTTGTCTTTTTATTATGGCATGTGTGTGTTTAAACTTTAGCATTTGCTTAATATATGTTTGAAGTGTGTGTTTAAACAAATTTTGTGTGAAATACGTTTTAACATTTGCAACCACTTCAATTGTATCTGTACTTTGACATGTGTGTAGTTTAAACTTCATGTGTATGAAGATAGTACTAACTTTGATGCTCACTTTAGTGTGAAGTATGTTTGAACTTTGATATTCAAATTTAATGTGTTTGTATTTTGACATGTTTGAACTGAAGAGTTCACTTTAGTGTGTTTGTACTTTGGTATGTTTGAACTAACTTAATGCATCTTTAAACTTTAGCATTTATTTTGCATATGTGTGAAGTGTGTGTTTGAAAACACTATGTGTGAAATGAACAAATATTATGTGAAATATGTTTTAACATAAACAACCATTTTGTTGTGTTTTCACTATGGCATGTGAGTGTTTACTTTAGCATTTGCTTGATATATTTTTGAAATGTGTGTTTGAACAAATTTTGTGTGATATACGTTTCAACATTGACAACCACTTCAATTGTATGTGTAATTTGGCATGTGTGTATGTTTGAACTTTCACATTCACTTTGTATGAAGATAGTACTAACTTTGATGCTAATTTTATGGTATATGTTTGAACTTTAGTGTGAAGTATGTTTTAACTTTGACATTCACATTTTATGTGTTTGTATTTTGACATGTTTGAACTTGTGTTTACTTTGTGTGTAGTTGAAGTAACTTTTTGTAAAACATTTTTAAATTATGCATGTGTTCACTTTAGTGTGTTGGTACTTTGATATGTTTGAACTAACGTAATGCATCTTTAAACTTTATCATTTACTTTGTATATGTGTGAAGTGTGTTTTTGAAAATACTATGTTTGAAATGTGTTTTAATTTTAACAACCATTTTGTTGTCTTTTTATTATGGCATGTGTGTGTTTAAACTTTAGCATTTGCTTAATATATGTTTGAAGTGTGTGTTTGAACAAACTTTGTGCGAAATACGTTTTAATATTTGCAACCACTTCAATTGTATTTGTACTTTGACATGTGTGTAGTTTGAACTTCATGTGTATGAAGATAGTACTAACTTTGATGCTCACTTTAGTTTGAAGTATGTTTGAACTTTGATATTCAAATTTAATGTGTTTGTATTTTGACATTTTTGAACTTAAGTGTTCACTTTAGTGTGTCTGCACTTTGGAATGTTTGAACTAACTTAATGCATCTTTAAACTTTAGCATTTATTTTGCATGTGTAAAGTGTGTATTTGAAAACACTATGTGTGAAATGAATAAATATTGTGTGAAATATGTTTTAACATAAACAACCATTTTGTTGTGTTTTCATTATGACATGTGAGTGTTTACTTTAGCATTTGCTTGATATATGTTTGAAATGTGTGTTTGAACAAATTTTGTGTGATATACATTTCAACATTGACAACCACTTCAATTGTATGTGTAGTTTGGCATGTGTGTGTATGTTTGAACTTTCACATTCACTTTGTATTAAGACAGTACTAACTTTGACGCTAACTGTATGGTATATGTTTAAACTTAAGTGTGAAGTATGTTTTAACTTTGACATTCACATTTTGACATGTTTGAACTTGTGTTTACTTTGTGTGTAATTGAAGTAACTTTTTGTAAGACATTTTTAAATTATGCATGTATTCACTTTAGTGTGTTGGTACTTTGGTATGTTTGAACTAACGTAATGCATCTTTAAACTTCAACATTTACTTTGTATATGTGTGAAATATGTTCTAATTTTAACAACAATTTTACTGTCTTTTTATTATGACATGTGTGTGTTTAAACTTTAGCATTTGCTTAATATATGTTTGAAGTGTGTGTTTAAACAAACTTTGTGTGAAATACGTTTTAACATTTGCAACCACTTCAATTGTATGTAATACCCCTCGATTTTGATTCTTGTTCAAGTTGCTTTATGTTATGTTTGGTTGCAGTTACTTTGATACTAGATACATTTTGTTATGATGATTTGATCGCTACCATTGAGCGACAACTATTATTGTGGGATGTAGTTATCTGATTATTGTTTCACATGCATTATAGATTAATGTTGTTGTAGAATTAACATGAGATATTATTATGAGATTATTGGAATTATGATGGAAGTGTCAGTTTTGATGAGTGTATGGATGAAGAGGACGAGTTCGCATCACTCGCTTGTGAGCGCCCTACGAATCTGTAATTCCTTCTCCACGGTGTGTATTATATGCTGGATATAGTGTATGATGTTGTTTACTTGGTTGCAGGATTGCAAGTACATGACATCGACTCCACCTGGTTTCACAGGTTTGAGCATGTCGATCCAATGGTTAAGTTGAACGGGAGATAGTAGCTAGGTAACATGTGTCAAGTTCACACTCTAGCCTTAGTGTGTCATCAGTTGTGTGTGTTGAGTCATTGTCTGTCTTGCTTTGATGTTATTTAATTATAAAGAATTCTTGATTTGGAAATAGATATTTAGAATAATTGCATTTAAATCATGTTGATGATTATTTAATTTAAATAATGCAATGCGGATAAAATTTTATATTTAAATTATTTAATTAATTAAATTTAATCCAAGGGGGTTGAATTTAGTTATTAAATAATTTAATTAATTAATTAAATGTGATGTAAGAGAGTGAAAGGAAATAAAAGAATTAAAATTAATTTTGGAATTTAATTTCAACGTGTGGGAATTAAATTAGAAATTGTAATTAAATGTTTATTTGGGAAATTAGTTGCATCTTTGGAAATTAATTTATTATTTCAAATTGCATTTTAAATTGAAAGTGGGTTTTCGAAAAGTGAAATTGAAAGTGAAATTGAAATTGAAATTGAAAATTGAAATTCAAATTCAAATTCAAATATCTAATTTGCATGTAATGTGAATTAGGGTTGAATTAGGTATTTTTGATTTATAAAGAATACATGTTTTAATTTTAGGGCAGGAAAGTTTTTAGAAAAATACATTTTTACAGCAGGGAAGAAATTTTGGAAAATTTGCACAAGGTTTTGAAGAAAGTTTGATTGTAGAATTGATTGAAGGAAAGATTGTTTGCATTTGTTGGATTTTGGATTGGATTCTTTGGAAGATTGAAGAAAATTAAGGAAATCTTTGGAGGAGGCTTGCATCAGAAATTCATCTCTTCCTGTAGCTTCTTGTACCAGGTTTTCCTCTTTGTGTTTTATTGTTCTTGATTGTTTTTTTTAAATAGTATTGATTAAAGATTTGTTTGTTAAATCTGTTTTAGAAAACAAACTTGATATTAGAAGAAAAGAATTAAATAAATTTACAGCCTTTGCTTGTGAAAATTCTTGTGTGAAAATTGTGAAAACCTTAGTTGAATTTAAATTATTTGGAGAAATTGATTTTATTGTTATTGAAATCAAGCATAGAGATTGAACAATGCATTTAGAATGTTTTTAGAAAATGAAACTTTCTGTTTATTATCAAAAAACGGATTTTAAAATATGCAGTATAGTTATATTTTCATGGTAAAATGGTCTGATTGCGTCACCTATAACTTCACTTTTACAAACTGGGTTATCAGGCAATTTAAAGGGTTTTTGAATTTTGAAATTTTCTTACCCCTGTCCAAAAATCGTAAATACCCAGATTGTAATTTTTGAGTTATGCTTAAAACATGAGACTGCTATTAAGTTATTTTTCCCATGGCTGTTCTGAAAATAAAATAATAATAAATTGATATTTATAAATATTAATATTTTATGTATTGTTATTATAATATTAAAATATTATTTAATAATATTTTATATTATAATTTATAATACTAAAGTATTATATTTATTTATATTATTTTAAATAAAATTTGTATATTAGATTAGTGGAATTAAAATTATAAACATATGGGAAATTATTGTTATTTTAAAATGGCTTGTTAAAGTTTAATTGAAAAAGTTAAATATTTGATTTAAAGAATGCAATATATTATTGAATAGAGATTTAAAATTGGATTGATTAGTGTATATGGAAAATGGATAGAGAAACAATCTGTTATTATATTAAAGTGATTGAATGTGTTGAATAGAAAATTGAATGAGATATGAGATTTGGTTAGGAAATGGAAAGAGTTTACTTGCATGGATTTGTGTCGATTTAAAAGTAAATTAAGAAGTAGTTTTATTGATGATGCAATCAATTATGTTATTTATTAATTTCTATTTAGATTAATTGAATCATTGTGATTGGATTATAAAAGAGATATGGATTTAGTATATCCAAAAGTAGTATCTTCCTCATGCTTATCTTAAAAGATTTAATTCTTTGTATTCAATAAAGGGAAGTAAGTTTAATTGTTTTAGATTTCCAATAATGAAAAGGGAAATAGGGGTTATGATTATTTTAGATGATCTACTTATCATGTCTTTGACTTTGTCAACACTATCTATTGAATGAGTATGGATTTAAGAAATCCAAATATTAGATTTGATTGATGACTTGAATGCTTTTGTTGCTATGTCGTCAAATTACATTGTTGGTTTTGGGATTTAGTGTTAGTGCTAAATTATAAGTCTTCCAGAAGAACTTAGAGGATAAGGGTTGTTGAATCTTTATGCCATCCAGTTGTTTTCCCTTGGGTAGTGCATGACGTCTTTTCAGTTTTACCCGGTTTTCATGAACGGGGATGTTTGCACCTCCTTGGTTTAGGAGCGGATTATGGGATCCGTGTCTCCTTAAAAGGAGTGGACTATGTGATTGTTGTCTCCAAGATGTTTGGAGTGAATTCTATTATTTGTATCCTCCTTGTGTTGGAGTGGATTATGATGCCTAGTTGGTATGCACTTGTGGTTCCCTTGGTGGATTGTTTGGGTGTGTGTTGTCGAATAGAAGAGTGGCTTCTGTTAGCCGCCAGAGCCCAAAGAGGTAAACTGGATAATCTTCAGGAGTGATTTAAACAAGTGATAATTAAAATAATGTACTTGGAAGATTAGGACTAAGTTCTCACTAATCAAGATAATTTTACCTCACTCATAGACACAAGGGCTTGTTTAGACTTGGGATGAGTGGGAAGGCTTGGAATGACAAGATCAACTATCTAGTTCTTGCGAGAGGTAGTTGATTCCGAATGAGTGAGTATGAGTGTCGGGATTCGGTTGAGGTCATCAGGATTATTTTTGTCAGAGCCTATGAAGAATGCCCAAAGGAGATCTCATGACAAACCTTGCGATGACACTCTATCTATGACAACTGTTGTTGATTATTTTATGTGTATGGTTATTTGAACATACTTGATCTACTTTATGTCTGGAAGGAATGTGACCTATGTCAGTGATGTTGGAGTTGTACTTGTATTGTATTTGATTTGTACTTGTATTGTACTTGAGTTGTACTTGATTCGTACTTGTATGGTGAATGAGTTGTACTTGTTAATTCATTTGGTTGGTTATAACAGTATGAGTCAGTTTGAGTCTGCCTTTGGTTAGAGGTAGTAGATCCTTGTCCATGTTACTTTGTTACTATGTCCTAGCATGGGGGGTGGGCCTTCGGGTACCACATTGGTAGGGTGGAATATGCACCAAAACTGTTGGGTCCCCATCTATCTTCAGTACTTGGTGGCGATACATCTAGATGGACAACTCACGGTTCTTGTTGTAATTTCTTGCATTGTAATATTTTAACTTGTATAAGTTATTTTATCCCTCTTATGTTTATGAGGTGGAATTTTGTAATTGTAATCTTATGTACTATTACCTCATTCTAGGAATGAGTGATGTAACTATTGGTTTAAGATAATGTTTATGAGATTGTATCTTGGTTGATTATCTTATTATGTTATGTGGTATTCTTATGATGTATGATGTTTATTTCATAAAGTTTATAATGCTACAGTTATATGTAATATGTATGTGTGGGTTTATGTAATCTTAACCTTGTAGCCTTAGAGGTTGTTTTTAACTAGTAAGTGAATGTGTATGTTAAATGCACTTTATAAAAAAAAATTTGGTTCACTTATGATGTTAATTGCAACTTCCTTTAAGGTTACTTGGCGGGGCATTACATTGTATTTGTACTTTGACATGTGTGGAGTTTGAACTTCATTTGTATGAAGATAGTACTAACTTTGATGCTCACTTTAGTGTGAAGTATGTTTGAGCTTTGATATTCACATTTTATGTGTTTGTATTTTGACATGTTTGAACTTAAGTGTTCACTTTAGTGTGTTTGTACTTTGGTATGTTTGAACTAACTTAATGCATCTTTAAACTTTAGCATTTATTTTGTATGTGTGAAGTGTGTATTTGAAAACACTATCTGTGAAATGAATAAATATTGTGTGAAATTTGTTTTAACGTTGACAACCATTTTTTTTGTGTTTTCACTATGGCATGCGAGTGTTTACTTTAGCATTTTCTTGATATATGTTTGAAGTGTGTGTTTGAACAAACTTTGTGTGATATACGTTTCAACATTGCCAACTAGTTTAATTGTATGTGTAGTTTGGCATGTGTGTGGATGTTTGAACTTTCACATTCACTTTGAATGAAGACAGTACTAAGATTGATGCTCACTTTATGGTATATGTTTGAACTTTAGTGTGAAGTGTGTTTGAACTTTGAAATCCACATTTTATGTGTTTGTATTTTGACATATTTGAACTTAAGTGTTTACTTTGTGTGTAGTTGAAATAAATTTTTGTGAAACATTTTTAAATTAAGCATGTGTTCACTTTAATGTATTTGTACTTTGGTATGTTGGAACTAACTTAATGCATCTTTAAACTTTAGCATTTATTTTGCATGTGTGAAGTGTGTGTTTGAAAACACTATGTGTGAAAAGAATAAATATTGTGTGAAATTTGTTTTACCGTTGACAACCATTTTTGTGTGTTTTCACTATGGCATGCGAGTGTTTCCTTTAGAATTTTCTTGATATATGTTTGAATTGTGTATTTGAACAAACTTTGTGTGATATACATTTCAACATTGGCAACCACTTCAATTGTATGTGTAGTTTGGCATGTTTGTGTATGTTTGAACTTTCACATTCACTTTGTGTGAAGAGAGTAATAACTTTGACGACCACTTTATGGTATATTTTTGAACTTTGGTGTGAAGTTTGTTTGAACTTTGACATTCACATTTTATGTGTTTGTATTTTGACATGTTTGAACTTAAGTGTTTACTTTGTGTAGATGTAACTTTTTGTAAAACGGTTTTAGATTATGCATGTGTTCAATTTAGTGTGTTTTTACTTTGGTATGTTTGAATTAACTTAATGTATCTTTAAACTTTAACATTTACTTTGTATATGTGTGAAGTGTGTGTTTGAAAACGATATGTGTGAAGTGTGTGTTTGAAAACACTATGTGTGAAATGTGTTTTAATTTTAACAACCATTTTGTTTGTCTTTTTATTATGGCATGTGTGTGTTTAAACTTTAGCATTTTCTTAACATATGTTTGAATTGTGTGTTTGAAAAAACTTTGTGTGAAATACATTTCAACATTGGCAACCTCTTCAATTCTATTCATAATGTGTGTGTATGTTTGAACTTTCACATTCATAGTATATGTTTAAACTTTAGTGTGAAGTGTGTTTGAATTTAGGTATTCACATTTTATGTGTTTGAATTTTGACATGTTTGAACTTAAGTGTTTACTTTGTGTGTAGTTGAAGTAACTTTTTGTGAAATATTTTTAAATTATGCATGTTTAAACTAACTTAATATATCTTTAAACTTTAGCATTTACTTTGTATGTGTGTATAGTGTGTTTGAAAACATTATGTGTGGAATGAACAAATATTGTGTGAAATATGTTTTAACCTTGACAACTATTTTGTTGTGTTTTTACTTTGGCATGTGTGTATATTTGAACTTTCACATTCACTTTATGCATATTGTTTTCTATTGTATTGCATTTTAATTGTTTATTTTTCGATATTTAATGATTTGACATTTTTGTTGTAGTGTGATTATTTAATTTTTATAATATCCTTCAATTATAATGTAATCAACAATAATTAGTATTGTGTTATTAGAAGGTTGCAATTTAAACATGTTTGTTTAGTGTGATTTAGTTTGAGAATTCATTAATTTTTTGTGTGTGGTGTGATTTACTTATTGTTTATTGTAATGTGGGTTTCAATTTTAGATTTACTTATATGTAATTCATTTTGACATTTATTTTGTATATTTTTACTTTAACACTTTTGTATTCACTTTCTTTGCATTTATTGTTTATATGAAGTGTGTATTTGAGAGCTTTGACATACATTATTTTTTTTTTTGAAATGACTTTCAAACTTGTTTGTTTAGTGTTTTTAGTCACCCCCTACTTGTGAAGTTGAAGTGTGTGCTTGAACATTGATTTGCTTATAATTTATTGAAGCATGATTTTTAATATTGGTATTGACATTTATTTGATCCATTTTGGCATTTACTATGCAACGTGCAAACTGACATTTTAACATTTATTTTGTATGTTTTTACTTTAATACTTTTGTATTCACTTTCTTTGCATTTATAGTTTATATGAAGCGTGTATTTGAGAGCTTTGGCATACATTAATTTTTTTTTTAAATGACTTTCAAACTTGTTTGTTTAGTGTTTTTAGGCACCCCCTAGTTGTGAAGCTGAAGTGTGTGCTTGAACATTGATTTGCTTATAATTTATTGAAGCATGATTTTTAATATTGGTATTGACATTTATTTGATCCATTTTGACATTTACTATGCAACATGCAAACTGACATTTTGACGTTCACTTTGTTTGCATTTATTGTTTATATGAAGTTTGTTTGAGCTTTGACATACATTAATTATTTGTTTGAAGTGACTTTCATTGAACTTGTTTGTTTCGTGTGTTTTGACATCCACTAGTTGTGACGTGTGTGTTTGAACATTGATTTACTTATTGTTTATTGAAGCATGGTTTTGAATTTTAAAATTGACTTATATTTGATATATTTACATATTTACATATTTACTTTACATGTTTGACATTCACTTTGTTTATATTTTATGCTTGAGCTTTAACATAAATTAACTCTTTGTTTGAAGTGATTTTCAAATTTGTTTAGTGTGTTTCAATTTGGCATCACTATTTGTTTGTTTGAATCATGTTTGAACTATAGTTATTTACTTTGTATGCATTTAATTTTTGAACTTTGGCATTCAATTTATGTACCTGTTTGAATTTTGACATCCTTTTAAATTATTTTATCACTATGTGTGTAAGTGTGAGAGAGAGAGAGAAAAAGAGGGAGTGTTTGAATTACTTCATCACTCACTTATACTTGATCTCTTATTGTTTGTTGGTTTGTATGGATGGGTGGGTGTGTTTGAATGAGCACGCCATCCACATGACCCAAAGTGTATCCATGACTTATACAAATTTCGTCACTCTAATTGGTCATACCCCAATCGAAGAAGGCACATATTGGTCATATGCCATGTGGCAATGTGTTTGTGGGTCAGCAAAGGTAGGCACATGCATAACACATCCCACATCGTGATACCTCATGGAGAAGACACATGCATGAACTCGCTGTAGCCAAAGGTATACATGGCTAGGGTCTACCCATATGCTACTCGACTAGCATGGTCCAAGAAGCCATGAGGATCCCTCTACAAATGTTTGAGGCCCCATAATGCTCATCGCACAAGTAGGCTAACAAAGACAATCTCATAATGCACCTTCACATGTATAGGCACGTGGCATCGTGTAACATGACATCATCACCATCACTATGTTGGAACATGAGTGGGGTGTGGTATCATACTGCATCATATCAAAATATGTGCAAATACAGTATATCAAAGCATCATCACCAACACTATGTTGGAACATCAGTGTGTTATGGCATTGTATCTATCACATCATGTCGGAGCATGTGCATATACACTAAATATATAATATAATATGATAATATCACTATGGGGCTACCGAGCTTCACCTCTCATACGTACGAGGTTAACTGAACAATGCCAGAACAACATCTCTACGGGTGTCCTGACATAACTAACAAACCCATACTATTGTACTCAAATCTGTGGGGATAAGGTTAACACTTATGGATCAACTATCCTGATCCATCATAAGGGAAAGTAGTGGGTACATTTCCTCAGGATTGGTTGAGTTGAGATGCTTTGTGCCACAATATGTGTACGCTACACTCCACCCAAGGAACTTGCGGGTGCTACTATCCCTTCGCGGATTGAGGGTTTAGAGAACCAAAAGAAAAATAACTACTTTTGGTTACTCTTATATATAAGTTTCAACCACGTATGGGTTGGCCCTCAATCAGGTAACAAACATACAAATACACACAATGGTATGGTAGATCCCACACCAAAGTGTAACTTTTCCCCATGGATGGATACCAAGTATCACCATCACATGGATACATAAAGAAAGTACAGGTTTTCACAACAATCAAACAAGATACAGTTATTTGTTTCTTACATTTATAGGGGTACAACAACATACATGATTCCATAGGGACAATAATTTCCATAACCATGGAATACATATCATAACTTTGCATCTATAAACTTATATCAGGTTCCTTCACGCTACTCTTTTCCACAAAGTACATCATGCTAAGGTAAAAGCCATGAACACGTGATCACTTAACAATTCCACCAACAGATTCACAAGGATAATCTAGTGAACTCAACATACCCCAAGTACCTAGTGTATGAAACTGAGGCTTTGATACCAAGCTGTAATGCCCCATCGTGGAACCCAGGAAGCGTTACACTAAATAACCGAAATTTAGTGTGAAGTGTGTTTGAATTTTGATATTCACATTTTATGTGTTTGTATTTTGACATGTTTAAACTTAAGTGTTTACTTTGTGTGTAGTTAAAGTAACTTTTTGTGAAACATTTTTAAATTAGGCATGTGTTCACTTTAGTGTGTTTGTAGTTTGGCATGTTTAAACTAACTTAATATATCTTTAAACTTTAGCATTTACTTTAGTATATGTTTGAACTTTAGTGTGAAGTGTGTTTGAATTTTGATATTTTATGTGTTTATATTTTGACGCGTTTGAACTTAAGTGTTTACTTTGTGTGTAGTTGAAGTAACTTTTTGTGAAACATTTTTAATTAAAGCATGTGTTCACTTTAGTGTGTTTGTAGTTTGGCATGTTTAAACTAATTTAATATATCTTTAAACTTTAGCATTTACTTTGTACATGTGTAAAGTGTGTGTTTGAAAACATTATGTGTGGAATGAACAAATATTGTGTGAAATGTGTTTTAACCTTGACAACCATTTTGTTGTGTTTTTGCTTTGGCATGTGTGTGTATATTTAAACTTTCACATTCACTTTATGCATATTATTTTCTATTGTATTGCATTTTAATTTTTTATGTTGTCATATTTAATGATTTGACATTTTTGTTATAGTGTGAATATTTAAGTTTTATAATATCCTTTAATTATAATGTAATCAACAAAAATTAGAATTATTACCACACCTATTTGGGTTCGTTTACCGAATCTCCCTCTCCAGTTCTGGGAGGAGTCATGTTATGAAGCTGTTGGCAACTCCATTGGACAGTTCTTAATGGTGGAATCCACTACTCATGACTTAGGGCATCATAAGGTGGCTCAGCTGTTAGTAGATTTGGACATCTCCAAACCCTTCCATGGGGATGTGATCTTAATTATAGAGAATAAACGTTTGATGTAGATGATGGACTATCACTAACTCATTTGATTACAAAATCCGATGATAGCTATATAATCAGATGTATTGTCGAGCACTTGTACGAATTTTCATTTTTTAAAAATTTTATCCTTGACGTTCGTCGGAATTTCGACGAACAATTTTTTTTGTCTATGTTTCGACGAAGATCTTTCACTGAAATTTTGATGGACCTGCAAAGTTAAATTATGGCGGAGATAAATAAAAATGGGCTCGATTATTTATTGCGACAGTGTTTTGCTCGACGGTTTTCTTGGGGAAAATCAAAAGAAACTCAAGAAGATATCGCTAGGATGAGGGTATTCATTGTCTTTTTCCAGAATTCACTTGTGAAGTTAGATTTCTACTTCCAGGTTTGAAAAACATATTTTAAAGCAACATCTCATCAAATTTCATTTTTAGTCTTGTGCATTTTTATTATTTCGTTTCCAAACCACAAAGAATGACACCTCATCTATGGAAGTTGGAATATAATAGAATTAATCATCAAGGTTATACATTAGATCAAATTATTTATCTATCATATCTGATATGTTTTGAATTTATATTTTTATATTGTGTTGTGTTTACTCATGTTGTAATTGACAATGATTGTCGTTGTTAATTTGTTTAACTTATATGCTTCATGAAGATCGTCAAGGCAATAATGGTTGACTTCCACAAGGACTGAAAAGTTATCCTAGACAATTTAGTAGGTTTCCCTACTATGAGCATCTACAAATTGTGCATTTGTTTGATACAATGCATATCAGAATGAATATGACAAAAACGTTATGGAAAATATTGGATGGAAGGCATGACAAAGAAAAAATTATCAAAGTTTGTAGTGACATTCAGGAAGCCAATCATGCAATAAAAATTTTCATTCAATTAACTAGTGATGAAGACCAAATTAATATAAGTGCCCTTCCTTGGTTATTAATGGAGCAGCAAAGCAATGCTATAAAAGAAGTCATACGAAAAATTCGATTTCTCACAGGATTTGCTACAAACATAAACAATATCATAACAAAGAAAAGGTGAATTTGGGTTAGGGATGAAAATGCATAATTGGCATACCTTCATTAAGCTAATTATTCTGGTATATTATATATATATTTGTATACTACATGTACTTTTTAGTGTATTATGTTTACTACTTTTGGGAAAATAATGAAAAGATCATTTTATAATTGTTGCAGTACGTTCTACCTCTATCTCTCCCAGACAACTTCGACAACAATGTCAAGCAAGTTATATATGATCTTGGAAAATACATGAGGTAAGTAGCGATATTTGTTCAATTCGTTGTATATTTTTGTTTAATCTCGTTAATATATTTATGCCTTGAATCACTTGTAGATGGCCATCATCTAAAACAATCTGTAAAGAAGATATAAATTATTGGAAGAGAAAAAATCCTCATCTAATGTGTGAAATGCAAAAGTTTCCACCTTCGACATTTTTCAATGCACAAGAACACTACCTCATACACCAAGTTGAGGAGATTGAATTGTATGGACTTGTACACACAAGGTCAATGTGGATGGTTGAGAGACACTTGAAATTTTTGAAGGCTTTGGTTAGACAAAGAGCACATCTCGAGGGTTCTATGGTGGAGGGATACATGGTATACCAAACCATGGTGTACATTACTAAATATCTTCCTAAGTTTGCATCAAAGATCCATGTAGATTGCATTTGGGATCTCAACTCCATTAAAAAATTTGAAGGGGAGTACCTGATGGGGAAAGGTAGATTGAAGAAAGTGACAGGTAATTATAAGATGGTCATGAATATTAATTAGAATACATTTTACATTTGGTTTTTATGTATATTATACTTATTTAATTATTAATTTTTAATATTCATCAATTATAAATTAAGTTCATATACCATGGTAATTAACTAATTATATGTTGTTTGTGAATTTCAATTTTTTGTATACAGTTGGTCGAGAGTGGGATGCACTACATTTGTACATCGCAAAAAATCTTGATTGGATGACGGTATGGATTGAATGATGTCAACAATCTGGTCACGCATTAACATGGGAAAGTGTGACTTCATTGGTTAAAGAAGCTCATTGTAATGGAGATTCCAATGTTACACCACAGGAAATTGATTTAGCATATGGTTTAAGAGATAAAAAGGTATGGATAAATATATTAATCATCCATATTATTTAATTATTTTCAATTATATTGATGTATATATATGTTGATATTTTTTTCTTTGCATACATTCGGCCAAGAATAAATATGTTTATCAACTAACGATATCGGAATAAGTTTTACATGTTTGACATATTGCAAGTGAAACACCACAAGGCTATGTGGTGCAATGGTTGTAAATTTTGAATCAAAAAGTTGGATGACACGAAGAAAAATTGTGAATTTGGGATAACTGCAGTCTTCCAGGTGACTAATGTTTCATCTAGAAGCGACATATATCCAAAAGTCTCACAAATTCAATACTATGGGATTTTGGATGATATACTTGAGTGTGACTTTAAGTCCTTCAAATTAGTTATGTTTTTCATCCTGTGGTACAGGATATGATTGAATGAAAATGATCTCGAGAGAACTATTATTGAACATGATAATGGATTTACCATGGTTAATACAAGGTATTTTTGAGCGAGCAGGAAATGAGCCCTATGTTCTTCCAAGCAAATGTGAGTAGGTATTTTACTCAGAGGTTCTAGGTAAAGCAAGTTGGTCATATGTTTTTAGAAATGATCCAAGAGGAAGGCCAGTAAAGTATAATGTGGTGGAAGAAGAAGATATTGAAGAAATAGAAGATGATGTAGATGATGATTAGGATCAACAGTTAGTTGGTGATGTGTCTGACGAAGATGTCAAAGAGGAGGAAGTAGATCAAGATGATGTAGTATTTAATGTTCATGAAGATGATATCCATGTGGATGATGACATTATCAAAATTGATATCAATGATGATGACGATAATATGACCAATCCTTACAATGTTGAATCTGGATCGGATGATACAGACAAAGAGTTGGGTGAAGAAGAAGATCAATGACATTGAAATGTATGAGTTATGTGACTGTGTTATCTATTTGATATTAATTTCTTGATAGAATTATATTTGACTTATGTGGTTACATAATTAATTTATGATATTTTTAATTTTAATTATATTTGAATTATATTAGAATATGTTCAGTTAACAGATGTAAAAAATAAAATGGATAAACTAAAATATGAAAGCGTTAGACTGCTGCCTTGTTGGGTGTATGGAGTCTAATGAAGATCTATAAAAGTGTAATCTATGATGGAAATAATTCAAAGTGTTTGGCACATAGATGTAGTTTATAACTTGTATAAATGTGCAACTAAATGACTGACAAACTCTACTTGAGATAGGATGACAATCCTAGTTATGTGATTCTTCTTATTGATCCAGTTAATACTCTTTAGTTATTGTGATTGACTAGAAGGGTTTAATCTTTAATTTAAAAAACCAAATAATCACATCACACAAATACAACAAATGTGTATCGGTAAACTAAATATATATATGCTTGATATATCAATTAAAACAACTGAAAAGCATCAAAATGGAGACAACCAGATAACTATATAATTCCAAAAACAACTGATACCAAAATTAAGCCACAAGTTCAGACATCTTCATTAACTTCATCAAAATTCATACATGCATCTAAGTCGTTTAAAGGAAAGTTTCATTGCAAACTATCTATTGTATCTTTCTCCTATCCGCCTATATCTGTTTTACATTATGAAATAGATATAAATATATCAAAATTGTGAAAGGGAGCATCCTTTGAGAAATGTCTTTTTCTTAACAATAACAAACTAGAAATTATGCTATATTAAGCCATAAATAGATGTTTGATAGATAATCTCGGTAAGCTGGCCGCTTGTGTGTATCAACATCCTCCAGTGCATTGCTTATGGCTATCCCCATTTTGAACATCTTCTCATTTTGTTCACATGCCATGTCTATTGTTAAATCATTTCCTATGGTTGTTTCCAGAATTGTTTGCATCATCGTCTCGCATTCCTTCATCCATCCAATGGTAATAGACATTGTTTTACTCCTCTTTAGTTAAGTACTTGTCCACCCATCTTTGATACTCTTCATCCATTGGCTAGGCAAAATTCACCACCTCATTCACCTTAGTATTGTAAGGTGTGTACTTAATTGCAACCTGATTGGCTTCCCTTTCAAAAAACTCTAAGAATGTGCTAGTGTTAATTATCTTATCCATACTATTTACTAGCAAACCATAGTTTGAATCATCACAAATCGATTTAATTTGTGCATTGATAACTTCCTCTACCCCATCCTACCACTGTTACAATGTCTTAAAATTTCCTTGTGCATCAATAATGTCTGACAAAAATGTATCATTCTAGTCATCAAATCTCTTTATCAGCTCCCTAATTCTTCTACTCAAATCATCAGGTAGGGACTGAAATCCGTTCACTGATTTTACAAATATTTGAGTAGGCTTTAATGACTGGGGCTTGTTGTCCACATCAAACCTAGAAGCTTTGTACATAATATCCAGATCATTGGCCCTAGGGATCCATTTCTCAGCCAAAAGCAAAACTATTTCCCAATCCCTATTGATATTTTTTATTCCATCCAGGAAAAAGTAAGACACCATCCTGTGTCACAAGTCTTCTTCCCTCCTTAGGAGTGATGCCTTTGAATTCTTCCATTATTTTGGCCTTGACCTCATCATCATTCTCCTGCTCAGACCTATCAGGTCTCAATTCTCTCCTACTCTTGCATTTGTTTTGGTACTCTTCTAGTTTCATCCTCCAAACTAGTCGCAAGAATACAAGAGTCTTTACAAATGCATCATCATCCAAGAATGCCTTACAGGCCTCCATCCTGGCATCTTGTACACATTTCCCCCTTACATCCATGTCAGAAAGAACCATTTTTGTTAATCTAGGAGGGGAAGGGATACCAACCTGCATGTCTTGATCAGTCACAATTATCTCATCCATCAAAGTTTCCTGGATTTCCTCAACTCTCTGCCTCTTAGGACTTGGCTCTGATGGTAACATTGTAGGATCACCTCTTGGTGGTGAATCTAGCTCATCAATCCTTATTCCTCCAGGTGCTCTGATCCTTGGACTCAGCTGTGATGATGCTTGCATGACTTGTTTTCCCTTCTTATCCCCTTCATGCTCATCACTGCTCAGATTCATCTTTCTCTTGTATAGAGGCCTATCAACTGGTGGCTGATAAGCTAGCCTTGTTTCTTCAAGCCTCACATTCGGTCTTTCTATACCAAAATCTAATTCCAAATTGACCCTCTTGGTCATCAAGGTGCCTATGATATATTTAAAATTAGCCATTAAGAATTCTATTCTCTTGTGAAATGAAGTGAACTCCATTAATGGATCATATTTTGGATCCATTTTATGTATTATAGCCAACAACTTTTCATATGCAATCCATTTTTCTTTATTCAACTCCTGCCTATTCAAATCAAACTCATTTCTGATTAGGTCCTCAGGAAAGTTGAATTCATATGCAAATTTTCCACCTTTAATTCGTTGTTTGAATAACGCAAAGAATCCCTCAGATTCATGCTATCTCCTAGGACCATTCCTCAAATTGAAGTCATTAAAAAACCTTCCGAAGTGGACCCATCCTCCCTTGGAACAAACAAAATCAGAAACAACAATGTAGTCAAGGAACAAAGTCCATTTTCCTTTCTTTCTTAGGTTATCCTCATGAATACAACCTAGTTGCCACATAACTTCGGCAAAGCCTATCCTTGATGGTACATTAAAGGAAAGGATATGAGGGCTTCCCTGGAAACCATACACCCTCAAGATAGTACTTACAGGGTACAAGATGATATCACCCCAATTGTGACACACTTTCAAATTAGGCTTCCTCACCTTCGATCGGAGGAAGTCATGCAAATCTTCAGGGACTCTTGGCACATTTACCACCAACCGAGCCCAGAGTCTGGAGGCAAATCAATTATCAAACTACACAAAGCTAGCACCTCCCCTATTGTAAGAAAAATCTGCACTCCACACCTATACTGGTAACCTTTCTCCATTCACCTCTTGCCTCAACTCTATTTTTTCTCAGAAGAAAACAACATTCTTGTACAGGAACATATGCATCAATAGGGAGTACCAAAAAAAAGGAGTGTCAGTATCCCCACATTCAGCTTCATCAAACCCTCATGCATTTTCTCTGACAGGAATCATGCAAAGTCATATACCACAAAGAAGTTGGGATACTAAATCTGGGCTCCCATAAACATGTACGTAACTGGCATCACAGTATTAGGGTTGAACCCTAAAATCTAGTAGAATAAATAAAATGTTTCCAAGAAGTGATTGGCAAAACAACTCAGCCTTAAAGGCTATTGGTCATTTGGGCTGATAAGAATTGTTGAACTGCCCGCCCTGGCCAGGTGAGGAGGAAGAAACCTCAATATGAAAAGAGGCTTTAACCTTTTGTACTCCTCCTTCATCTCCTCAAAATCTATTTGGACTAAGAAAGGGCTATACTTAGTCAAATCAAAAATCTGCCAAATCTCATCTGCATTTATGCTTAGCAGAATTCCACCATTATTATCCCTTATGACCCTTGTCATAGGATCATACCGTGCTGCCACTGCTCTGAGCAAGTCAACATCAGGGAACACATTTGGCACTATTAGTTTCCCCATGTCATATCTCCAGCCATTAGAGAAGGTGTGAGGTAAGTTTCACTGTCCATACCACAGCCTAAACATTTCAAGACTAGTCATAGGAATCCTGACATCCGCCATGTTATAATTTCTGCATAGTAGACCTTCGCCTGGGGTCTTTCCATTCATTAAAACCAAACCACTCTTCTTGCCATTTGTTGACAATGGGAGTTGATCCAGGAAGTCATCATACAAATTCCTCTTCAAATAATCAACATGGCTAGAGTGCTGCTTCGGTGGTGCCATCTTAAACAACTAGGGCTTCTTTAAAAAAATCAAATCCACAAAGAAACTAGGGGTACCCAGAACACAAAAATACAACACAATAGTGCAATTCCAATAATTCAAACGAACCAATAACCCTACAACAATAATTAACAAAACCTCTTGACTAGCACAATAGAAAACTTCGAAAAGACACAGTCAAATTAACCCAGTAGTTTAGAAAATAACTCATAGGATTTCACGCCTTGCAGAGAACTAAACTTCATGGTGATCGCTCGAATTTTTTTATCTTTGGCTCTAAACTACTTGGAAAATACTTGATTACTTTTGTGATGAAGATAGAAAAAGAGCAGACACTTTATGTCGATTGACTAGAGCCAGTAGATGTCTCGTCCACCACTAAAACTCATTTGCATGTCGTGCCAACGACTCCAATCGCATTTGATTTAAATTTAAACTTCAGTTGTCGATCTTTTATTTTTGTCAAATCATCAAATGACCATCTTCAAAAGGGCTGACAAAATCTCCATGTCAGCATTGAGGGCCCACCACAGAAGGAAATGCCAAAGGAATACATGTGATCCCCGTCCGTGATATCAGGATCACTAAACATCCTACATCATTGGATTACATGATGGTGGGCAACCGTTGATTCCTACCATCAGCGATTGTGTTCACTCACAACTATCAACAACACCAAACATAACCGTCAAGCAACTTTTTACCAAGACTAAAACATCACCGTTGATCTCAAGCACTTGCATCTCGAAGCTATTTTAGTAACCCACTTTATAACTTATTTAAGTCTGACACAAATATTAAACATTTTATTAATCCCTTTTTCCCATCAACAACTTGGGACACGTGGCACTCGCGCGTGATATTGCAATCACCAAATAACCTATCATGATGTCATCATGAGATCGCGGGGAGTGGTCAGATGAATCATAGGAAGATCCACGGTCATTAAAAACACCCCTTGCAAAATTAAAAAACTAATAAAAGGGAGAAGGGGATATCACCTAGGACAATGAGAAACAATGGTTCAAAGTTGTTCTTAAAGCACGGGGCATAAACCAACCCAGACTTAAGAAATAATAAAGTCAGGCAAAATATTTAAACTTATTTATTAAAAGGGCGCTCGGCCTAGACGAGTCAATGGGACATAAGTCATTTTTAGAAATAGGGTAAAAAGTAGAGTTACAATTAGTGTTAGGGATAGAGTTATGTTTACAATCAAGGTTAGGGTTATTTCAGAGTCATAAGGTTAGGGTTATGGGTCAGGGGTTTTCTTTTCTGGCACTCAGGAACTGCACTTGCCAGCTAAACATAAGATAGGTTCTTTCTTCCCTAAATACACAACATTTGTCATTTTTTTATGGAAAAGGGAGGATGGAAGGAGTTGCATAAATTACTTGGGCCTTATAGGCTAAGGACTATGCACCCCAAGAATCATGATCCTGAGGTTTTTATCTCTCAAATGAAGGAAAAACATAAGACATGAGCTTTTGTCCACAACTTCTACTTTCCTGAGGACACCATCAGGAATATTTTTTATTTGGAATTACAAGTGAGAGAAAGACACTATACATTGTCTACTCTAAAATGGTAAAAAGTAAGTAGGAGAAAATACCTGGTTTCAATCCCATACCTAATGCTAAAGATGAGTTTAGCAGGGAAATGTATGCTATTGATAATTTTGAGAGCTCCGTTGGGGTTTTGAAAGATGAAAGGGTTGTGGAAGAAAGGGTGAAATCACAAACCATCGAGGAGTACCCTGAGGTAAAGGAAGAGGAGAGGCCTACTTATCAGCCCCAAAGAAGATAAGGGTTTTTTCTAGAAGAAAGGGAAGTAGGGCTAAAGATTTTTCTAAAAATATTGTACCATCTTCTTCAAGGCAGTCAGTACCAAATGTTGTTGATTTGGATTCTCCTCCAATATTTTCAAAATAGGCTTGCCCACGATTACCAAAGAGGCAAAGGGTTGAAAGAGTAAAGATTGTTGATTATGATGGTGATGAGGATGATGAAATTATTGTCACTCTGGATGAAATGCATCCTGAGATGCCATTGGACCTAGTTGACATTGCAATAGGTTTAGGTACAGTTTCTTTGAGGTTTGGAAAAGATGAAATCAAAGGAATAACAAGCAATGATGACTTGAGAATAGAAGCTTGTAGAGAGTTCATGATGGATGACACTTTTATTCAAACCAATGCTTTTAAAGAATTTGTGTGTTGAGCACATACTGCATTATATGCTGAGAAGGTGGCACATGAGAGAAGTCTGCATCCAGAGCTCCCAAAGAAGAAAATTCAAGCTAAGGTCAGGGAATAGATGAGAGACAAATTCAAAGCAATAACACTAGAGCAGGGCCAGGAATTGGTACAAAAAAGTGGAGTATTGCTATTCCTTGAATGGGATATCGTTGATGTTGTGGTGTTTGACACAATAAGAAGGGCTAATAAGCCACTTCTTGCTACTGAAGAGGAGGCTACATTGGCACTCAAGGGATTAGCCTTTAGTGAGGAATGGGATGCATTAGCAATCTGGTCCCTATCCACTAGCTCTAAAAATCCAATTCTTTCAGAACTTTCTGACTTCAGTGGTCACTTGGTTGTGAGGAGAATTGCTGACACCCCAGCATTGGAAGCTACTGATATGGTCATGAATGTTTCCAAATTCATGAGAGCAACTGCTGAAGATTTGACCAAGGACCGGGATGCTCTGAGAGGCCAATATAATGACATTATTATTGAGTATAATAAGATTCAATAAAAGGTAGCATATTTAGAAACTTAATTGGCTTTATTGAGGCAAAAAATGGATACGATAAGATCTCAAAAGCAAGCCAGTTCTAGCCACAATATTCTCGACCCACCAGTAGAGTAGTCTCAACCTCCTACACAAGCACAGTCTTTGGCTATTGTTCCATATAATATGGGACAAGTGTCTATCGCTATTGAGAGGGCTAGTAGCCCTGGAGGGGGACTTTCTAGGGAGAAACCGATTCATTAGGTTGAATAATATAAGGAGATGGCAAAGCAAATCTGAGATGCAGCATGGAGAAGCAATGCAGTGATAGTGGACACTATTTTAAAACATTTAAATAGAAGGGTCCAGAGTAAGCTAAACAATGTTCATGCAAATTATGTCGTAATTTTGCAAGCACTAAAAATGTTTCTAAGGGATAAAGAATTGGCCATCCCATTTCTAAAAAAATGGATCCCTAGAATGGAGAAGTTGAAATTCATGGTAGCAGGGGCAAAACAACATGGTGGTAAATATCCTACTATTATTGCAACAGATCAATTGGTCAAGGGAATTTTTGAGCAGAAGTTTCAAGGATTTTCTGCCCCAATGGAATCCAAGATCAAATTGTTGAAAGATGTGTATGATGGAAAGGACCTGACCCCATTGCCTCATATTTTACATAGTCAAGATGAAGTCAAACCCCTGGAGGTTTGGAAGGAGAAAATGAACAATATAATGATTTCTCAAACACGTGAGATATGCAAAAATGCTGACATCCGCATGCTAGAGAATACATTGGAAAAGTTATCTTTTGTTATAAGTTTGTTAGAGATCTTTGATAAAAGGCCACATCGATAATGGTAAAGTATACTCCCTATCGAAAGAAGTTTGATCGGGTTGTGGCTTTCTAGTAGCCTTTAGAGGAGGAGTTTGAATTATGGAAAAATGTGTTCACTGATGAACTAGAATTATGAGTGTTATAGTTGGGAATTGCAACTTGGTCATGTATAATACATGTCTGTCCTTAGATATTATATTGTAAAATAGCATTCTCCTTTTGACTCCAAGTACAGGGTGCTGAGATGGAGTTAATACTATAACAACTAAGCATGCCTTCGATGTATGGGAAGCGGCCTTTGGAGTGATTTTTTCTTTCCTCCTTATCAACTAATGATGATCTTTGTCTTATGCTCTCCACCTGCATAATAGAATTGTAATTGAATCAGGAGTTAGCGGTCCAATTACAAATGGACATGTGTACTCTTCGGCCTGAAGCTTATTGGCTCCCTTGTTTTATAAAAGGGAATTCTGGGCTGAGAGAGTGATCGGTTGAAATATCCAAAATAAGAGAAATAAGAGTCTAGTAATATAGAGAGTATGAATTGTAAGTTCGGGTTTTAAAATTTTTTTAGTCAAATTGGAGAACTTTGTTAATCATGGGGTTTTTGAGCATGTTTGTATCAAACTCTTGAATATTTGGAGTCTATTTTCTCTACTATTGTGTAATGTTACATGGATTTTCAATGAAATATCGATCAAAGATGATTTTCATTTGTTCTTTATTGTGAATTATGTTTAACTACAACTCTAGTTCAAAGGATCGATTAAATGATTCAGTTAACCAGTAAATTCATGTAATATAACAAATAGGATTCATAAAGGAGTAATAAACTTAGGTATAGATATATGGGTTATAATGCAATTCATAATAGACCATAAGTGTTCAAAATGAAATTTACCCTATAATTCAGTTTTCTCTTTTGACTCCGTGCGCTGGGATATGGCACTCGAATTCTGATAAAGTTTTATTCTCATATGAACAAACCCTTGATAAATCCATTCATAATCCATGGCCCATACACAGGAGAGAAAAATGTCTTAATTTTTTTATATTTCTTTTAATATAAGTAATTACAAAAGCATAGTATACTTATTTCATACTATTCTCAACCCAACATGATTTCCTACATAATACCTTCAAAATCCTAGATTACCACTAACTGTACCTATTCTATGCCTTCGGACCCAAAAAAAACAACAACCCTTAACAATGAACCATCAAATCTCCTTTATAAGACAAGAGCGCAACAAAACAATAGGCTACATTGTTCATTCCAAAATTGAATTTCATTTAGAATGAAATGTAAATTCACATTCCTCATCATTAGAAAAAACTATAATCAATTCGAGGAATCAAAACAGCTATACCATTGTAACCAACCGGAGCTAAAGACAAAAGAGTGTGGTAGGCATACATACATCCACATCAACACACCACCCAAAAGTAACACACCCAACAACTGCAACTACTTGCAAGACACACGGCTCCGGTAGAGGCGACCACTCCTGGTCCTCGCTTCAGTAAGAAGTGAGACAAACTTACTTTTATCCACTTTAAAAAATGATCTGGTAGCATGGCATGGCACCATCACAATTATTGGGGAAACTATGAGGAGCTCTTCATTGACCCCCAATAGCTTGATCATGGACACCAAGTAATGTTGGTAGTCCGATTTTGTTTCAGACCCATCATCATCAGAACCAAAAGACAAAACCAGTGGGGACTTGGAGCTCCCCGACCCTTTATAAGCTTCATGGACAACCTCAGGCTTGCTAAGGATAGGCTATACCCCGTCAAGCTACAAATTCCTCACCCTGAGTCTGGTAATTCTGCACACAACTGAATGGTCCATTGCAAAATATAGGAGAGACTCGACCACCTTCAAACAAGACAACTCAAAATGTGATGATAATACCAGATAAAACAATGAGCATTTATAGAGTTAATTGGTGCGAGAATATTAATTGCTCGAATGTAGCACGAGCATTTGAGCATTTTAGTGGTTGATGTAGCCACCACAACTTATTCCTGGCTTGTGAAGGCATGGCATACAACCCATCATTGCATACAACCCATCATTGCATTTATTAGGAGAACACTATTCGCACGTAGGAAAATCAGGTGAGGATCCACTAAAAAAACCCGCATCATTAATGAGAACAACTTGCAGAGAGCAAGAAATCACCATGCGGATGAACAGGAATCCAACAAAAATTGAACCATTAATGCGGATTGAACATGGAAAGTCGGATGACTCAGATTGAGTCAACAATTGTTTGAAAATCCACATCAACACCATGGGAGAACCATGTCCAATCACAACCCAAGAAAACAAGAGGTTGCAACTGGAAAGTAGGTCCCACCTAGCCCTGTCACTTCAAGAACCAGCCAATGTGTCGCCTCTTCACAGACCTCGTAGTACACTCAGGGGCCTTTGATCTAATCGTGCGAGATCTACAAGGAAGGATTATCATTGATCTCGCTCGTTAATACCCCATGGGTAGAAAACACCCACCTTAAACCCCAAAGCCCTAGCCTCCATCCATACAAATTTTAAGTCCCACCACAATCCTTGTATGGTCCACATAATTTTTTTATCCTTTGTTGAAGAAACTATTATGATATATTTCTTATTTATGTACTTATTTTCCATACATTTTTATAAAAGTTTGAAATTATTAATAATATTAATTTCGGCAAGACATTAAAAGAGTGTTGATTGTAAAAAATATGCATCCTAATTTGAAAATGCAAACAATGGAAGCAATGACTATAACACATAAATTTTTATGTAGTATCCAATTCAAAGAATCATGTTACCCTCTACCTTGAATTTTTTAGTATAAAAAGCTAAGGAATGCTATAAATAAGATAATAAGTTAACTATTAGCATATACCAATTTTCATAGAGCTATAGATTGTTGGATGTTGTGGTTGTGTTGCTCATAATATGTGGTTTTCATTGATGTCAACACTATTATTATTAATATTAGAGTTGTGGAAATTTTTGTACATTGGTATTTTGAAGTCATGTATTAAAGGGTTTGTTGCTGAGCCTATCTAGTATGTCCTCTAGAAGTTTTAGAGGTGTGCATCAAGATTGGAGCGAGTTATGAGTTTTTGTGTTCCTACAGTTATTTTGTTGCCATAGTTGGTGTTTCCGAAAGAAAAGAATGTCATTATGGTGAATTGAATTGTTGTGTATGCTCTTGAGAATTTCATTGATGTTTCTTGATCTCATACTCTATCATTGTGGTATGTCCATGTTGATCAATGTGCTCATGATCAAATATTTTTCCTTTGCATGTTCTTGGTTGACATGATGGTGGTAGCGTGTTGTAGATCCTTGTGGATTAATTTTTGAATGCTTGGCATGTTCGTGGATGTTGATTTAGGTCTTCATTATGTTGTGACCGATTTAGGTTGGTGCGTATTGATATTTGTTCATGAATTGGGCTGATAGTTTGTATTCATCTATTATTTATTTTTGGCTGACAGAGTTGTTAATGTAAATTCATGAAGTGGATATATAAGAGCGATTGTTTTATTCATTTAGAGAGAATGTATGTGAAGTGTATGCGAGATATGTGTGAATAAAGATTAGATCATTCGAAGGCAGAGCAGAGTGTGAAGAAGTTTAAGAAAAGTATGAAGAAGTATTTATGTGCCTAACTAAAACTATCATCAGGCTTTTGAAGAAGCTAACATCTAAGTTCAACCTCATCAGATGGATTTAATTTGATTATCTTATGTAAGGCAGTGAGCCTTCCCTTTGAGCAATGAGCTCTAGGAAGTGTTCCTGAATGCATGTGCATTCCTTATTCATTTCTTTTATAATTTTAACAGGGTATAAATTGTGGATTAACCTCCACCATGGTTTTTCCCCTAATAGGGTTTGTACACAAAATCTTGGTGTTATATGTGTTTCTGATGTGTTGTTGATTCATGCTTTCACTGTTAATTATCAGATCTGAGATTAAAGGTTAATAAGGTTAAACAAGTTTCAATTTTGTAACAACTAATTCAAGCCCCCTCTCAATTGTCTATCCTTGTTTTCCAACATAGATATCTTCCATTTGAAAACACATAAAACAAGATTCAGTAGATAATCAACCATCTTTCATTTGTATAGTGATTAATTTATCCCTATAGGAAACAAGTAGAGTATATATAGAAAACTAACAAAGCCACAACTACCCCTATTTTTTAGTTTGGTGTGCATTCCTTCCTCTCCCTAATCTTCTCTGATTATTTTGAAGAGACCAAGTGTTGTAACTAAGCTATGGTTCATTCTATGTGCATGTAATTTTGATCTTGATAGAGAAAATTAAAAAAATATTAATCTACTCTTGTCAAAACACAAACAACACTCAGATTTAATATAAGAGTCAATCAATCATAAGGAAAACATAATATGAAGATCAATTTTCTCAAATCTTGTGGCTGTAGATACCCTTTTGAAATCTATGCAAAATTTGGGAGGATAGACAAAGCTCATGAACTATTTGACACAATTCCTCGAATAATTGTAATATCATGGAATACACTCTAATTAAAAAAGTCTCATCACTGCCCTCATAACAATCTGTCAATTTGTTTTAGTGTCTATTCTGTTATACCCAATTTGGGACATGGGGTATAACAAAATAGACACTAAAATAAATTGAGAGATTATAATTATTTGAGATATTTTGTCAAATAGTTCACAATATTTTTCTATCCTTCCACGTTTTGTATAAATTTCAAAAGGGAATCTACAACCACAACATTTGAAAAAATTCATCTTCATATTATGCTTTGATGGATGTCTATACCTTGCTCCAAATCTCCCATATTAAGGAAACCAATAAGGATTTTGGTGAAGGTTGTGGAATTTTTCTTTGCATCTACCAATTGCATTTGTTTGAAAGTTTCAAAAACCTTTCCAACAAATCTACTATGTGTATATTCTAAAATCATTATAGTACACAATTTCACATTTATTTGTCTTTGCATCTAACAATTATATTTTCTTGAATTTCCCTACAATATTTTTAATGTAGATCTCTTTTGTGGATATCTTATAGTCCTTGTAGTCAACATCACTTTTTTCTTTGAAGAAACTATTACCATATATTTATTATTTATGTTCTTATTTTGCATACATGTTTATAAGTTGGATATTACAATTATTAATATTAATTTTGGCAAGACATTAAAAGATTTTGTTGATTTTATTAAAAAAGGCATCCCAATGTAAAAATGCCAACAATGGAAGAAATGATTGTAACACATAAATTTTTATGTAGTATCCAATTCAAAGGATCATGTTACAATTTAGGGTTATGATTGGGTATTTAATTAGGGTTAGGATTTAGTGTGCGGGTTAGTGTTAGGTTTAGAGTTAGGGTTAGGGTTAGGAAAAATAATGTTAGAATTAGGGTTTATGTTTTATGGTTAGGGTTAGACTTAGAGTTTTGGTTATGGTTGGGATTAGATATGAAATTAGGGTTAGGGTTTAGGATTACAATTAGGGATTAAAGTATTAGGGTTATATTTAGAATTATGTTTTAGGGTTATTGTTATGAATAAGGGTTGTTTTTATATTTGGCTTAGAGTTGGGGTTAGGATTAGGGCCAGGGATAGGGCTAGGGTTAGGTTTAGGGATAGGTTTAGGGTTATTAGAGTGAATGCAACTAATTAATAAAAGAAAAAATATTTAGGGTTAGGTAATTAGGTTTAGGGTTGGGGTTAGAGTTTTGGTTGTGGTTAGAGTTATAAAGATAGGATAAAGGTGAGGGTTAGGGTCAAGGTTAAGGTTTCAAGAAAAAAGGGTTAGGTTATGATTAGGGTTAGGGCTAGGTTTAAGATTTGGATTATAGTTTAGGGTGTAGCATTTGTCTTTAGTTTAGGGTTACAATTAGGGTTAAGGTTAGGGTGTAAGTTAAGGTTAGTGTTAGGGTTAGATTAGAATTAGGATCATGGTTTAGGGTTTAGGGTTAAGGTTGTGTTTATGTTTAGGGTTACAATTAAGATCATGGTTTAGGGTTTAGGGTTAGAGTTATGTTTATGTTTAGGGTTGTGATAAAAAGGATTTTGGTTATGGTTAAGATTATGGTTTTGAGAAATAGTGTTAGGGTTAAAGTTATGGCCAGGGTTACATTAATGAGAAAATGATGGTTTACTTTCCAAGTAAGGGTTAGGATTAGGTTTATTATCAGGGCTAGGGTTAAGGTCAGGGTATGAGTCAATCTTATGATTAGGGTTAGGGTTATGGTTAGATTAGGGATATGATGTTAGGTTTCAAGATAAGGTCTAAATTTAAGATTAAGCCATAGTTGGCTATAATGAACATGAGAAAAATGGATCTAATTTCCTTTTGTGGGAAAATAATCAACTATGAATTAAACTCAAATTTAGAGATTACCCTAAACTCTAACCATAACAATAAACCTAATCCCAAACTTAACCCTAAAGAAAATGCATAACCTAGCCCTAATTTTAGTGTTTGAGGATAGGCTCAAACACTATATAACCTAACCCTATATAACTTAACACATAACCTAGCACTAGAAAAAAAATCTTCTCCCAAACAATCTCCTCTACTTCTATTCACGCCTACTGGAGTTGCAAAATTCAACATTGGTGCTTCAACCATTCATTCAAAGCTAAGAATTCCAATAAGATGTTTCAATGAACTAGAAGGGACAAGACTTACAACTTTCCAAGAAGAAATACCACATGTCAGATACACTATTGATAGATGAAATGAGTTTCTTTGGGGAGAGGTTGCTTGAATAATTCATTATTATTTGTAATTAATTTTTATTTTTAATTATTGTTTATTATTATCATCATCTAAAAATCTTAACTAAATATCACTACTTCTTACTAACTTTGCAAATGGTAGTTTACTTCTACTTAAAACTTGTGGTAATTTCATTAATCTCTTGCTACCTCTGGTGTTGAATTGGACTAGTTATGTCATCTAGAATTTGTTCCTCAATTTTTTTTTACTTTTTTCAAAAAAAAATTATAATGGTTATACTTGTATTACAATGAATGGACATAAATCTGAGTATTTTGGGTGTTTTCATTCAATTTTTCATGTTTTCCAGTTAGTTCCTTCTTTATGTGTGTGTTTTTTATGGAAGCCTTTGGATATCTTTTGGCTAATAGTATTTCATGGAACCTTATTAAAGGTGCTCCTTTTCGTAACTCTATAGCCCAACTATTCAATGGTCATTTTACTAATGACTCCTTTCTCACTCTCTTGGAGGAAAAACATGACATTATTTAGGATATTCAATGTCTAGATATTTTATGGAAATATTTAAGGTCAAATATATAGTGGCATAAAACTCAATGTTATAGGAAATCATTCTTAGCCAAGCCCAATTGGTTCAATTCCTATGGATACAAGGGGGTTGATCATATGGAAGTGTTGAGATTCCTAAGCATCTCTTTTACCTTTTAGGTTTCTCCTTCTTCTTTAAGGGAACATATCATTTCTAGAGCTGATAAAAATTATCATATTAAATTATGAAGCCCCTTTCTTTGGCAAGGAGATTTCATGTGTGTTCAAAAATTCTTGTTGCAAACATTTCCATTACTCATGTTGATAAGAACCTTGCAAATCCTCATATTTGAAGATTGAAAAAATCTAAAGGTATATTTTATGGCCTCCCTTTAACCAAGGAAAATGGTCTCACAAAGTATCCTAGGAGTTTTATTATTTCCCTCATGACTATAATAGGCTTGGCTTACTTTCTATTCACTACTGTAAATGGCGCCATAATAGGCTTTGCTTGCTTTATATTCACTACTCTAAATGATGCCATAATTTTAAATTTAATTAACATACTCTAAAACCTAACTAAACCAGGTTGTAGCTCATCAAATTGGATAAGTGAAATGTCAATACCAGCACTGAGGAAGAGTTTGGAGGAGTGAAAAAAAGGTCAATACCAGTGCGGATGAAGAGTTTGGAGCTAAAACAAGGTCAATACGAGCACCGAGGACGAGGTTGGGGGCACTCAGGGAAAATAGACGACCAAGGGACAATGAGTACTGTAAGTTTAGCACCCCCATTCTCTTTAACCTGCAATTTTCATGCCTAGTTTCCAAAGATCTTCTTGTACATTGGCCCCCCCATTCTCGTAAAATGGTATAAGATAAGAGAAAAAAAATAAAATAGCTTAGTCTTTAACATTTTTATAGGGATTACTACCAATTCTTCATAATAGAAGAATTTGATCATACTTTTCCAATGATGGCATTATGAGAAAACCTAGGTTAAATGAATAATTCCTAGCTAAGTTCTTGAAATCATGTCCTACCATATAACAGAAGACTATTGCTATGTGTACTTGGATAACATGGAGAAAGGCTCTTTGGGCTCTTTCATCAATCTACGTATTGTTAAATTTTAACACCTAAAAGTGAGAATGAAGAATCTTTCCTAGGATGGTGGCCAATTATGCTTCTCAACACCTAGATTACAAAATCCTTTTCAATATCATTCCCATCACAATTAAACCTATTGCTTGAGATATAGTCATAGAGGAGGTTATGGTTGTGAGGAGGTTATTAGTTGGAGGGAAAATAGGAGAACATGCTCTCAAGACTAGGTCATGGAGGGAGGAGTTTGTTTTTGAATATATGATCATGGAGGGAATATTGGGATGCTTGTTTCAGTTTTCTACCATGTGGAGAGCATTTAGGAGTCTCCTTGGAGACATCTGGAGCAGATTTAGGCCTTTTTGACTTAGTTTGTGGCACTTGTGAGTGGCTTTTATGGTTTGACAAAGTTAATTTTGACTTTTTCACCCATTTGGAGCTCTTTTGGATGAGATCTAGGGGCTAGATTTGTGGGTTTATTGTTGCATCCGACCCATGAGGTTTTCTAGAACCGTTTTTGGTGGAGCTTAGCTACTTAGTCACTTTGGTAACTCATTATTGAGTTGGTTCTGATTATGCAGATTCTAGAATTATTGATTTCTACAGTCCTTTCTCAGTTTTGAGCATACTTTGTAACTCTTTTGGAATATGATATACAAAGAACACCTTGGATACCATTGATTATGTAATTTTTCCTTTCTTATTATTGTAGTATTGTGTATTTCATAGTGATTGATCAAGAAAATTGTGAGGTATCTCTAACTTCCTTTTGTTTTGTCTCATATTTTTTTATACCTTCATTGCAAGAGTATGTTCATGCAGGTTGCAATCTGTGTTTTTAAGGGTTATATAGCTCTCTAATTGTGAAGTTTTCTTCCATTTAGAGGTTAGTACTTTGAGACCTTTTTTGAAACATTTATACAAGAATATATAGAAATAAGTAGTGCAAGTTTAATTTCTGTCATTGACTACCGAAGTGTATGTGATTCTGCAATTTCATATTTCTGTCAGTTTGGTGTATCACCTTTTTTTTTAAGTTTTAGTTCTTCTTTCGAGCATTCATTCTTCCTTTTCCTTTGCAAATATCAGTAGTTTTAAGTGATAACCAGCTGGGAAGACGACCTATTCAGAGGTTCATTTTGATTTTTGGGTGACCCACAACTTGAGAATTCTCCCATGTTTCTCTAGATTACAGAGTTTCACAACTCAGTCAGGGTGCAAATTTAAAAGATAACATGCACCTCATGGTGACCATTTGCACTACTAACAAGAAGGCTAGTCTTCTTTCCTTTCTTGAAATTATTACCTCCATAGCATGTCATGTGGCATTTGTACAAGTTGAGAAAGTTGTTAAATCTCATCAAGTATTGCTTCTATGCAATTGGTTGGGCTCCTTGGTGGGTCCTCTGGGTGGTAAAAAATAAAAAAGTTCTTGGTCACATGCCATACCTAGCTTCTTTCAAGGATTCAAACTTTATTTAAGTTGGTGCTTAGTTTAACCTAGTTAATGCTCCCGATATCCGAGGCCATAAACACGTGGCAACATTGCGCTATTTTTAGTGGCCTTTCACATCATGATATGCTTCAAATTATGCAATCATGCCATGTGGCAGTGTCGACTTTGGTTTTTTTACTTCCCAACATTCCAACTTTTAAGAAAACATTGGGTTTTTACACGAAAGACTTGATGGGACCTAAATTTAATAATTTTGCTCAATTTGATGTCATAAATTACCTACCAATTTCCAATACGGTCGATCACTTGGTGGCTCCTCAACTCATGTCCTTTTTGGCTACCAATTTACAATTTATTTAAGGGATTTATTATTTATGTCTAAGTGGTGGTGTAGTACTTTATTAGCAAGTTGGCCTGAGCTAAAATGGGAGTTAAGCACTTTATAGTCTTTTTCAATATCTCTACGAAAGGGAAGATAATCTAAAACAAATTTCCACTAGGTGGCTAAGTTGTACTTTTGAGGAGTGTTTTAATTTTCACCAAGTGGTCGCATTATACTCCTCAAGTGAGTTGGCATGCACCAAAAGGGTAATTAAGTGCTTTAAAGTTGCATCAAGATTTCTTCTCATGGGAAATAAATATGGTAATAAATTCCCCTCGTTTGAGCATGAGAAAATACAACTTTCTCTATTTAATGTGGTAAGGTGAGACCCTCACCACTCTTTTCTCCTTATAGTTGGTTGATATCGTATCGGGATGAGAATGGACACTGATATTTATCACAATTTCAAGGCACTAGATAGATTTTGTTGGGGCTATCATAGACCAACATTTGAAAGGGGGTATGAAACACCCAATAAGGAGGGAGCTTAAAGTGGTAAATATGATACTTGGTGCTAATTTCCTAAGGGAAGCAGAATGTTATAGGGTGAATATAGACACCATGTCCTGATTTATGGCTTCCCTCTTTGACCTAGGAGAAAAAAGGTTGGTGGGGGTTTTGATGACAAAATTGTTCAAAAATCAAAATCTAGGTGGGCTTGAGGCTACTCTAGAAGTAGCAAGCTTGGGTCTTGGTGTGAGGACCACTAGGAGGCCTACAATTTTGACACACAGTTTGAATTTATTTTGACTCGAGCATTTGGATATGCTATGTGTTTAGACTATTTTGGATGATATGGACATTCAATAGTATGCTTGCTTCTTGTTTATGATATTTCTTGATGATTATAGATATGTTATGCTCTTTATATTTACATATGCTCATGTTAATATTCTTGTCATGGAAATAATGGATAAGTGTGCTTATGATATTAAATTAATGAGATACACAATTGAGTTGAATGATTATCTGACTTATTCTATAACATTGCAATGATATAGCTATGAATTCATAAAATATGTCAATTAATAGAGAAAATGATAAATTATGGATATTGAAGTTTCATTTAATTGATGTTAGAGGTTAGATATGTTGAATATATGTATATATGAGATTATTGATTTAGTTTATTCGATTATCATGCATTGCATATATTGACATGTGGCTTTGAGTGTGCAAGTACATGCCCATGGCCAATGGGATTGTAGGTGACCAAGGGTACCCGATTGTGTCTGCCAAGTGAAACCACTATGGTCCATTTGAATAATGGACCATAACCTCATCATTTTGTATTTTATTTGTGATTAAAAATATTTAAGGTTTAATCTTGTGATTATGTTTCTTTTTAAAGTCAATCAAACTTTTGATTAGGGTTTCGGGGCATTTTGGAAATCCTTTTATTATGTTTCAATTTCACTTTATTTTGAGGTTTTAAAAGGGTTGAATTAGTCCTTGGAATGGGTTAATTGACCCTAATTTAACCCCTATGATGGTTATCTATGGGTTAGGGGTCAAATCAAGCCCATAACTTGTGAAAATTGCAAGTTGTGACCCTTCTTAATTAACCATTAAGAAATGTGACGGATTTTGGGGATGGGAGTGGAGTGTTGGCTCCAAAATCTCATTTATGAGATTTGAAGGCTTTTGTTGAGTGTTGAACACTCTTTGGCCTTTCACTTCCCCAAGATTTCTCACATATGTGTGAAAAAATGTGGGGAGGTGTGTCCATAGGAGTGAATAGGAGGTTGACATGTGTCACTCTCTCTTCCAAGGGTTTCCAACCCTTTGGAAATCCAAAGGAGGGGTTCTTCTTTCGTATTTTGGTGGTTGGATTGCTTTGGGGAAGGAAAATTTTTCTTGGTCTTGAAGAAGTAGATATTTGGAGTTCATATTCAACCCTTCTCCATTGTTTGCTTGGATTTGAGGTAGGTTTTACTCTACCTTTATGTATACTTCTCTTTTTCTTTTATCTCTTATCTGAAAATGTGAGAAGATGGTTTATGTGGATTGTTTGTTCTTTGTATGTGCCTTTTTGTTTCCATCTGTTTGGGTTGGGGTTGTATAGGATAAACTCACCCAATGTGGGAAGAGCATCCTTATGGGGATAGGAATGAGTAGGAACCTATATGGGGAGATTGTTCCTCCTTTGAGAACGAGAGGCAAAAATTTGGGGCGGGGGGGGGTATAAGTACCCAAATTTGTTCCATGATATTATGATGTATTGGGAGATTGTTTTATGGAGGATGTATGATATGAATGGCTTTGATGAATGGGTGGATTAGAGAAGAATAAATATTGTGTTGTTGGCTATTTTTACTTGCTAATAGGTCCCCCCATATAGAAGTGATGTCCACCTCTATCCCCATCTTTAGATTCTTATAGAATCCTTATGTAATGTGTAAATATTAGTTGGGAATATTTTGTTTGTGTTTTATGGTTTGGGATGGCTTGCTTATGCTATTGCTTGGTTACCTCCTAGCTTGGGGGTGGTTGGTTTTCCAACCCAAGGTTGGGAGGTGAGCACTACCTTGGCCATGGGAGAAGATCACTGTGTATTTCTTGTGTAGCTTGTAGATGCTTGTATAAACCTGCATCCTTGAAAAGATCATTATTGTCTCACTTGAAGATGTGAAAATTTCCAAGTTATTGTGTTCTATGCATGCTAGATATTTAGAAGAAGTTATAGCAACACTCTTATAAGTTGTATGGAGTTTGATTGACAGGGTAATAATGTATGAGAAAAATACCATATAATTTTATTTATAACTATTGTAAATGGGAGGTTAGGAAGTACTTTTCCAAAGATGTATTTTATGAATAAATACCAGTAAATGTATGGATAAAAAAAAAGGATGAATGTAATGTAATTTCATTTCATTGATAGCAAATAGTTTTCTCAGAAAAAGGAACTAAGTGTGAGGAAAGAATAGACAAAGGAGTTCATGGTTTTCTATTTATTTTTTCAATATCTGACTCGTGAATAAATCTATTTGAGAATAAGAAAACCATATTATTTCACTTGTTTAAAAAGATGTAACACGTTTTTTTTTTAATCTGAACAAATCCGTGAAAGAGTGTGAATAATAGCCCATGTTATTAGAAGGAATATATCCCTGGTTCCTAAAGCTATATACCTTAGAAAATGAATAGTTAAATCAACACCAGTGGATAAATGGGCACATAAGAATATGGGCATGGTACTTCTATTATAAATTAATATCAGGAGGATATAGTTCCTTCATTAGGAAATCTTTAATTTAAAGGAGTCATATATATGTATATATTAATATAAATACTTCAAATGGGAAGAGCCCTTGATACAGGGTGCTACTGTTGTCTGAGTTTTCTACTGCATGCTTGTCACTTTGGAAAGGATAAGTTTTGGGGTTGAGTTAGTTTAATTATAGTTATGCATTTGTCCCATAGAGAATATAGAAGAAAACAATAGAAGTAAATAATGATGTAAAACATTATGTAGACTACCACTGTTTAATCTATAGAATCTCAGAGCATTTTATCTCTAGTTATTCTAAAAGTTCATTCTTATATTTCTCGTAAAACAAGGAGGAGTATACATGCATCTAAATAAGAATTTTCCAGAATAAAAAAAATGTGAAACTAAGCTATGCAGCGTTGGCACCACAACAGGTGCAACCAACACCATATACCATCTTCTATCCACTTCCTCTTTGTATGTAGTTAGGGTCTCTCTTTGACTCAACTAGCTTGCAACACCTCTAAGCATTAACCTCCCCACCATTGATCGCCCTCATAGATTTGTTCGCCTGTCAAATTTTTTTTGTTATTGCATTAGCGGCCATCACTAGTTCACCCATATCGCTTAGACAAGGTAGAATTATTTTAAGACAATTGCAAACTTGGTAGTGTGTTTCCTTTTCTTGCATCGAGTCCCATCACCATATCCTTCCCTCTACACGGGCAACCTTCATTGATTGCAGAGATGAGATACAAAGGGAGACTTGGGAAAGTGTGGACTTTAATTCTTAGGGTTGGAGTGCTAATCCTTCGATGTACAATTGATGAGATCCTTGCGTGAATGAATCTACCTAGCATGATTGTTAAACTTGTATTACCCTTGATATTGACATGTAGGATTATACTCAGGCCATATATTCCTTCCCTATGAGCTAGAGTAATGATAGCTTTGAAGGTGAGATCTAGTCTGCAATTTGTAATCATATTCCATTTTGCAGCAATTAAAGTTTAGAGAAATTTCAGCAATAAAGTTTCAAATCACATCTAGTGTCATTCCCATCCACAGGATATAATGGAGGTTAATGTAGATAGGTGTGGACATTGGGATAAGAAGTCTTCAAATTGTATGATAATTATTAGTGTGGAGATATCAATATACCTAACCAAATTTATTCATTGCCAAAATAATTCAAGCCTCTGTCAATTGCATCACCCACGAAACCATTGTAATGAGCAACAAATTTCCGATAGATATCTACAGTAAATCAGCAGGGGAGATCTTAGGTGTGTTTTGACGGTAGTATAGGTAGCCAAAATAATGACTTAACCACATATGTTATCCTTAGGTAATCTGCAATTCTTATTTGATCTTCAATAAAAAGATTAATGTAAACTCTCCTTGAAATCTATAAACAGGTAAAGATGGCTCAACCTATAGTTCAGTATTATATTCTTCTCAAAATAAAGGCCTCTATTGGTAATTCCATTCATAGTGGTGTTAGGTTAAAAAAAATCAATAACGAAATCATAGATATCTTTCACGTGAAATGGAAACTCTTAAAATAAAATAAAATATACACTAAAGGAATAACCACAACTCTTTATGGTTGTAGATATTTAATATAAACTAAAAGGCGTGGTGGAAATTTCCATGAAAATAAAAGAAACAGGTCCAAGTAAATTTTAAAAAGAAAGAAAATAAGAGTTGAAGGAAGAGCTACATGACTTATATAGGTTAAAATAAATATTTACAAAAGTAAGGTTGTCATTTATTAGATTTTGAGTTAATTTCTTTTTATTTTAAATTATAGTTAATTTTTTTTATGTAAGTATCTACTCTTTAAAAAAATAAAATTATAAATAAGAGTTGTTAATTTATTCACACATAATATGTAGATGATATGTAATATTGGTATTAAATGTTGGAATTAGGATGTTATATTTTTTGGAATATGTTAATATGATTAATTTATTAATAAAATTTAGTATTAGTAATAAAATTGGCTCAAGCAAATTATTTTATGTTTTTAGAAAAATTTAACATTGCTAAGTTAATACTCAATCTTGTATGACTCTAATTTTTGTATTATATAAGGAAAATTTTGGGGGAAACTTACTTGTTTAGTAATCATGATTTATAAAATAAGCTAAGATATTAGGTATGGGAAGATAAAAGCTAGATAGGATTTGGGTAGTCATTGTATGTTCGTACTCTATAGGATTAGGCATCATCACTATCAACAATCCACATTTTTGGAATGAGCTAGACTTTCTTTTCAACCTTCAATTACCCAAGAAGACTAGACCCAAACCAAGCACCCACTAGTAGCAAAAATAGATAAATTGAACATTATTTCTTTTCACCTAATTCCACCCACGATGGCTAGTAAACTTGTTATCATCAAAAAGGGTGTGTGTTGGACTTCATACAACCGCTCATCCTATCTCGTTCCCTACTCTTGGGTGTTGTTTCATATGTTTTTGTTTGAACAACATCACTCAATGCGTAAGTCAAGCTAACGCATCTAGCCTGGCTAGCATATTTGATATTCTTGTTACTGTTTTTCTTTTTTTGTATTTTTAACCTAAGGGTAAATTATAGGTATTACATCTAGTATCGGAGCCTAGGTTCCAACTCTGGGAACTCTGGGCACAGTTAAGGATCACATTAAAAATTTTGGCACCATGTTATTAAACTAGAATTCAGGAGACATAGGATTTGAGTGAACAAGTTGGTCTTGATCATAGTATGACCTCGTTGATAATAAATAATGTTGAACAACTATTCCTTCCCCCCCATGGGTGACTTGATTGAAGTCCCCTAGTGACTTTGTTGCAAAAATTTATGCCATTGATGATTTGTTTATTTATTTATTCTGATCTTATTTATTTATTTATTTTTGTTATTATTTATTAAAATGTTTGAAATGGTTAAAGTTATTTGATTTATTGGACCCCAAAATTGCTCCTTTTTCTTCAACGACTATACAATTGACTTATGTTTTATGTTTTAAATTTTAAAATTGTTCCATGGTGGCCACCGTTGAAAGTTTTATATTCTTATTTGAAATTTGATTGGTTGATTTGGATCTAAAATTTTAATTGTTTACTTAATAAAATTTCCTTGTTTTGCAACTTTATCAACTTTGTTATTATTTGTTTTTGCATAAGAAGTTATACTCCTAATAGGGAGGTACACATTTAAAAATCAACTAGGAGGAACATAGAAATTGGTTATTACATTGTAGTCACCCTAAGGCTATGGTATACAATCATGAATGGGCTTGAACTTGATCCTTCCTAAGAACCCTTAAGACTCAAAATCATTTAGAAGTTGCCCCAATTTTTAATTAATGTTAAGGTTGTTATAATATTTCCACCTCTTACAAATACCTTTAATTATTTAACTAAACCCTAGGTAATAATATGGGTGTGTCGTGTCGGGCATTGTTATGGGTTACAAAAGATGACATTCTTTACCACCACTTAGGAGACAAGAAATTAAGAGGTTCCAAATTATTTTTATGATCCCCTTAAAATATATAGGTGGTTTAACCATTAAAACCTACTCACACTAAGTGTATTGTAAGTAGTAGATGCACTAGTATCAACATAGGGGTAACAATATTTTACAAGAGAGTCTAGGTGTTATCAACTTCATGTATTTGATTTATATCTATCGTATCTATTTGTATGGATGTAAAATATTTTATCTTGTAAACCCTTAAATAATGAATTATAAGTTGAATGTGATGTCACAACACTTGAAGTCAAAATTTTACACCTAATTTAGGATTTCCATTTCTTGGTTCCAGAAATGTTAGGAGATATTTTAGTAGGACAAACATGGAAGCGAGCCAAGAAGACTAAGATTGCAGACGTATCAAGGATCAGAGTTAAGAAGAGGCCACCAAGTGAAGAACCAGTGATTTCAGACACTGAAACCTTGGCTATGGCTATAAAATGACTAAAGAAAGAGAAGAATGAAGGAAAGTAATCACAAGGGAAAAATCCAATTGAATAAAAAAAAAATTACTTATACAATGGAAGAAGACATGGCTATCCTAGTTAGTGAGGCATAAATGAAAGAATATTACATTAATGCAATTTGTGGAAAGACCCTCTTTGGACTAAAATTGATCTATGATATATGAGCTCTTCATGTTTTTCATGAATAGATGCTACTTATTTCATGATCTATGGCTATGTATGGATTTTTATTATATATTTATATTATCACCCTATGATGTGTATATATGAATGGTAATTTATTACATCTAATGCTTATAATTACTACTAAAGGAGTAGATTGTTCAAGACAGTTGCCTCTAAATATGAACATGTATGTTAAGTTTGGTTCTTTCAATGAAAGATGTTATAATAAATTTTAATTGTTTACTTAATAAAATTTCCTTGTTTTGCAACTTTATCAACTTTGTTATTATTTGTTTTTGCATAAGAAGTTATACTCCTAATAGGGAGGTACACATTTAAAAATCAACTAGGAGGAACATAGAAATTGGTTATTACATTGTAGTCACCCTAAGGCTATGGTATACAATCATGAATGGGCTTGAACTTGATCCTTCCTAAGAACCCTTAAGACTCAAAATCATTTAGAAGTTGCCCCAATTTTTAATTAATGTTAAGGTTGTTATAATATTTCCACCTCTTACAAATACCTTTAATTATTTAACTAAACCCTAGGTAATAATATGGGTGTGTCGTGTCGGGCATTGTTATGGGTTACAAAAGATGACATTCTTTACCACCACTTAGGAGACAAGAAATTAAGAGGTTCCAAATTATTTTTATGATCCCCTTAAAATATATAGGTGGTTTAACCATTAAAACCTACTCACACTAAGTGTATTGTAAGTAGTAGATGCACTAGTATCAACATAGGGGTAACAATATTTTACAAGAGAGTCTAGGTGTTATCAACTTCATGTATTTGATTTATATCTATCGTATCTATTTGTATGGATGTAAAATATTTTATCTTGTAAACCCTTAAATAATGAATTATAAGTTGAATGTGATGTCACAACACTTGAAGTCAAAATTTTACACCTAATTTAGGATTTCCATTTCTTGGTTCCAGAAATGTTAGGAGATATTTTAGTAGGACAAACATGGAAGCGAGCCAAGAAGACTAAGATTGCAGACGTATCAAGGATCAGAGTTAAGAAGAGGCCACCAAGTGAAGAACCAGTGATTTCAGACACTGAAACCTTGGCTATGGCTATAAAATGACTAAAGAAAGAGAAGAATGAAGGAAAGTAATCACAAGGGAAAAATCCAATTGAATAAAAAAAAAATTACTTATACAATGGAAGAAGACATGGCTATCCTAGTTAGTGAGGCATAAATGAAAGAATATTACATTAATGCAATTTGTGGAAAGACCCTCTTTGGACTAAAATTGATCTATGATATATGAGCTCTTCATGTTTTTCATGAATAGATGCTACTTATTTCATGATCTATGGCTATGTATGGATTTTTATTATATATTTATATTATCACCCTATGATGTGTATATATGAATGGTAATTTATTACATCTAATGCTTATAATTACTACTAAAGGAGTAGATTGTTCAAGACAGTTGCCTCTAAATATGAACATGTATGTTAAGTTTGGTTCTTTCAATGAAAGATGTTATAATAAATTTTAATTGTTTACTTAATAAAATTTCCTTGTTTTGCAACTTTATCAACTTTGTTATTATTTGTTTTTGCATAAGAAGTTATACTCCTAATAGGGAGGTACACATTTAAAAATCAACTAGGAGGAACATAGAAATTGGTTATTACATTGTAGTCACCCTAAGGCTATGGTATACAATCATGAATGGGCTTGAACTTGATCCTTCCTAAGAACCCTTAAGACTCAAAATCATTTAGAAGTTGCCCCAATTTTTAATTAATGTTAAGGTTGTTATAATATTTCCACCTCTTACAAATACCTTTAATTATTTAACTAAACCCTAGGTAATAATATGGGTGTGTCGTGTCGGGCATTGTTATGGGTTACAAAAGATGACATTCTTTACCACCACTTAGGAGACAAGAAATTAAGAGGTTCCAAATTATTTTTATGATCCCCTTAAAATATATAGGTGGTTTAACCATTAAAACCTACTCACACTAAGTGTATTGTAAGTAGTAGATGCACTAGTATCAACATAGGGGTAACAATATTTTACAAGAGAGTCTAGGTGTTATCAACTTCATGTATTTGATTTATATCTATCGTATCTATTTGTATGGATGTAAAATATTTTATCTTGTAAACCCTTAAATAATGAATTATAAGTTGAATGTGATGTCACAACACTTGAAGTCAAAATTTTACACCTAATTTAGGATTTCCATTTCTTGGTTCCAGAAATGTTAGGAGATATTTTAGTAGGACAAACATGGAAGCGAGCCAAGAAGACTAAGATTGCAGACGTATCAAGGATCAGAGTTAAGAAGAGGCCACCAAGTGAAGAACCAGTGATTTCAGACACTGAAACCTTGGCTATGGCTATAAAATGACTAAAGAAAGAGAAGAATGAAGGAAAGTAATCACAAGGGAAAAATCCAATTGAATAAAAAAAAAATTACTTATACAATGGAAGAAGACATGGCTATCCTAGTTAGTGAGGCATAAATGAAAGAATATTACATTAATGCAATTTGTGGAAAGACCCTCTTTGGACTAAAATTGATCTATGATATATGAGCTCTTCATGTTTTTCATGAATAGATGCTACTTATTTCATGATCTATGGCTATGTATGGATTTTATTATATATTTATATTATCACCCTATGATGTGTATATATGAATGGTAATTTATTACATCTAATGCTTATAATTACTACTAAAGGAGTAGATTGTTCAAGACAGTTGCCTCTAAATATGAACATGTATGTTAAGTTTGGTTCTTTCAATGAAAGATGTTATAATAAATTTTAATTGTTTACTTAATAAAATTTCCTTGTTTTGCAACTTTATCAACTTTGTTATTATTTGTTTTTGCATAAGAAGTTATACTCCTAATAGGGAGGTACACATTTAAAAATCAACTAGGAGGAACATAGAAATTGGTTATTACATTGTAGTCACCCTAAGGCTATGGTATACAATCATGAATGGGCTTGAACTTGATCCTTCCTAAGAACCCTTAAGACTCAAAATCATTTAGAAGTTGCCCCAATTTTTAATTAATGTTAAGGTTGTTATAATATTTCCACCTCTTACAAATACCTTTAATTATTTAACTAAACCCTAGGTAATAATATGGGTGTGTCGTGTCGGGCATTGTTATGGGTTACAAAAGATGACATTCTTTACCACCACTTAGGAGACAAGAAATTAAGAGGTTCCAAATTATTTTTATGATCCCCTTAAAATATATAGGTGGTTTAACCATTAAAACCTACTCACACTAAGTGTATTGTAAGTAGTAGATGCACTAGTATCAACATAGGGGTAACAATATTTTACAAGAGAGTCTAGGTGTTATCAACTTCATGTATTTGATTTATATCTATCGTATCTATTTGTATGGATGTAAAATATTTTATCTTGTAAACCCTTAAATAATGAATTATAAGTTGAATGTGATGTCACAACACTTGAAGTCAAAATTTTACACCTAATTTAGGATTTCCATTTCTTGGTTCCAGAAATGTTAGGAGATATTTTAGTAGGACAAACATGGAAGCGAGCCAAGAAGACTAAGATTGCAGACGTATCAAGGATCAGAGTTAAGAAGAGGCCACCAAGTGAAGAACCAGTGATTTCAGACACTGAAACCTTGGCTATGGCTATAAAATGACTAAAGAAAGAGAAGAATGAAGGAAAGTAATCACAAGGGAAAAATCCAATTGAATAAAAAAAAAATTACTTATACAATGGAAGAAGACATGGCTATCCTAGTTAGTGAGGCATAAATGAAAGAATATTACATTAATGCAATTTGTGGAAAGACCCTCTTTGGACTAAAATTGATCTATGATATATGAGCTCTTCATGTTTTTCATGAATAGATGCTACTTATTTCATGATCTATGGCTATGTATGGATTTCTATTATATATTTATATTATCACCCTATGATGTGTATATATGAATGGTAATTTATTACATCTAATGCTTATAATTACTACTAAAGGAGTAGATTGTTCAAGACAGTTGCCTCTAAATATGAACATGTATGTTAAGTTTGGTTCTTTCAATGAAAGATGTTATAATGGTACATAATAGACAATTGGAAGACCCACCAAAGTAGGACATAGAGATAGACTATTGAATTTTCTTTAAATATAGAGTAGGATGCATGATAATGGCATGATAAATGGTTGGAAATTATCAATCACCTAATAGAGAAGCCAATTGTGCTTTCATCTTATTATAAAATTCACAAAGTTGTTTTAAGACTAAGACATGTCTAACTTAATTAAGTGTGTGGGTCTCATGCAGACATCCTATTAAAGGATTAAAAATTATTAGAATAATTGTATGGATAATATTGAAGTGGGTTCAATAGATCTTCACCTTAAGCAATATGCCTTAATAAATTTTTGATGAATGGAGTATGGGTGGTTGTTAAACCTTTGCACTAGTCATCCTTATAAATGCTCTTATTTCTAAATTTGTGTTGTAGATAGTTACATTCATGTTATATACATTATTAAATATGAATGTGATGTGGCATGGTTGTAAATTACGTAGCGAGAGATGGGTAACTAATGAAAGAAAAATGATTCAATTTTGGTACAATAGGTTATGGATACATGTGGACTAACTCAAAATTACTCCATTTATATAGGATGCCTAATAGACAACATCGACATGGTAGGGCTACAAGGGGTGCACAACCTCCTCCATCTCATCTTAGGCCTCCTACTCTAGGGAAAACACCTCAAGAAATCCCATCAAGTCAAAAATCTCAAATTCTCCATGTGCTACAAGAAATGACTGAAGTGCTGTGAGAGAGATTACCTCCAAAAGTCGAGGCTCCTCAGGCTGAATGACCTCAACCTCTTGTTGGAGATAATGGTGGAGAGCATCATGGAAGTGGCAAAGACACTTTTTGGCTCCTGATTTTGATACCCAAAGGAGGAATATGGATGAACCTCATGGTTTGGGACAACAAGGACTAATAGGTGCTCAACTCTAGGAATGATATATGGAAGTAATGCAACAAGTGAATCGGCTTCAGAATGAAAGGCTTAGGGAAAATCAAGTCATTAGAAGCCTAAACACAAGGTTAAAAGACTTGAATCCTATGGTTCATCCTAGGAGTTTTGAAATGAAAACATATATGGCAAGGGGGACTTGAAGACCACTTCATGGGAATCACCAAGAGTTTCATTGACCACATCCAAGTTTGCCACATCGGCAACAAAGGCAAGGTAGGAAAGGAAAACAACAATAGAGCATGCTTATGGGTCATTCAAAGGAAAGTCAATTCCTAGGTATTCGCATTGATTGTAGAGCCCATGGACCAAGTGTGGGTCCATTAGGGGCACAAAATTTTTCCAAGTGACCACTTGATGTTGATAGACCCAAGTCAACTCAAGATAACCAGGTGCGATTGGTTCAAGTAAAGTTTAGAGGTTCTTGTTTTATATGTAGAGAAGTGGGGCACAAAGCTAAGGAATGTCCACATGGTACTGGAACATATAAACATGATGATGAAGCTTTTGAGGAAGTAATTAGTATTGGTGGTACTCTTCCCCCCACCACCTTGAAAAATTCCAGGAGGAAGTTCAATCCTAAGGGGGGGTGGATGTGAGGACCACTATGAGGCCTACTATTTTGACATGCAGTTTGACTTTATTCTGATTAGAGCATTTGGATATGCTATGTGTTTAGACTATTTTGGATGATATGGACATTCAATAGTATGCTTGCTTCTTGTTCATGATATTTCTTGATGATTATAGATATATGTTATGCTCTTTATATTTACATATGCTCATGTTAATATTCTTGTCATAGAAATAATGGATGTGTGCTTATGATATTAAATTAATGAGTTATACAATTGAGTTGAATGATTATCTGACTTATTCTATAACATTGCAATGATATATTTGTGAATCGATAAAATATGTCAATTAATAGAGAAAAATTGATAAATTGTGGATATTGATGTTTCATTTAATTGATGTTAGAGGTTAGGTATGTTGAATAAATGTATATATGAGATTATTGACTTAGTTTATTCGATTATCATGCATTGGATATATTGACATGTGGCTTTGAGTGTGCAGGTACATGCCTATGGCCAATGGGATTGTAGGTGACCAAGGGTACCCGATTGTGTCAAGCTAATAACTTATGCCTTTGCTCACTAACATGATAAAAATGCCAAATGAAAAGAATTGGTTCTATCCTTATGGATTCTAGAATGTCAATGTTAAAGTCTTCTAGGAAATATGCGATTTTGATTAGGTGGCAATGGGATAATAGCAGTTTCTGTATAACTAGGCAGATTATGAAAATATGGTTTTGATATCAAGTACAGTTTGAAGGTGTATATAGTAATATGTATATACAATAGCTCAATGGTTATTGATTCTATATATTTTGTTGTAGAATTCTATTTTGTTTGCATTGCAATGACTATTGTCTAAGTAGTTACAAAGGCATGAAAGTGTGTTGTAGTATAAAAATTATATATTCCATCTACAAAGCCAATGCTATTGAATAGATTATGTTTGGCTTTTTGCAAGAATAGGATAATAGCTTGAACAATACCATGATACTAGTTTATAGTTTGTGCATATTGTAATACCCCTCCGTTTTGCTTCTATTTTCATGTTGTTTATGCTTTGCTTGGATTACAGCTACTGTGATACTGGACATATTTTTATTATGATATTTTGATCGCTACTCTTGAGCGACAAACTATTACTATGTGATGTGATTATCTGATTTGATTTTACATGCTTTGATGAATGAATGCTGACAGTAGAATTATCATGTGATTATTTATGAAACTATTGATATGACGTTAGTGTCAGTCTTTGATGAGTGTATTGGTGAAGGAGACGGGTTTGCATCACTCGCTTGCGAGCGCCCTGCGATTCTGAGATTTCTTCTTCACGGTGTGAATTATATACTGCATATATTATGTTGATTATTTGATTACAGGTTGCAGGTACATGACATCGACTCCACCTGGTTCCACAGGTTTGAGCGTGTCGATCCAACGGTTAAGTTGAATGGGAGATAGTAGCTTGGTAACATGTGTCAGGTCTACACCCTAGCCTTAGTGTGTCGTCCGTTCTGATGATTGAGTCATGTTGTATCTTATTTGATGTTAAATAATGTTTTGAAAAGTGTTGTCTTATTATATAGTCCTTTTAGAAAATTGCATTGGCTAGAAGAAATGTTTATTTTTATAGTATATTAATGTTATGCTTATGGGTTATTTTTAAAATGATTATTGAAATTAAACTTAAATTAATTAATTAATTAAATTTAAATCTCAAGGATTAAATTTAATTATTAAATAATTTTAAGTAAGCTAATTAAAGTTAAATTATTTAATTATTAAATTTAAATCCCAAGGGATTAAATTTAATTATTAAATAATTGTAAGTAAGTTAATTAAAGTTAAATTATTTATTTAATTAAATTTAAATCTCAAGGGATTGGATTTAGTTATTAGATAATTTAATAATAATTAAGGAAGTGTATTTGATTGATATATTAAATTAAATCAAAAAGGGAATTATGTGAAATTGAAAATTTTCTTTAAAGTCAAATTAGGGTCTTCCAAAGAGGAGAAATGAAATTAACTTTTAAATTCAATTTCTTGTATTGAATGTGAATTAGGGTTGCATTAGGTTATTTTGGAATTTTGAGGAAATGATGTTTTATAAGATTAGGGCAGAAAATTTTGGGGATTCTTCTTCCTTCTTTTTTTTCACAAGTATGAGATTTTTGGAGAGGGTTTGCACATGAAAGTTTTGAAGATTATTTTCTGTTTGGAGATTTAAATTGAAAGGAGAGAAAATTCTGTGGGGAAGGTGGAGCTATTGGATCAAAGCTTGCTGGAAATTCTTTGCATTGTGGAAAAAGAATTGTGAGGAGCTCAAAGGAAACTCTACATCAAGAATTTTGGCTATTTCCTGTGGCTGCAAATAACCAGGTTTTCTTTTATTTCTTGCTTTATTGTTCCTAGTTTAATCTATTTTCTAAATGATAAGAAATTGCAAATGGGTGATTTTTCTTGAAACCCTAAGTTAAACTTCAACATTTTGGTATTCAGATTTGTTTTTCAAAATGCAAACCCTTTTAGAAAATTTTGTTGAAAAACTCAAAATCAATGTATTACTCTTCCTTTGTTTATGTTATTTGAAAACATGAAGGATGTCTTCTTTTAATATTTTTGGACCTTAAAATCTCTTGAGCATGAGATGTCTATTGTTGTAAATTTTATTACTGGTTTGAATTTATTTCTTCAATTTCACCAGTAAATGTAATTCTAGAAAAAAATTATATGTATGTAAATATACATTACATATATCATATTTTAGATATGATACATATAATCTATATTTACATATATATAGATTTTTATTTTATTTGTTGTAATTTTTGTATGTCGCCGGTACGGCGAACGTACGAAAATTCGTACTACGTACGAAATTTTCGTGGAGAATTTTATTTGAGAAAAAAAATGTATTGTGTGGGGGGTTCGGCTCCCCACTGTTTTGTTTGTTTTATGTGGGTACACAGTACCCACTGGGCAGTGTGCCCACCACATGGGGGGACGCACTGTCCAGTGGGGACTACGGCCCCCTCCACCCACTTTTGTCGGCCGCTGTACATAGAGTACAGTCGGCGTAGGCATTCAGGTCTGCGAACAGTCCGCGGGTACTGCCGGTACCGTCCGGACCTGCGTGCTTTGTTTTTTTTAAATTTTATTTTATTTTTTGTTATTTTAATTCGTTTTTAAATTTTATTTTATTTTATTTTATTTTTGTTTATTTAATTTCGTTTTAAATTTTATTTTTATTTTTCGATTTGGTTTATTTTATATATATAATATTTAATATTTATATATATATATATATATATATATTACATGTATTTTATATTATATATGAATATATATAATATTTAATATATATATATATAGTATGTAATTAATATTATATATATTGTTTTTGTAATTTTATTTAAAGTTATTCTTGTATAATCGATTTATTGGATCAAGAAAAATATTGATTTTAATAGTGCATATTAATATGAGGTGTTTTTCTTTGTAAATGTGTGTATTTTATACCTTGTTAAACATAGGAGCATTCAACAACTTAGACAATTAATATTAGTCGAAATTATTATTGCTCATGATTTGATTTAGTTGTAGAGATTACGTATTTAATAAAATATTGATTGGTTAATGTAAAGTCTTGAATGAATTATTTTACTTTGCTGTGAAAATCATTAGATAGGAACATGGTTTTAAGATAACCAAATATAGAACTTTTCATTGTCAATGCATGAGTTCATTTATGTATCCTTTAATGAGTATGTTGTGAATGAGTGTTGAGTAGTTGGGTTGTAAAGTCTTCCAGAAAAACGTGGGTCATTCCCTTGTTAAAATATTGTTTATTTTTCCCTTGGGTAGTGTTACAAGCATCTAGTTTCCTCCTAGTATTGGAGTGGACTTCTTTGTGTTTTCCTCTTAGGATTGGAGAGAGTGTATTGGTTCAATTCTGTAGCACTTGAGTAACCCTTGGAGTTAGTCTTTTTGTAGTGTGTTATCCAATTAGAAGAGTGGCTTTTGTTAGGGGCCGGAGCCCAAAGAGGTAAACTGGGAAACCTTCAGAAGTGATTTTAACAACTGAGAACTAAAGTAAATATACTTAGCATATTAGGATGTAGTTCACAATAACCAAGATAAGTTAACCTCACTCACAGGCACAAGGGTTTGTTTAGACTTGGGGTGGGTGAGAAGGCCTGGAATGGCAAGATCACTATCTCGTCCCTATGAGAGGTAGTTGATTCTGCTTGAGTTAGTATGAGTGCCGGGATTCGGTTGAGGTCACCAGGATTTCCGAAACCTATGAAGAATGCCCAGAGGATATCTCATGACAAACCTTGCGATGACACTCTGTCTAGGATAACACCGTGTTTATGTTGTGCGTATGTTTTCTTTAGCACACTTGATTATATTATGTCTGGGAGCAATGTAACCATGATTAGTGTTTGTTTTATTGTACAAATGTGTGGTTGAGTCAGTTTGTATCAGTATGAGTCTGCCTTTGGTTTGAGGTGGTAGGTTTCTCATCCATGTTACTTGGTTACTATTTCCTAGCATGGGGGGTGGTCCTTCGGGCACCACATGGTTGGGTGGAACATGCACCATAACCGTTGGGTTCCCTTGATCTTCAGTACTTGGTGGTGAGACTTCTTGATGGACATCTCACTTGTCTTGCTTTTGGATTCTTGTATTTTTTATCTCATAATGTAATGATATTGTTTTACCCCTCTTGTGTATGAGGTGAACCTTGTAATAATCAGACTTATGTATTTGTAGTCATTCCAAGAATGAGGATTGTAATAGATCCTTTGTAATTGATTTATGTAAATGAATGCTTTGTCATATCTCGTTTCTTTCTATGATGTTGAATGTTATTACTTGTGTTATTTACTTTCAATGCATTCATGTTGATGTATGTTATTGGGGTTTTAAGTAATCTCAGTTATGTAACCCTAGGGGATGTTGTCAATTTAGTTGAACATGTGGGTTTAATTCACTTCTTTTTAAAAAAAAAATTAGTACGCTTGTTTAGTGAATTGAAACTTCCTCTAGGGTTGCGTGGCGGGGCATTACACATATGAAAAAAATTTGCACACAAAATCAAAAGGCTATGTTCTTGTTTGTATTGTGCAAAAGCCATAAGGCATTGCATTTTTCTTTTTTACATTTTTGTACTCTAAAGTTTCATTCCCGAAGCTTTTGCATCAGATATAGTGAATCAGTATCTCCCACATGTGATAAAGCAATTTAGAGAAGGCCATGTTGATAAAAGTTATACTGTATAGAAGATGGTCTGAAAATAACAGTAGAAAACTTTACTATAGGAAGGCTGTTAAGAACCTTCTCATCATAATAGTGAACAAAAGCATGATCCATTAACATGAGATTCACAAAAGTCTCAACTAGTTGGAATTTTTCACTGTCCTTTGCATCATGAATTTTATCTCCAATTCTATCGATGAAGGCCTCAACGAGTTTGTAGTTGTTGTTCATAGCCATAGCTTTAGGATACACTCAATATAGCTTCGAGTTTTTTGCCCAGGAAGGAATTGAGAAAGTTTGGTCTTGTCAAATATGATATCTTGAAAAGCACTTTGGATTTATTCTAGAAGGGAGTTCTTGACAATATAATGTGCAGTTTTGAATTAATTCTTTTGCATAAAGCCCAAATCATTCACACACTAGTTCAAGCTTGATGACCTCCATCGAGTATGGATGGAGTTGTGCTATCCCAAAGCATCTTTTCTCCAAGTAGCTATTCAAAGATATGGAGTTCTTGCAAAGGGATTAATTGAAAACCATGCACTATATTCATAGGGACTCTTTTCTATAATAACATCAAAGAGCTTTTCAGCATAGTGTGGCTGATGAGACCTAATTTTTTCAGTAGTTGCCTGGGTAAAAAATTGAAGCTTGGAAAAAAAATTCAAAATGGTAAGGAGAGTGGTCAAGTAGAATTTGTTGACACTATTGAAAATTTCAAGTTTGTCAACAATGCCTTCATTCATTGTCATGATATTTTTTTTGCATGGCAACATCAATCGAAGCATTCTAATGTAGTTATTTATTTTATGGAATTAATTGTATGAACTTCCCAATAAAATATTGACTATGTAATGTTTGTATGCAAGTGTAGGTGGATTTTCCTAGTGCAATTTTATAGTGGCAATCAACAACAGATTTGTCATGCAAAGGAATTGATATGGCAATATTACATGCAACATTCTGTAAATGCAAATACTTCATTCTATTTACTAAAGCACAAATGCATATTTTAATTTTTAGTTAATATGCTATCCAGTTTAGGCAAGTTGTGTCATCTGAAAGCCTAGTTTCTCGACTAGTTTTAAGTTTTGCACTAGAGACCTTGTTCTTCATACATACATATTTCTAATCAACCAAATTATGCAAATTCATTAGCATTGTCGAGTGCAAGCCAAAATTGGAAAGCCTTCAAGCTATACGATAATGACTATGAAGAGAATTTAAGTAATGGTACATGAAGCCATTGTGTAGCTACTAAAAGGTATAATGGAAATTAAGGAAAATAGGTATTATGTCAATCATCCAATCACCAAGCTTCCAATCAAAAAATTCCTATCAAAAACAATGTGCAAAATGAAGAGCTCCATCAATTGTGTCAGAGATGAATTTGCAATTTCTTTATAAGTTCCCACCACAATTGGCTCTTGTAATAGCTTATGTCTTTTACCAAATTTTTTTGTGAGCATATTGACAAAATGCATGTCAAAGGACAAAAGATATGGCACCTTGCTAAAAAAAAAAAAAATCGCAGTTGATTTTTGTAGCGAAACAAAATCTATGACCAATGGTTGGAAGTAAACAATCAAATTTTTTATGTATAACTTGAAGAAAACATGAAATATTCATTGAAATATGAAAATACCAACTAAAATATGTTTCTTGATTGGCATTCCAATAATATACAAGCAACACATAACAAAAAGGGGATAAAGCACAAAGCAAGAAAATCCTACCATACAAAAAGTAATATAGCTATAAATGTCAACACAAGGAAAAGATAACTACAATGTAATACATTTTCTATATCTAACCAAAACATTTCTTTTGCAAGAAGAATAGGTTGTATTAAACTAGAATAAAACTAAAGACCAGGTTGAGCTTACAAATATGCATCATAGCATGCCATGAACTTGATCTTATATCTACTCCTATACATCACAAGTGGTCTGAGTTGCAATTGGCACTTGAAAAAAAAAAACAAGGCACCTATCAATCTTAATCATAAATAGAAATTTTGTATAGGAATTCATTCCAATTTCCAATGGCCAACTATTATGAACAATGTTGCTTATCAACCAAAAAAATTGGATTGAACATGTGTTTGGGGCCAAAAATATTAGGAAAGCATAAGCCTATCATATCTTGCCATGCAAAGATAAGGCTTTTTGTATATTTTGTCGGATTATTTTGTGCATTGTGAACTTTTCCTTTTTTTTGTATTTTTCTGATTGGAAGTTTCTTACATTGGTCTTAATTTTGTATAGTGTTTTTCATGCTCTGATATCTATTGGTCTGTGCACTAATGTTTTTTGTTGGGTTTGGCTACTAAAAAGAATTTAAATGGGCTTGTAACTAGATTGACATAATATCCAAAGCCAACAACAAAATTACAAAGTGTTTGATGAATCGATAAGGTAACTAAATGATAAGAAACAACATAAAGTAGACCATTGTAAAAAAGATTTAAATCATTGTAAACATAAAAAATATTTTTGTTGGAATAATTTATGACTATCATATTGAAAGCAAAGAAGAAGCCAGCTATAACTTCTTATATCTTTTTCTGCATAGCTTTTTGCATTTTTGCATTTTATGGGCTAATGTCCACTATTTCCTATTTTTGAGTGTTTTTGTTGTTTCTTTATTGGGTTAGATTGTTTGTGTCAGTGTGTTTATGGGTTAGTATTTCTTGTTTACTTAAAGACTGAACAAGATAATGTGATGCTTATTATTAACAATGGAAACAAATTTCACTCCCATCAAACAATCTGAGAAAATGATTGGACAACACATAAAAGATAATGTAAAAGGTATGTGAGATTACAAATATCTGCTTTTTGATAGGTTTTATTGTGAAGGAATAATTTTTCAAGATGATTAGGCATTACAAGTAATGATTTGCTCAACAGTCTTAAAACTTGGTGGAGGGATCGATTAATGCTAGCTGCAACTCAAGAATAGAGTCAATGCAATGAAAAAAATAAAGGATAGTGAAGAATAGACATTGACACACAAAATGCAAACAACAACAAACAATACACATTAAGCCATAGGATGGAAGAATGTAAAAAACTATAGAGAAATGTTGTAAAAGATATATGAACTTACAAATGCTTTATCTTTCTCTCCCCATACAATAGACATAAATTCTTTCAACGTACACAGATTTAATGATTTATATCTAGACATTTTATAATTACTTAGAGCTAATTTTCAGTCTTATTTGATACATGTCTTTATTATTCTCATCACATAAGATGGCATTAATAATTATGGTGTTAAGTCTTCTAGTCAAGAACAAAGACTGGTCCACAAAACTATTCAAAGGTAGGGAAGAGTAGACAATAACCCACAAAGTGCAGACATCAAGAAACAATAGACATTAACCCATAAAATGTAGAGATGTAAAAAACTACTATTTGCATCTTCTCATTTATTGTGAGGAGACTCAAGTGTAGCTATCATATTCACATTGTATGTTCATTTTTTTCTGAGGTTGTTTGATGAGGCTAAATTTTTTCTGTTGGGAGGGTTTTCATCTACTGTGTTGGAAGCGAGAAAGGTGGCATTTGTAAGTTACTCTATGTGTGGTTTTACACAGTTGTTTTCAATTGTTTTTGCAGCCTTCTACAAACATGGAGAGCATGGTCTTTAAGACTCTCAAATATAATATTTAATAATCCAAATAGTGTTTACATCATGGCTCTTAAAGGAGGTAGTCATCAATAGAAAAGTGGTTTTAATCTTGCATAAAGAGGTGACATAATTGGTAGTAGTGGGAAGCATGAATGTAGAGTCTTTCTGTCTATACAAACCAAAATATTGCATATTATTTGGGTTGGTTTTCCAAGTAGAGAAAATAAGTGCAGTGTTTGTATTTATTGTTCTTGAGCTATTAGAGTTTAAATATCAACTTTAAAATACTGTTAGCAACATAGTATAGGTCTAATAAACATTTATAAGCAAGTGGGTAGTTGTATTGAAAGTGGAAGATAAAGCATTGGAAAGCTAGAGTTCTAAAGAGGTGGTTTGTTGTAGTGAATAGTTAGAACAATAGGTATATTCTATTTTTTTTCTAAAATAGTTATTTTTTTATCTATAAGCTTGAAATAAGTTTGAAATGTGTGATAAAAGAAAGAGATTCATATGACTATTTTTGAGAATGAGTATATATAGCTCATAAATAAGAGATTGAATGGAAGGATACTGTTTACGTATTCTAAAATTATTCTATTGCATGAGTTTATAACCAAAAATATGGTTCATTTTATAGGTTAATGGCAATGTTACTGCATATTTTTATGAAAAGAGTTAAATAAGAAATAAAAATATGTTATGTTGCTTAAGTATGAGAATTTGGGGATTGAGCACATGAATTAGTTTCTCATAATCATGATATTATTACAAGCCAGAACAACAAAAAATGGTTCTAGAGAAAGTTCAATATCACCATAGGCTTCTAATGAGTACATTCAATTTGTCATTCCTCTAATTGATGTCTGGCCATTACACACACCAATATTGATGCATCTCTTAGTACTGTCCTATAACTCAGCCTCTATATGAACCACACCACCCACTATAAATCTATCATCCTCATAATATTATTGTTATTATCACTATTACAACTTGTGTACAAGAAGTTGTTGTTGTCTATGCTTCTTGTAGCCATTTCCTCAATTCAAAATAACTCCAATCTTCTTTTTTAAGGAAATTTTCTTAAAGCTTTAGAATAAATTTGATTTTATTGTAATTTATAGTGGGTCAGGAACTAATATTTCCACCCTAAAGACCAATTCTATATGGTTTTGATTGATTGTGCTTAGGTTTCATAAACATGCTGATTATTAGATTTTGATGTTGAAGAGCTCACAATTTAAATCTCTTGGTTTTTGATTTTGTACATAGATGCTCTAATTCAACTGTAATGAGTTGTCGAGACTATAGGAGAATTTTTATCAAGTATAGTGAAAATACAAAAAGATAATTATTTTTTTCTTATTTTGAGGATTTCATTCCAACCTAGGTAGTAGTTTCTTGCATGTGGTAATAATTTTAAAAAATAACTGCAAAGGTAATTGTTTTGAGGTTACATTTAATGAGGGAGGGTAAATACACAACTTATAGGAAGTTATTTCTATACAAGTATTCTTGAGACATACCTATAGATATAGTTTTTAATAAAGACAATGACAATATAGATGCAAAAGGTTAATCATAATGAGGACAAACATACTAATATAAAAAATACAATAGAAATGAAATAAATAAAACTGATATGTAGAATAATATATATTGTATTGTATTTGTAATACCCCTCCGTTTTGCTTTGTTGTGCGAATGATGTTGTTGTCCTTTTTATGTTTTAGTTTATGTTTGTACTTTGACTATGTACATAGTTACGGTTGATCACTATTTTATCGTGATGTATCTTGATGTGATGATACTATATTTTGATGTTATTATTATGGCATGTTTTGAATTAGCATAAGTGGATATTCAAATTAACGATGTTTTATGTTTTTTATTAAGGTGCAATATTAGATACTCAATTAGTAATATTGTATTGGTGAAGAGGACGATATCGCATCACTCGCTTGTGAGCGCCCTGTGATTCCATGATTTCCCCTTCACAGTGTGCTTTATTTATGACATATTTATGCATGTGTATATACTTTTTATTTGCAGGTTGATAGGTACATGGCATCGACTCCACCTAGTTTCACATGTTTAAGCATGTCCATTGCCCAACAAAATTTGATTGGGAGATAGTAGCTAGGTTTTCCGTGCCAAGTCGTCAACCTAGTCATAGTGTGTCGTCAAGTTTCAGTCAAGTTAAGTTGCTTTAATGTTGTTCATCTGGTCTTGATTTCAGTTAAAATTGCAAGTTAGAAAAAGGTTAAAATATATGCTTTGGTATTTTAATTGTCGATTAACTTCATCTGGTTTATGTTGAAATGTGATTTAATTAATTTAATAAGTTAATTTATTAATAAATAATTTAATCTTGGATTAGATTTAGTTTATTGATAATTAAATCAATTGATTTGAAATAAATTAAGTTTTTTAATTTTGGAGTTAATAGATATTTGTGTGAAATTGGGAAAATTGAAACAATGAAAATTAACAAAATAAAGGAAAATGAATTGAGTTATATTTTTAGAATGTTTGAATTCAAAAATTGGGAAGAAGAAGATATTTGTTATTTTGTTTTGATAAATTAATGAGCGTGATTGCATGATATTTGTTTGAAATTTTCTTTATTATTTAAAAATGCTTCTCAAGTTTTCTGGTCAAAAAACAAGCATGAAATTTTGAAAGTGGAGGAGGAAGAATTTTTGCATTTTTTGGGTTTTGGATTGAAGCTATGAAAATTGGTGGAGCTGAAGTTGGAATCAAGGCAGGAATCTGGGCACCATCTGGTTCTCCTCGCAAACTCAAAAAAACCAGGTACATGTCTTTAAAATTAGTTGCTTTTGAAATTTTAATTGTATATGTTGTTGTTGAAAATCATGTTGAAAAGCTTTTAAATCTGTTGTTTGATTGCAAAATACACTCAGTTGGATTCTTGTTTTCCAATTTGAAAAAAAAACTATGTTGTGAATAGGTTGCTTCAACAACAAAAAAAAAATAGAATGAATTCTTGACTACAAATTGTTCCTTTTCAGTTTTACTTCCTCAATTTATTTTCAATTCCAATCTGGTTAAATGTAAATATATATACATATATATATATATATATATATAACTCTTGATATATATATATACATATATATATTTTTTAAACTTTTCCTTGGAGTAGGGTTATGCTGGCCATTTTTTTATAGAAATGGCCAAAAGAAGGGTGGATGAAAAACCAAGCGTTTTAACCCTGGTTTTCATTTATTTTTTGTTAAAAATGGCGGACTAGTGGAGGGACGCTGGGGGCTCACCCCACCGCACCCCCCATGGGAGGCGTGTGGGGGAGTTGCGCCCAACGCGACCCCCACATTGTGTGAATACACAGTCGGCCCTATTGTGTTGGGCGTGCTTCCCCTCGAATCTGTGGCGCCCTCCCCTAGAATCGCTTAGTTTTTTTTTAAATTTATTTTTTTTAATATTTTTTTTATTAAAAAATATATATGTATATATATTTAATATTTAATATATTATATTTTATAATATAAAAAATATTTATTAATAATATTTTATATTATATTTTATAATATTAAAATATTAATTTATTAATATATATTAATACTATAATGTATATATATATATATTTAATATATATAAATAATATATGTATATTTATACACAATATGAGAGTGAATATATTATGTGTATATATATATGTATTATTTTATGTATTTATATATATACTTGGGTATTCAAATTTTAATACATTTGTATACATTTTAAATATGTATATATTAAAATGTTGAATTGATTAATAGCATGTTTAAGTGTAATTGTGGAAATTAAAACATTGTGTTTTTGTCAATTATGGACTTCAGTTTAAAATAATACAATTTTGGTGGAACACTATATTTTTCTTAAATGAAATGTGTAATATCCCTTCGTTTTTGCTTCTTGTTCAAGTTGCTTTATGCTATGTTTGGTTGCAATTACTTTGATACCGGATACATTTTGTTATGATGTGTTGATCGCTACTATTGAGCGACAACTATTATTGTGGGGTGTGGTTATCTGATTATTGTTTTACATGCATTATGGATTAATGATGTTGTAGAGTTAACATGAGATATTATTATGAGATTATTGGATTATGATGGAAGTGTCAGTTTTGATGAGTGTATTGGTGAAGAGGATGAGTTCGCATCACTCTCTTGCAAGCGCCCTACGAATGCGTAATTCCTTCTTCACGGTGTGTATTATATGCTGGATATATTGTATGATGTTGTTTACTTGGTTGCAGGATTGCAGGTACATGACATTGACTCCACCTGGTTTCACAGGTTTGAACGTGTCGATCCAACGGTTAAGTTCAACGGGAGATAGTAGCTAGGTAACATGTGTCAAGTCTACACCCTAGCCTTAGTGTGTCATCAGTTGTATGTGTTGAGTCATTGTTTGTCTTGCTTTGATGTTATTTAATTCTGAAACATTCTTGATTTGGAAATAGATATTTAGAATAATTGCATTTAAATCATGTTGATGGTTATTTAATTTAAATAATGCAATGTGGATAAAAGTTTATATTTAAATTAATTAATTATATTTCAATTATTTAATTAATTAAATTTAATCCAAGGGGGTTGAGTTTAGTTATTAAATAATTAAATTAATTAATTAAACGTGATGCAAAAGAATGAAAGGAAATAAAAGAATTAAAATTAATTTTGGAATTTAATTTCAACGTGTGGGAATTATATTAGAAATTGTAATTAAATGTTTATTTGGGAAATTGGTTGCAATTTTGAAAATTAATTTATTATTTCAAATTGCATTTTAAATTGAAAGTGGGTTTTCCAAAAGTGAAATTGAAATTGAAATTAAAATTGAAATTGAAATTGAAATTGAAATTGAAATATCTAATTTGTATGTAATGTGAATTAGTGTTGTAAATATTGAAATTGAAATTAAAATTGAAATTGAAATGGAAATATTTAATTTGCATGTAATGTGAATTAGGGTTATGTTAAGTATTTTTGATTTATAAAGAATACATGTTTTAATTTTAAGGCAGAAAGGTCTTTAGGAAAATTCATTTTTACAGCAGGGAAGAAATTTTGAAAAATTTGCACAAGGGTTTGAAGAAAGTTTGATTGTAGAATTGATTGAAGGAAAGATTGTTTGCATTTGTTGGATTTTGGATTGGATTCATTGAAGGATTGAAGAAAATTCAGGAAATCTTTGGAGGAGGCTTGCATCAGAAATTCATCTCTTCCTATAGCTTCTTGTACCAGGTTTTCCTCTTTGTGTTTTATTGTTCTTGATTGTTTTTTTTAAATAGTAGTGATTAAAGATTTATTTGTTAAACCTGTTTTAGAAAATAAATTTGATATTAGAAGAAAAGAATTAAACAAATTTACACCCTTTGCTTGTGAAAATTCTTGAGTGAAAATTGTGAAAACCTTAGTTAAATTTAAATTATTTGGAGAAATCAATTTTGTTGTTATTGAAAATCAAATATAGAGATTGAACAATGCATTTATAATGATTTTAGAAAATGAAACCTTCTGTTTATGATTAAAAAACGGATTTTAAAATCTGCAGTATAGTTATATTCTTCATGGTAAAATGGTTTGGTTGCATCACCTATAACTTCATTTTCACAAACTGGGTTGTCAGGAAATTTAAAGAGTTTTTGCATTTTGAAATTTTCTTACCCCTGTCCAAAAATCGCAAATACCCAAATCGTAGTTTTTGAGTTATGCTCGAAACCTGAGACTGTTGTTAAGTTATTTTCCCATGGCTACTCTAAAGATAAAATATTAATAAATTGATATTTATAAATATTAATATTTTATGTATTGTTATTATAATATTAAAATATTATTTAATAATATTTTATATTATAATTTATAATACTAAAGTATTATATTTATTTATATTATTTTAAATAAAATTTGTATATTAGATTAGTAGAATTAAAATTATAAACGTATGGGGAAATTATTGTTTATTTTAAAATGGCATGTTAAAGTTTAATTGAAGGAGTTAAATATTTGATTTAAAGAATGCATAATTTAAAATTTAATTGTGGAATTTAAATTCATGTATAAAAGGTCTAATTATTAATTTGATTTAATTGGAAAATATATATATATATTTTTTTAAAAATTAATGATAAGGGATATTTTATTTTGAATTAAACAATTTGATATTCTGTAAAGAATAGAAGATATGTTAATGATTAAATATATTTAAATATATTAATTTATATTTAGTATATATATATTGAAGGTGTATATCCATTTGAGAGAATAAATAATATTTTATCTTATTTTATTCTGTTGTTTGCAAATTTGGGTATTATTAGTGTTCTAAATGAAATGATTAGTATGTGTAGAAAATATATAGAGAAAAATATTTTTTTAATAGAAGTAATTACTTGATTTAAAAGGAAATGTTTATTTTGTTAATATGATTGAAAAAAATATTTTGAGATGTATATATATACATGAATATTTTCAATCAATATTTACCTTGTTTTATTTAAGTGCGTGCAATTTAGCTTTGCATGAAAAATTTAAAAGATAAGTTTTGAATGTATGGCCAAAATTGATAAGTAAAAAGATATTTAAATATATTGAAGAATTATAGAAATATTTATATTTAAATGTTTGTTTTAATTAATGAGATTTAATTAGAAACAATATGAATGCGTGGTCAAATCAATAAGCCAAAAGATATTTTTATACATTGATAAAATTGCATGTTTTTAAATGGATAGTTGAAGAGACATAGACTCCGGATAGAAAATTGAAAAGATTGTTTGTAATAGTGTTAGGTTGCATTAGAAATAAATTTAGGAACTAACTATTTTGAAAAAGGCAAATAGTTATTATGTTTTATTTAGTTCCATAGAATAATCTAGTCATTGTGAATGGAATATTAAAGAATATATGTAATTAAATTTATTAATATATATATTTGGTGTCTATATAATATGGAGCATATATATATATATTAAGTGTAAAATTCATTATCGTATTTTATTTTAATGAGATGCATGCAATATATTATTGAATAGAGATTTAAAAATGGATTGATTAGTGTATATGGAAAATGGATAGAGAAACAATATGTTATTATATTAAAGTGATTGAATGTCTTAAATAGAAAATTGAATAAGATGTAAGATTTGGTTAGAAAATGGAAAGAGTTTATTTGCATGGATTTGTGTCAGTTTAAAAGTAAATTAAGAAGTAGTTTTATTGATAAGGCAATCAATTATGTTATTTATTAATTTCTATTTAGATTAATTGAATAATTGTGATTGGATTATGAAAGAGATATGGATTTAGTATATCCAAAAGTAGTATCTTCCTCATGATTATCTTAAAAGATTTAATTCTTTGTATTCAGTAAAGGGAAGTAAGTTTAATTGTTTTAGATTTCCAATAATGAAAAAGGAAACAGGGGTTATGATTATTTTAGATGATCTAGTTATCGTGTCTTTGACTTTGTCAATACTACCTATTGAATGTGTATGGATTTAAGAAATCAAAATATTATATTTGATTGATGACTTGAATGTTTTTGTTGCTATGTCGTCAAGTTGCATTGTTGGTTTTGGGTTTTAGTGTTAGTCCTAAATTATAAGTCTTCCAGAAGAACTTAGAGGATAAGGGTTGTTGAATCTTTATGCCATCTAGTTGTTTTCCCTTGGGTAGTGCATGGCGTCTTTTCAGTTTTACCCGGTTTTCATGAATAGGGATGTTTGCACCTCCTTGGTTTAGGAGCGGATTATGGGATCCGTGTCTCCTTGTAAGGAATGGACTATGTGTTTGTTGCCTCCAAGATGTTTGGAGTGAGTTCTATCTTTTGTTTCCTCATTGTGTTGGAGTGGATTATGATGCCTAGTTGGTATGCACTTGTGGTTCCCTTGGTGGATTTTTTGGGTGTGTGTTGTCGAATAGAAGAGTGGCTTCTGTTAGGCGCCAAAGCCCAAAGAGGTAAACTGAATAACCTTCAGGAGTGATTTAAACAAGTGATAATTAAAGTAATGTACTTAGAAGATTAGGACTAACTTCACACTAATCAAGATAAATTAACCTCACTCATAGGCACAAGGGCTTGTTTAGACTTGGGGTGAGTGAGAAGGCTTGGAATGGCAAGATCAACTATCTTGTCCGTACGAGAGATAGTTGATTCCACATGAGTGCGTATGAGTGCTGGAATTGGGTTGAGGTCACCAGGATTATTTGTGCCGGAGCCTATGAAGAATGCCCAGAGGAGATTTCATGACAAACTATGCGATGACACTCTATCTAGGACAACTATTGTTAATTGTTTTATGTGTATGGTTCTGTGAACATACTTCATTATTATTATGTCTGGAAGCAATGTGACATATGTAAGTGATGTTGGAGTTGTACTTGTATTGTACTTGATTTATACTTATGTTGTACTTGAGTTGTACTTGATTCGTACTTGTATGGTGAATGAGTTGTACTTGTTAATTCATTTGGTTGGTTATAACAGTATGAGTCAGTTTGAGTCTGCCTTTGGTTAGAGGTAGTAGAATCTTTGTCCATGTTACTTAGTTACTATCTCCTAGCATGGGGATGGGCCTTCGGGTACCATATTGGTAGGGTGGAGCATGCACCAAAATCGTTGGGTCCCCATCGATTTTTAGTACTTAGTGGCGAGACATCTAGATGGATGGCTCGAGTTTTTGTGTTATTCTTGTATTGTAATATTTTAACTTGTATAAGTTATTTTATCCCTCTTATGTTTATGAGGTGGAAGTTTGTAATTGTAACCTTGAGTACTATTGCCTCATTCTGGGAATGAGTTATGTAACTATTGGTTTAAGATAATGTTTATGAGATTGTATCTTGGTTGATTATCTTATTATGTTATGTGGTATTCTTATGATGTATGATGTTTATTTCATACAGTTCATACTGCTATGGTTATATGTAATATGTATATGTGGGTTAAAGTAATCCTAACCTTGTAGCCTTAGAGGTTGTTGTTAATTAGTAAGTGAATGTGTATGTTAAATGCACTTTATAAAAAAAAATTTGGTTCGCTTATGATGTTAATTGCAACTTCTTTTAAGGTTACTTGGCAGGGCATTACAAAATGAATATGAAGATGAGTTAATTATTTTAGAAATGATTTTGTCATGAAGAGAAAACATTTATTACTATAAAATGTTATTTTCTGAATGGTTGGAATAAACATTTATTATTATAGTTTTGAGAACAATCAGGGAATGAAATATTTGGTTTAAAATTTCATCTTTTTCCAAAAGAGTCATTATTCAAATTTAGTCTCACTAAGGCAGTAAATTACTGAATGTTAATGAGGGAATGGATTTAGTAAATCCAAAGTAGAATTTTAATTCTCGTCTTCTTGCTTGTCTTGATTGTGAATTGTTCCTGTTATCGTTTGGGAAATTTGGGTCATAGAATTTGATAAGTCTTCCAGTTGGGTTTCAATTTTGTGGGTTGTCGTAATGTGTTAGTCAACCTTTGGATTGCCTTGGGTAGTGCATTTAACTATAACCAGTTTGTTACTCGGTTATCATGAACGAGAATATGTTGAGTGTATGTCATGGATAGGGATGTGATATCCTTACGTCGCACTTGTGTACCTTTGGGCTGTGGAGTTGTTCCACATGTCATCTGAGAGGAGTGGCTTGCAAAGAGGGCTGAAACACAAAGTGGTGCTAGGATAACTTATTGCAAGTTAGTTAATCCAGTGATAACGTAATTAACTTATTAGAGTATCATGTAGTATTAAACACTTAATAAGATAATTATTCCTCGCTCATGAATGTAAGGGCTTGTTAAGACTTGGGTTGAGACAAGAAAGCTTGGAATGGAAAGATCATTATCTTATCTCTACGAAAGATAACTGATTCCACATTGGATTACATGAGGGGCCAAAATCCATTAGAGGTTACTAGGATAAATCGAGATGGGGGTCGGGGCCTAGGAATACTCACCAGGATAATCCACGTAACATTGTGATGACACTTCTCCTAAGTCAACTATATGTTTGCATCAATGATGTAATTGATTATGTAATTATGGAAGCATTGTAACCATTGAGTTAAGTGATGTATTTATATTTATTTTAGTTCGGTTATGTGTTAGCCTATGTCTTGAGGTAGATGGTCTTGGCTAGAAATCCTTGTTATTATCTCCTAGCACAGGGGGTGGACCTTTGGGTTCCACTTGGTTGGGTGGAACGTGCACCTTACTCCATTGGGTTTTTCTTCTTGATCATGTGGACGAGACGTCTAGTTGGAGAGCTCATATGATCTAGTTTACTTTCATACCTTATTTATTTCAATTGATCTTGTGATTTATTACCCCTCATTTGTTATCGAGGTGAAAGTTGTAATCATAACCTTATTCATTGGACTTACCTCATTCGGGGAATGAGAGATGTAACCATACTTTTTAATTATGGATAAATGAAATTGAAACTTATCTCTTATGCTTTGATGTAAATTATCTTATTTGGAATGTATGTGTTTTATTTCTTAATTAAATAAATGACATGGTTTCAATTCATATTTTTTGTTGAGGTTCTATATAACCTTTGTCTCGTAACCTTAGAGGTTGTTGGAATTAGATAGTGAACTTGCTTATTATTGTATTTAAATAAAAAAATATATAGTTCGTTTAAGTAGTTATTTGTAACTTCCTCTAGGGTTGTGTGATGGGGCATTACAGAATTCTTTCATTTGTACTCTCTAACATGTTAGCCTAATATTTACTATCCATGTAACCATTTCATTTCTTTAAAGTGTAAGTACAAATCATTCAATCATCGAAATTGTTTTATTTTATAAGATAAATCATTTTTCTCAATAAAGGAAAGCACTTTGATTAAAGCATGTTCATTTTTAAAATATGTAGTTTTATATGAGTTGATTTGAATGCCTCAACCTTGGGCTAGTAAATTTAAGGTAGAAGACTCACTTTCCAAAACATTGTATCATCATTTATCGATAGAATGCTTAGAAGATATGCGTCCTCATTGACTACAATGATAACATAGAATGTGCTCAAAATGACTTTGAATAAAAAAAGAAGGATAGGTGCAAAGAAAAATTCTATAATATTGTATGGCATCCTCCCTACTTATGCTAGAATGGGAGCATTGGATCATATAAAATAAATACATTTTATCATATATAGTTAGAACTTCTTGGGTAAATGTGTATTCAAAATATAGAAGCATAGATAATGAAGATGAATTATTTGATAAAATAGCTAAAAAATATGTGGTTTCATCCAAACTAGAACAATTATAGGAAATGAACAAAATGATTTTTTTGAAAAGCCCTTAGAAAATTTCAAGAAAATACAATTCATGATTGTAAACTAAATTTGATAATATTGTCCTTCATTATCCTTACTTATGCAAAAATAAGAGCTTTGGAATATGATGGAAATCTGTAAAAAAATAATGGAAGTGGGATTTTTGTTATATTTTGTACTTGTGAGTACCTTGTTAGACATGTATACAAAATGTGAAACCATAGATAAGACATGTGAACTATATAAAATTATGCCTCAAATATATGTCATCCCATGAAATCCAATGATTGTAGGATATGCAAAAATGATTTTTTTTTATAACTTTATAAGGGTTTAGAAACTTTCAAGAAAATGTAACTAGCACATGCAAAAAAGATTCTATAACCTTAACAAGGGAGGTGGATTATTTGATAAAATGACTCAAAGAGATGTGTTCTCATGGACTAAAATTATTGTGGGATATAATTTGTTTATTTGTTAAAAATCCCTTTTAAATTTTTTAAAAAATGTAATTGACAAGTGTAAGCCAAACATGATAACATTTACAAGCATCCTCCCTATTTGTGTGAAAATAAGAGCTTTCGAATAATGTATGGGCATCCATCAAAAAAGAATAGAAGTGTGATTTTTTAAATATTTTATAGTTGTAAGTAGTCAAAAAGCTATGTATACAAAGCTTAGAACTACTCATAAGGTATGTGAATTGTTTAGAACAATATGCCATCTCGTGAATTGTAATGGTTACAAGATATGCAAAAAAATGATTTATTGATAACTTGATATGGATAAAATCTTTCAATAAAATGTAATGGGTATGTGTAAATCCAAATTATGTATAACCTTTACTAGAATCACCCTTATCTATGCTAAAATAGACACTTTAGAATATGGTATAAACATCCATCAAAGTATAATGGAAGGGAATGTGTAATACCCCTCCATTTTGTTTCTTGTTTGGTTTGCTTTATGCTATGTTTGGTTGCAGTTACTTTGATACTGGATACATTTTGTTATGATGATTTGATCGCTACCATTGAGCGACAACCATTATTGTGGGATGTAGTTATCTGATTATTGTTTCACATGCATTATAGATTAATGTTGTTGTAGAGTTAACATGAGATATTATTATGAGATTATTGAAATTATGAAGGAAGTGTCAGTTTCAATGAGTGTATGGGTGAAGAGGACGAGTTCGCATCACTCACTTGCGAGCGCCCTGCGAATCCGTAATTCCTTCTTCACGGTGTGTATTATATACTGGTATATTGTATGATGTTGTTACTTGGTTGTAGGATTGCAGGTACGTGACATCGACTCCACCTGGTTTCATAGGTTTGAGCGTGTTGATCCAACGGTTAAGTTGAATGGGAGATAGTAGCTAGGTAACGTGTGTCAAGTTCACACCCTAGCCTTAGTGTGTCGTCAGTTGTGTGTGTCGAGTCATTGTCTGTCTTGCTTTGATTTTATTTAATTCTGAAATATTCTTGATTTGGAAATAGATATTTAGAATAATTGCATTTAAATTATGTTGATGGTTATTTAATTTAAATAATGCAATGTGGATAAAATTTTATATTTAAATTATTTAATTAATTAAATTTAATCCAAGGGGGTTAAATTTAGTTATTAAATAATTTAATTAATTAATTAAACGTGATGTAAGAGAGTGAAAGGAAATAAAAGAATTAAAATTATTTTTGGAATTTAATTTCAACGTATGGGAATTAAATTAGAAATTGTAATCAAATGTTTATTTGGGAAATTAGTTGCATCTTTGGAAATTAATTTATTATTTGAAATTGCATTTTAAATTGAAAGTGGGTTTTTCGAAAAGTGAAATTGAAAATTGAAATTGAAATTGAAATTGAAATATCTAATTTGCATGTAATGTGAATTAGCGTTGAATTAGGTATTTTTGATTTATAAAGAATACATGTTTTAATTTTAGGGCAGAAAAATCTTTAGGAAAATTCATTTTTACAGCAGGGAAGAAATTTTGGAAAATTTGCACAAGGGTTTGAAAAAAGTTTGATTGTAAAATTGATTGAAGGAAAGATTGTTTGCATTTGTTGGATTCTAGATTGGATTCATTGAAGGATTGAAGAAAATTCAGGAAATCTTTGGAAGAGGCTTGCATCAAAAATTCATCTCTTCCTGTAGCTTCTTGTACCAGGTTTTCCTCTTTGTGTTTTATTGTTCTTGATTGTTTTCTTTAAAATAGTATTGATTAAAGATTTGTTTGTTAAATCCGTTTTAGAAAATAAATTTGATATTAGAAGAAAAGAATTAAATAAATTTACAGCCTTTGCTTGTGAAAATTCTTGAGTGAAAATTGTGAAAACCTTAGTTGAATTTAAATTATTTGGAGAAATCGATTTTGTTGTTTTTGAAATCAAACATAGAGATTGAACAATGCATTTAGAATGTTTTTAGAAAATGAAAATTTTTGTTTATTATTAAAAAACAGATTTTAAAATCTGCAGTATAGTTATATTTTCATGGCAAAATGGTCTGATTGCGTCGCCTATAACTTCACTTTTACAAACTGGGTTTTCAGAAAATTTAAAGGGTTTTTGCATTTTGATATTTTCTTACCCCTGCCCAAAAATCGTAAATACCCAGATCAAAGTTTTTGAGTTATGCTTAAAACATGAAACTGCTGTTAAGTTATTTTTCCCATGGCTGTTTTGAAAATAAAATAATAATTAATTGATATTTATAAATATTAATATTTTATGTATTGTTATTATAATATTAAAATATTATTTAATAATATTTTATATTATAATTTATAATACTAAAGTATTATATTTATTTATATTATTTTAAATAAAATTTGTATATTAGATTAGTGGAATTAAAATTATAAACATATGGGAAATTATTGTTATTTTAAAATGGCTTGTTAAAGTTTAATTGAAAGAGTTAAATATTTGATTTAAAGAATGCAATATATTATTGAATAGAGATTTAAAATTGGATTGATTAGTGTATATGGAAAATGGATAGAGAAACAATATGTTATTATATTAAAGTGATTGAATGTGTTGAATAGAAAATTGAATGAGATATAAGATTTGGTTAGGAAATGGAAAGAGTTTACTTGCATGGATTTGTGTCGATTTAAAAGTAAATTAAGAAGTTGTCTTATTGATGAAGCAATCAATTATGTTATTTATTAATCTCTATTTAGATTAATTGAATCATTGGGATTGGATTATGAAAGAGATATGGATTTAGTATATCCAAAAGTAGTATCTTCCTCATGCTTATCTTAAAAGATTTAATTCTTTGGATTCAGTAAAGGGAAGTAAGTTTAATTGTTTTAGATTTCCAATAATGAAAAAGGAAATAGGGGTTATGATTATTTTAGATGATCTACTTATCATGTCTTTGACTTTGTCAACACTACCTATTGAATGAGTATGGATTTAGGAAATCCAAATATTAGATTTGATTGATGACTTGAATGCTTTTATTGCTATGTCGTCAAGTTGCATTGTTGGTTTTAGGATTTAGTGTTAGTCCTAAATTATAAGTCTTCCAGAAGAACTTAGAGGATAAGGGTTCTTGAATCTTTATGCCATCCAGTTGTTTTCCCTTGGGTAGTGTATGTTCAGTTTTACCCGGTTTTCATGAACGGGGATGTTTGCACCTCTTTGGTTTAGGAGCGGATTATGGGATTTGTGTCTCCTTGTATGGGGTGCCCTTGTTATGTGGTTTCATCTTGTTGCCTCCTGTGAAAGGAGTGGACTATGTGTTATTGCCTCCAAGATGTTTGGAGTGGGATCTTTTGTACCTCCTATGAAAGGAGTGGACTATGTGTTTGTTGCCTCCAAGATGTATGGAGTGAGTTCTATTATTTGTATCCTCCTTGTATTGGAGTGGATTATGATGCCTAGTTGGTATGCACTTGTGATTTCCTTGGTGGATTGTTTGGATGTGTGTTGTCGAATAGAAGAGTGGCTTATGTTAGGCGCCAAAGCCCAAAAAGGTAAACTGGATAACCTTCAGGAGTGATTTAAATAGGTGATAATTAAAATAATGTACTTAGAAGATTAGGATTAACTTCACATTAATCAAGATAATTTAATCCTCACTCATAGATGCAAGGGCTTGTTTAGACTTGGGATGAGTGAGAAGGCCTGGAATGGCAAGATTAACTATCTAGTTCTTGCGAGAGGTAGTTGATTCCGCATGTGTGAGTATAAGTGTCGGGATTCGGTTGAGGCCACCAGGATTACTTGTGTCGGAGCCTATGAAGAATGCCCAGAGGAGATCTCATGACAAACCTTGCGATGACGCTCTATCTATGACAACTGTTGTTAATTATTTTATGTGTATGGTTATTTGAACATACTTGATCTACTTTATGTCTGGAAGCAATGTGACCTATGTCAGTGATGTTGGAGTTGTACTTGTATTGTACTTGTATTGTATTTGATTCGTACTTGTATGGTGAATGAGTTGTACTTGTTAATTCATTTGGTTGGTTATAACAATATGAGTCAGTATGAGTTTGCCTTTGGTTAGAGGTAGTAGAATCTTTGTCCATGTTACTTTGTTACTATCTCCTAGCATGGGGGGTGGGCCTTCGGGTACCACATTGGTAGGGTGGAACATGCACCGAAACCATTGGGTCCGTATCGATCTTCAGTACTCGATGGCGAGACATCCAGATGAACAGCTCGCGGGTCTTGTTGTAATTTCTTGCATTGTAATATTTCAGTTGTAAATGATACTTTATCCCTCTTTTGTAAGAGGTGGAGTTATGTAATTGTAATATATTTGTACTAGTGTCTCATTCTGGGAATGAGTGATGTAACTATTTGTTTAAGATAATGTTTATGAGATTGTATCCTCGTTGATTATCTTACTATGTTATGTGGTATTCTTATGATGTATGATGGTTATTTCATAAAGTTCATAAGGCTATGGTTATATGTAATATGTATGTGTGGGTTAAAGTAATCCTAACCTTGTAGCCTTAGAGGTTGTTGTTAACTAGTAAGTGAATGTGTATGTTAAATGCACTTTATAAAAAAAAAAGTAGTTCGCTTAAGACGTTAATTGCAACTTATTTAAGGTTACTTGGCGGGGCATTACAGAATGTATAGAAATTCAACAAAGAATAATAAGAGTTTATTATTAAATATTATAGTTGGATGTGATCTATTAGACATGTATAAACATGTTGGAGCAAAGATAGGGCAATGAAATGTTTGAAAAACTATGTCAAAGAAATGTGGTTCCATGGAATGCTATGATTGCAAGGTATGCATAAATGGATTGTTTAAAAGGTTTTCAAAAAGTCTCAAGAATATACAATTCAATATAATTTAAAGAATGTAGGACTATAAAAATATACTATAAAGTTTGATGAATTTTGTAGACACATAGATCTGACTAACATATTTCTTCTAAAACATCATCATTTTCTATGATTAGGTATCATCAATTTGTATTTTGTATTTGCTTAAATAATTTCATTTTTTTTATCAAATTAACATTATTTCTCTTCCATCCTAGATAATCAAATAAATTTTAATTATTTAATTATTTAAAATTTGGAAAAAATGGCTCTGGGAGCCAACGGTTATCTTAAAGGAATGGTGGTGACTAGGGTTTCCCCTGGTTTATGCTTGGAGGAGAAGTATCGACAGGTACTATAGTTGGAGGCTTGGAGAAGCGACAACATCACCAACAAATGTGGGAGGAAGGACTACACTGCTAATGCCTCGTGGAGATCACAAAAAGAGAATAATGTAAAGGTAAAAGGACTGAGAAGGTCAACCCTGTTGTGGATGGAGGAAACTTGTTCAATCACCTAGAGAGTGAGATTCCCATTGCTCGTGATGTTGGGGGCATCAACTATATCAAGGGATCTGTTGTGGGAATGGCAGAGGGAGCCCAAGCGCAGCCTTCACTATCTACGGTCTAGGTAAATATGGAACAAGAAGTCAATAGGCCTGGAGGATGAGGAGCTAACAAAGACATTAAAAAGTTGAGGGTTGAAAAGAACAAATCTGCATTTGTTAGGGCTAACAACAACCTAGGCAGAAGATCTGATGGGGGAAACGATGGGGACCTTGTTTCCCATGCATCTTCTGATTCCATCAGTCTAGAAATTGTCGGTGAGCTGGTGCAGGAAGTGAACTTTAATGAAAATGTCTTCTCTGGGCTGGGCCTGATTAGACGGTTTAGAGGAGTCTGGCCTAGCTTGCCTGATCTCCACAAATGGATTTCTAACTTCTGGAAGCCACTACTGGTTGGGTATGTGCAAATTTATCCAATGGCCAAAGGTTTTTTTATTATGGTGTTTGAAAAAGAACAGGATAGAAATAAAATCCTTTGTGACTATCATTGGGAGTGGGAAGAGAAGCTTGTGTTTCTATTAAAACCATGGCATCTAACTTTCCATCTAGCCACAGAGGAGTTTGAGAGGGTTCCCCTTTGGGTGAGACTTCCTAACCTCCCCTTACAATTTTGGTTTGATGCATGCTTGGAGGCTATTGGGAACTCTTTGGGGAAATTTGTCATGGTGGATGAAGGCTCTTCAAATCTTTTGCACTCAACCTATGCCCATATTCTGGTAGAAATGAAGGTTTCTGAGGTTCCCCCAAAGGAGATTCGATTGAAATCTGCAAAGGGTTGCTGGGTGCAGCCCCTAGATTATGAGGGGGTGCCCTTTAGGTGCAATATTTTTCACCTTAGAGGGAACTTGGAAACTGAATGTGTAAGGCACAGATCTAACAAATCTACGTCCTGGTGGAAAGGTGCATCCACCCAACATTACACGGTAGAGAAACAAGAGGAGAAGGAAGTGGGTTTATAGCCAAAGGGCTCTAAGAAGGAGGGTTGGGCACCAGACGAACTAAATTAGGTAGAGAAGTTGTTGATGCAAGAGGCCAGATGTGAAGAGAAGCAACAGATTCAGTTGCCTTCAATACAAAAAGGGATTTTGGTTGAAGACATGGAAACAACTGGTAAAATCAGGGTGACAACTCCAAATTGTCGAGAAAAGAAGAGGGATGAGAGGCTACAATTGAAGGATGCTGGAAAACGTAAGGCTAAAGTTCTGCATCAACGAGACTATCTTGGGGGAGGAGCATCAAATTCAGGTCGTGGGGGTAACTCTTTGGTTCTTCTTCAGAGTTTGATGGGATCTTGTAGAGTTTGTATTGGGTGTTATATTGGAGCTAGTTTGTATTAATTTTTAAATCTTTAATAAAATATATCTTGTTACCAATAAAATAAAAATTATTTAAAATTTGAATTCCCCCTTCATTTTTACTTTAATTAAATCACCTATTTCATCACTTTTCCTCTATTAATCTATTAATTTCAATTATTTAAATAGTTTATTAATCTATTCCCCTCCTCCAAATTGATTAAGTAATTTACATTTGTTTAATTGATTTATTTGAACATTAATATTTTTCAAAAATTAAATTAATTGAATAATTATTTAATTAAAATTAATTATTCTTATCTAAAATAAGTAAATTTATTTGTTTTATTTATTTCCCTCTTTGCACATAAAATTAATAATTTAGTAATTACTCATGCATTTCCACCTCACTTGTCAATTCCCACTCACTTTGAGTTCACTTCGCAATTAAATTTAGTCCCCTATTTAACATCTTTTGTTTCACTAATAGTTGATCATACTTATTTCCTCAATCAATTCTCTTAATTGGTCCATACAAGTAGTTAGCTAAGGTCACACAACCAATTAACTATCCAATCAATTCCTCTCAACCATTATGGTCATTGATCTACTCAGTCCTTCATCAAATCCTAACCATTGATCGATATCACCTGAAATCTATAAATTCAGCTATTCTATCATCTATTACTCTCTCACTCTTCACAAGAAACCTAATGTATATTATTCCAAGGTTCTTTCTGCTAAAAATATGAGGGAAACCACCATTACCCCCTTCTCCAAGGTACAAAATAGGAGAAAAATGGAGCTAAGCTAAGACTATTGTGTAAGACATAAATAATGTGCAAGTTTGTTGTATTTCTTATTATGCAACTTCCTTATGTTCTATTGGTGTGATTTATTATTTATATTGTGAGTTAATCTGATATTTTTTTATTGTTCACTTTCATAGTCTAAAATATTTTTAGGTCAAATATTTTGGCACGCCCATTAGGACCTAGGTCCTTGTTTTTAACGATCGATTGGGCTTGTTATGAATATTTGTAAGTTGTAGGTTATAGAGATGTGCAGTTGAATCTAGAATGCCACTTTTGATAGTACATCAACATAATTAACATGCAAATCAATAGCTTTGAAACCCACAGTGATGCATTTGACCTACATTGACACATTTGACTCATTAGTTTTATAAGTTCTAGAATTTACAATGATGCAATTAATAATTATAGTGACACATTTGACCTAGGTTATTTCTTTCAAAGTTACAACTACATGTTTTTAACTTATAATGATGTATTTTAAAATCACAATGATATAATTGATAGGTAAATCAATGTATTTATAGATTAAAAAACACATTTGATTTTTATAATGACATATTTTATTTTTAGGACGTATTTGATTTAGTTATTTGGTTTTTTGCTAACTCTAATATTTGATGAGTTCTCGGAAATAATACATCTATACAACTATGGATTTCATTGGAAAAAGATAAAACTCTGAAACTACTAATATATTTGATGTAGGGTCTTGCATTTTGATTTTTAGAATAGCTCAAGTTTCAATTTATTAAAGGTAAAAGAATTTATTTGCCTTGTATATTGGAGTCTTGGGTACGTATGCCCTCTCTTTACACTTAGCAAGAACTTGGGGATCAAAAATATATTTGAGTTCACATCTTTTTTCTTTTACACAATAAAGTGTTATCTACATATGCCCTCCCCTTGCACAGGTAGTACTAGTCTGGGGAAGAGAAACAATAACATTTTTTGTTCTTTTTATTTATTAGGAGTCCCACTTGGGGATTTTATCACCTCAAGGGAAAACTCAATCATGTTTTAGGTGGGATATAAAAATGGGGGAGAGAAAACTTTGTATCTGAAGGTTTGGCTAGTGTTGTGGGATCCTAAATCCATCGAGACCTATTAGGTGAAGAGAGAGGGAGGCACCCCAATCTCAAGCACTATAGATAGGATCATTGCTCACCAATTCCACTAAAAAACTTTATTTTAGAAGTCTAAGATTGGTGGTCGTTATTTCTAGTGGTATGTAGTGTACATGATTATACACAAAGTTACCAAACATGTACCATCCTTGGGTGAGATAAAATTATTTTGAGGGTGTAAAAATCCTTCAAGGGAAGGAGGAAGGTGAAAACTTGCACCACTAGAGGCCTATCTATCCCACTTTGAGAGTGGAATGTGTGTATCTACACGTTCCTACAATATTTTATTGCTTGGGACTCTACTAGCAAGATACACCTTTAATAATAGTTAGGTTGTACTTCTTGGAGTGTATTTATCAGGAAGACCCATAAATTATAACTATACAATACTTTAGAGTAAATTTACTACTCTTCTCTATTGTTTGTTATCTCTTTCCAAAAAAGTCAAAAAATAATCTTGCAAATAAGTCAAAACCATACAAACATTAGCTAATTTTAATTTAAAAACTCAAGATTACACATTTGACTATCATTGCGATGTATTTTTTTTACAATGATGCATTTGATTATCATTTAGTGCATATAATTTTGATTTCACATATTCGATATGTATAATAATGCATATGACTTGAAAATTGATGCACTTGATATACTTCAATTTGTTGGATTCAAACTAGTTTTTCTAGTCTAAACCTTAGGTTTTCACACATTGATGCTTTAGACTTTATTTTGACACCTTTAATAGTATAGTCTTTCATTTGAAACACATAAATTGATTTCTTTTATATCCTCCTTGATGCATATGATCCTAGTTTGACACATTTGATACCCAAAAAAGATCTAAAATCTACCAAAATATAGACATACTAGTGACTTAAAATCCAATATTTAATAATTTATTCTATTACCCTTTCATAATTTTCATCACATTCATAAAATAACTTAAAAAATTAGGATCAAACCTATATCAAAACATAATTATTCATCTATATCCAAAAACCATTTATCTATCCATCAATTATCTAGATCTTGCATTCATCCATTTCTAATTTATCCTAGTTGTTTAGAAGCTTTCCTTCTCAAATAAAAGGACAAATTAACTTATCAATGTTATACATTAGAATATAATTCCATCTACTTCTAGTTTTGAATATGTCACACCCTTATCTATTAATTTGAAATCATAAGTCTATCCCAAATTTAACATATCAAACTAAATCCAAAATCATCATCTAAGATCTTGACACACTTTAGACCTATGTTGGTCTGACCATACTAGATATCAAATTCATCAAGGTCATAAAGCCTCAAAATTTGTCACATTCATATACAAACAATGTCTCAAACCAAGAGAAAAATGCAACACCAACAAGACCCAAACATGATGCCTACAAACATAGATCCCTTCCAAGAAACATAAGGAGAATTACCACAAATTTTTGGATCAAGAGGTTTTGGAAAACCAATCCTACTATGTCTTAGGAATATTCCTAATATTGGTGGCATATTAAGAAACATAACACTCGAGGAGTTGGTAGAAGCATAAATCGATGCTAATGCCATGAAATTAGTAGACTTGCTTCTTACAAATAATTGTAACCAATACTTCATATTAGTCGCACAATAGGGAGCTAAATTTCCTTCTCCATTTGACACCACACTTATACAGGATATCACCAATAATACTCCATCAAAAACCTTAGGATAAATGACCTCCAACGACATCATACAACAAACCAATTTCTCCATACCACCTCCCATGCCACAACAAAACAACTCCTTCATACAACATAGTAACAACCTTACCATTCAGCTTACAATAAACACTCTTGTTTATTCCTCACACTCTCCTAATATCATGCCTCAACAGATTTCTACCATCATCTTGTGCATTCAATGATACCCACAAATTCAACACAAGTATCATTACCTTCTGGTAGATACTCAAGTTCCCACATACAACATGCAAATAACCAATCCATTATATAACATGACATCTAGTAAAACTATTTCCCGCACTTCAATAATTAATCGACAAAAATCATCACAACCATATCACATCTCATAATCACCTTCACCCAACTTGCATGAAAACACAAAAAAAATTAACATCAAAGCACTATCATCAATTTGTAATATCAACAAAATAATCCATTCAATAACTCTAATATGCATACTTTGATGAAAAATACACCTCTATATTCATCCCATATCTCTCAACCATTTACATCTAACATCCATACCTACATACCCATCAACCATAACATCACACACCAAAACTACAATCACATAGGCTTCGAAAGGGAAATGCCTCCAACTAAGGTAGTACCTTGAATAATAACACTAACTATAATTCTACTCAACATGAATACACAATAAACCAAATTTAGGAAGCTGATAATCAAGTTTATACCATTACCATAAAAATAAATAATCTTGAGTGTGTTGTACAAATCCTAGAGGTAAATTTAACCTTCAAGGCGACTCATTTAGAACCCATACCACATCAAATATAACCTTTTGGACCACTTGGGATAAACATCAACACATATATCTATCCCTGAGCTTCTATGTATATCACCAATCCATAAAGTTGTCCTAGATAAAGCTCTTAGAGAATATTTAGTACCTATAGATTTTAATATTAACTAGTTTCAAGCCATGTTTAGACATCTTTCTTCTACACATTATCTGAAATTTACCAAAAAAGAATGAAATATCATACATCCACTCATAATGATGCTTTACATATATAAATTTTTATCCATAAGCACGAGATTAAAAGATTCCTAACATATGGTGGAGTTGGTTTTAACATTTGCGCCTTAAAACTAATAAAGACATTAAGATACTCCAAGGGAGTTATAGGCCTAAATAATAAAATAGCGCTTTCTGATTACATAAACTTACAAATTGGAGCCACAATCTAATTTTCTCTCCCCTACTATGTAAACCCCATCAACATCCTTTATTTGGAATGTGTAACCCCCACCATATTCTGGAAAGTGTAACCTCCTCAAGAAGATATTTCAAAATTTTATTAATTTTAGTAGTACAATTTCTCGAGATCATAAATTTTGATTCGATTGTTGGATTTTTAAATATAATGTATCATCGGAAAGATCTCAAGAAGATTCTTGTTCAAAAAATAGAAGCTAAAGGTATATTTTGGTTTTTGGGTGCTTCAAATTTGACTTCAAATATTTTTAATAGGATTTTAGAAATTAAAATTATTAATATCCCCAAATGATAAATGATATTGAAATGATTTCTTCACCATTGGATTTATTTCATCATTTTGGAGGTCTGTGTAAGATTTTGTGTCCATGCATGCATAAATACCAACTTACTAAAAATAGTAACTTGCCAAATTTAGCCCTTATTGAAAAAGAAACAACATTTTATTTTTGGCTGATGCAAGGTGTTGGTGTTTTTTCCCACATAGAGATTGTAGTTCTCTAAGAGGTAGCCAACCTCTATTGTGGATGAATGCAAAAGGCTAGTGGCCAACTAACGAGAGTCAGTTAAAGAATGACCTCTCCAACACTTTTGGCTCTGTAGGACCAAGGTGGCTAAACCTCAATTTATTCAAAAGAATGTCTTATAACTGGTAAGAATAATTTCTATATATAGATTACAATCCCTACACACTCAAGGGGATAGTCAGTATTCTTGGTATTGGCATACCAAAGAATAATTATAGGTACCAAAGAGCAACGGAATTGACCAACTCAAAGCAAGAATTACTTCCCATAGGAAGACAAGGTTTAATATGGGGTTATGTTCAACACTTGGATCACCATGCTTAGAACTACAGTCTTACACCAAAGAGAAAGGTTGCAAACATTATTCAATGCCTCATCCATTGGACAATAGAGTCATACAAAGTATAATTCTGATACTGTGAACCTATCTTCATATAGCCTTACTACTATGAGATATTTCAAGATTTTAAAACAGTACTTCTTAGCGAATCTTGAGCATATACAACCATGAACATGTAAATTATATTTTCACGCATTTGATTAATTCATTAAGTTAAATCAAGAAAAGAAATTACACTTTCAATTAAACATTGAAACTAAAGAGAGAAACCCTTGATAAATCCATTCATAATCCATGGCACACACAGAGGAGAGAAAACCATCCTAATTTTATAGATATCTTTCTATATCAGTAATTAAAAAGAATAGCATACTAACTTTATACAAATCCCCACCCAGGATGATTTCTTGAACCATGTTCACAACATTCCAACATTTAAACTAACTGTACAAACTCCACAGTTTCGGACCCAAAATTTTAACCCTACAATGAGCCATGAAATCTCTTTTATATAACAGGAGAGCAACAAGCATTAGGCTACATTGTCAGTACAAAATTGAATTTCAACCTAAAGTGAAATTCAAATTCACATTCGTTATCATTCGATAACATCGTGTATGATCAAAGGAATAAAAAATAGTTACACAGTAACCAATCAGAGAACAAAATTCCGTACAAAGCACACGCACATCCATGTCCACATGATGAAATAGTAGGAAAAGACACATCCAACAAACCCACCACCGATAACCATCAAGAAAACACATGGCCCCGGTAGAAGCGACCGCTTTGAGTCTGCGCCTAACATAGCAACGGAACCACCTTTCCCTTATCGGCCTTTTCAGCACAACCCCTAACAACTAGATCCAGTGGCAATGTAGTTACAAGTTCAACTACCAGGACCTATTCATTTACTCCCATGATCTCAGTTAAGGTAGTGAAGTAACACTGATAAGCCGAATCAGTGTGAAATTCATTACCATCAGAATTATATATGACCACAGGGGACGAGCAGCATATTAGCTTCTTTCCAGTTTTCCTAGTACCCCTAGGCACTATGGGAGTAATTGGCTCCATCCAGACCAACAACCTTTGGGCTCCTAGCCTCGCACTCCTACGTTCAGTCGATTTATCCATAGAGAGAAAAGGCCTTACAACGCACTGGAGAAGAAACCTTCCTGCACAACAAAAAAAGAAAATGTGTTGCTAATAGCACATAACTTAATCAGCATTTATAGAATGGCTTAGTGTGCAGGATATAATTGCTTGAAAGTAATTCAAGCACTTGAACAATTAGGGATTAATATAGCCATGAGTGTTTTCAGCAAGATGGCACTGTTCGTACGTCGGAGAAAAACGGGAGGAGATCCTCTAGAGAAGGAAAATCTATGCCATTAATGAAACAAGCAATGACAAGGCAGTATATGCCACACAAACGAGTTGCAAACCCCTTCTTTGAATTTGAACCACTGATTCAGAACACATATAGTGAATCAGAGGGTTGAGATCAAGTCAATGAGTATTGACAATCCACTTCAGTGCCAGGGAAAAGACATCCAATCAAAACCCACGAAGACAGGAGGTCTGAACCACATAGTGGGGCCCACATAGCCCCATTGGCCAAAGAAGAAAGACCACATGTCACCCCCTCATAGACCTTGCAGTACCATTAATAATATTTACTCCGATCGTGCGAGGTGTGCGAGAGGTCATAATTAACCCCATTATTAGAGACCATCGCCAGTGAAGAGATGGCCATATGTCACCGCCAACACCTCAGGAGAAACCCACACATCCGTTCATGCCAGATGGCGACATCTCGTAAAAATAACACCACATTGGTGACGCCAGCAGGAAAACCTATGAGGTTGGCGAGAAATGACCTAGATCAAAACCTGCGATCGGACAGTTCGCCAGACTTCAGATGAAACACTCAGGTGGGACCGGCTAGTGAAACCCCCAATGGTATGAAAACATAAGTCATCTTGGCAGAAAGACCAACAAGCCAAGTGAAGGGGGTCGGTAAAGACACGACCCGAGAGGGATAAAACCTTACTTAAGTGATTGGTTACCCTTGGTAGTAAGTCATTGTTGAAACATAACAAGAGGGTTTTCAAAATTCGATAATTAAAAACACCATGGGTAACTTTGAAACCCCAAAACTCCAGCTTGCATCACTAAAAATTGAAAGTCCCATCAGTGGCTTCGACTGGGGATGTATGCCCCATGTGGGCATAGCAAGAATCCAGAATTTCTAGTTTCATAGACCTCATTACTGAATTACACAAGCCCTTTAACAGATATATTACCTTGTTCTGTAAACTAGACCTGTTTATACAAACTTGTTAGCCCCAATCCACCAAACAAGAGAAATCAAAGTCTACCCCTATCAGAAACAAAATTCTCTATTTTCTGACGCAAAAACACCTTGTAGCATTCACTATCTGATGTTTCGAAACTCATGGGATAACCAATACCTTTGAGAATACTATGGTGGCTACCCATACTCTGTCCCTGTACTGATTTAATCAATTCTTTGCCCCACCATTTTAAGAGCAACACATGACCATGATAATACTTCACCTTATCCTGCTCTTGGTCATATTTCATAGGATGTTGGCTTAACTATACTAGGAAATGGAAACTTCCGTAACTTACCTGGTCCGTAACATCATCCATTCTGGTACCATTAGTTTGCGCATTGAACTGAAATTTGTCATATAGAAGGGTGTGCATGGTATCCTTACTTCCATCACCTAACAAAGATGATACATAGCTCCAGGAATTTCCTTCTTGAAATTTCCTATTCAAGTTTGGTTGCCACTTTATGAAATCTATCAATTGGGAGTACACCAGGGCATTATAAAAGTTAGTAGTATTGGCTACATCATTCTTCAGGCAATGCACAAACACATTCATCTTTGGCCACTCCATATACATCTTTTCTTGTACTACTTCATTCATTTCTATATGAAAACTCTCAGAGACAAGTTTAAAAGCATCAATTTCACATTGATTAGAAAAGACGGAACAATATGTAATGGCTTCCTTGTACTCAACACTACCTGTTGAATATGTTGATTTATAAGTGAATATTTCAGCACAATCTGGAAACCTTTTATTGACCACATCAATGCAAAAAGGCAATAACACATCCATCTCCACTTCACATAGATATTCAGGAAAGACCATAGTACCAATGTGTTCATTACTATAATGGCTACCTCCAATTGTACTCTTCTGACCACACACATCATTATCCTTAGATTGTTCAACATTTATACAGCTTCCTTGTTCCACTACTAATATATCTGGGGCACACTCCAGATATACATCATTTGACAATTGTTCTTTCACATGGAAACAAACATGGGGCTCTTCATTCCCACCCAACTCCAGTAAAAATAAAAACTCAATTGCATTCTCAATACTGCAATCATTACCCTTAAAATCATAATCACTAGCTTGCAATACAATCTTAGTGACATGAGAATCACAATTAGGATTAGGAAACACAATAGGTGTCTCATACAATCCTACATCATTTTTCCCTTTAATTTCTTCAATATTCATGCAAAAAATTTGTAATGAATGAGCACTACCTTTATTTTGTGTAGATGCATTCCTGGTCGATTCTTCGATCTATATCCATTGAATCACTTGAGCCAAATTAGCAGGTTTCAATTCCTCTGGTAAAGAGCTTAGTCCTAGTTCATATAGTTCACAAAATAAATCAATGCATTCATAATCATTAGGTCTTTGATCTATAGGAATTTGTATTAAGATTCCCAGAAATCTCGAGAAAAACTCATATGGTGATTCCTTCTCTTGCCTTCTCATATCATATAGTTCTGATACACAAGACACTTGATCATCATCACTCAAATTGGACTGAGTTTAAACTTGGGTCCCATTATCATCCAACTACATTGGTCGAGTTATAATAGTTCTAGTAAGAATTTTATCATCATCAGTTTTTTGAGTAGCCAGTTCTGACATTCTATTAGTACTGGTTAAGCTAGGGTAATCAATACTTACAGTCGGATACCTCTTCATCATTGAATATTTCATATTATTCTCGATTTCCATAACTAGTTGGTATGCTTGGTGCAGAGTAGTAGGCTCTTTATCCCTTAATAAAAAACTCATCCTCTTGTTGAAAGCACCAAGATACACAACCAAGCTTTCAGCCTCATTTGGTCTTATTTCTTTAGGGATTTCCCTTAAAGCTCTTGAAAACCTAAGATTAAAATACGGGACTAATTCCTCCTCTTGTATGTGAATTCCCATAAATCCTTTTCTCAATGTGTTGGGATTGATTCTTTCACCAAATTGTTCCATAAAAGCCATCACCAACTGATTCCATGAATTAGCATAAAAGGCAGGTAGATAGGAAAACCAATCCCTAGCATCACCTTTTAAGGATTGCACAAATAGTTTCATGACAACATCCTCATGACTGATTTCATAATCACCCATTACATCTACAAAATGTTGTAAATGCTTAGAAGTTGATTCTACAACTTGCCCTGTATATTGAGGCAAATACTTCCTAATTTTCTTAGGAATTGAATTAGGGTAATCACTGATACCACTAAACATAAAAGGCATATACATTTGAGTTACAAAACTCCCCAAAGGGCTTAATACATTGTGCTCCTTTTGCATATTTATGTCTGACCTTAAACATGGGAGACTACTCAACAACATTTAATTATCAAGCACATCACTTATTATCGCAACCAGGAGTTTATTAATGACTGACAATAACATTCCTTGCTTTCCAAGATTTTATGCAATACAAACATGTTTCATGAATCCTTTTACATGTTACACTACTAGAAATATGGTAAAACCAATCATTGTTCCCTTTTTTATGCTCGACATATAATTTGGAACCATTTTTATCCTTAATCAAAAACACCCATTATCATTAGAAATAGTGAACTATTTTAGTTTTGATGAAATACCTGGTAGTTGTTTGCAGAATGTATCAACCTCTTTTCCAAACTATAAATAGCACATATCTGGGACTCTTCCTTCATTTATACACTAGTTCTTCAGACAGAGTCGCCACCTCATCAACAGAGGACAATATTTTAGAAAACTTTGACATTCTATTCTCTAAATTTTTCTAGATAATGGGTTTCACCACCCATTACAGAGTCGCACCATACCATCAACAATATCTTTCACAATCATAATACATTACCATGGAATTCTAACACTTATCTTTGCATCGAACAACAAGTTTTGGATAAGCACCTCCAACCCCTATGGTTCCTCTATCTTCCTTCTCTCTCTCTCTCTCTCTCTCTCTCTCTCTCTTTTTAAAATTTCTCAGAAGTTCTCCACAATAAAATGATCCTTCAATGAATAACTCTAGAATTCCTGAATCCTTTGTTTACAGGAAACCATAGACCACAAAATTATCAAGATTATTTTGAACATGTCTCCTTTCGCTTGGGTTGAAAACATTCACAATGTAAATTCAAAACAACATATCGTTTAATATGACTCTATACCAGGACCAATCTGCAACCAAAACCACTAAGTTTTTTCCCCAGCAGAGTCGCCATTCTATTGGTGTTTTTTCCCACATAGAGATTGCAATTCTCTAAGAGGTAGCCAACCTCTATTGTGGATGAGTGCAAAAGGCTACTGGCCAACTAACGAGAGTCAGTTAAAGATTCACCTCTCCTACACTTTTGGCTCTGTAGGACCAAGGTGGGTAAACCTCAATGTATTTATAAAAATGTCTTATAACTGGTAAGAATATTTTCTATATACAGATTACAATCCCTACACACTCAAGGGGATAGTCATTATTCTTGGTATTGGCATACCAGAGAATAATTACAGGCACCAAAGAGCAACAAAATTGACCAACTCAAAGCAAGAATTACTTCCCATAGGAAGACAAGGTTTAATATGGGGTTATGTTCAACACTTGGATCACCATGCTTAGAACTACAGTCTTACACCAAAGAGAAAGGTTTCAAACATTATTCAGTGCCTCATCCATTGGGCAACGAAGTCATACAAAGTATAATTCTGATACTGTGAACTTATCTTCATATAGCCTTACTACTATGAGATATTTCAAGATTTTAAAATAGTACTTCTTAGCGAATCTTGAGCATATACAACCATGAACATGTAATTTAGATTTTCAAGCATTTGATTAACTCATTAAGTTAAAGCAAGAAAAGAAATAACACTTTCAATTAAACAATGAAACTAAAGAGAGAAACCCTTGATAAATCCATTCATAATCCATGGCACACACAGAGGAGAGCAAACCATTTTAATTTTATAGATTTCTTTCAATATCAGTAATTAAAAATAATAGCATACTAACTTTATACAAATCCCCACCCAGGATGATTTCCTGAACCATGTTCACAACATTCCAACATTTAAACTAACTGTATAGACTCCACGGTTTCGGACCCAAAATTCTGACCCTACAATGAGCCGTGAAATCTCCTTTATATAATAGGAGAGCAACAAGCATTAGGCTACATTGTTAGTAAAAAATTGAATTTCAACCTAAAGTGAAATTCAAATTCACATTCCTTATCATTTGATAACATTGTGTATGATCAAAGGAATAAAAAATAGTTACACAGTAACCAGTCGAAGAATAAAATTTCATGCAAAGCACACGCACGTCCACATCCACATGATGAAATAGCAGGAAAAGACACGTCCAAAAAACCCACCACCGGTAACCATCGAGAAAACACATGGCCCCTGTACAGGCGACCGCTTCGAGTCTACACCTGAGACAGCGACGAAACCACCTTTCCCTTACCAGTCTTGTCAGCAGAACCCCTAACAACTGGACTTGGTGGCAAAGTAGTTACAGGTTCAACTTCCAGGACCTCTTCATTTACTCCCATGAGCTTAGTTAAGGTGGCCAAGTAACACCGGTAATCTGAATGGGTGTTAGATTCATTACCATCAGAATCAGATATGACCATAGGGGACGAGCAGCGTATTAGCTTCTTTCCAGTATTCCTAGTACCCCTAAGCACTATGGGAGTAATTGGCTCCATCACGACCGGCAACCTTCGGGCTCCTAGCCTCACACTCTTGTGTTTAGTCAATTTATCCATAAAGAAAAAAGGCCTTACAATGCACCAGAGAAGAAACCTTCCTGCACAACAACAAAAGAAAATGCAATGCTAATTGCACGTAACTTAATCAACATTTATAGAATGGCTTAGTGTGCAGGATATAATTTCTTGAAAGTAATTCAAGCACTTGAACAATTAGGGATTCATACAGTGATGAGTGTTTTCAGTAGGATGGCACTATTCACACGCCGGAGAAAAATAGGAGGAGATCCTCTGGAGAAGGAAAATCCATGCCATTAATGAAATGAGCAACAAGGCAGTATATGCCACACAGATGAATCACACAACCCTCCTTTGAATTTGAACCACTGATTCAAAACAAATTTGGTGAATCAGAGGGTTGAGATCAAGTCAATGAGTATTGATAATCCACTTCAACACCAGTGAAAAGACATCCAATCAAAACCCACGAAGACAGGAGGTCTGAACCACACAGTGGGGCCCACATAGCCCCATTGGCCAAAGAAGAAAGACCACATGTCACCCCCTCACAGACCTCATAGTACCATTAAGATTATTTACTCCGATCGTGTGAGGTGTGTGAGAGGTCATAATTAACCCCATTATTAAAGACCATCGCCAGTGAAGAGACGACCATATGTCACCACCAACACCTCAAGAAAAACCCACACATTCGTTCATGCCAGATGGCGAAATCTCACAAACCTCACACCACATTGGTGACGCCAACAGGAAAACCTGTGAGGTCGGCAAGAAACGGCCCAGATCAAAACTTACGATCAGACGGTTCACCAAACTTCAGATGAAACACTCAGGTGGGACCAGCTAGTGAAACCCCCAATGGTATGAAAACATAAGTCGTCTTGGTAGAAAGACTGGCAAGCCAAGTGAAAGGGGTCGGTAAAGACATGACCCGAGAGGGATAAAACCTCACTTAAGTGATCAGTTACCCTTGGTAGTAAGTCACTTTTGAAACATAACAAGAGGGTTTTCAAAATTCGATAATTAAAAACACCATGGGTAACTTTGAAACCCCAAAACTCCAGCTCTCATCACTAAAAATTGAAAGTCCTATCACAAGGTTTCCTTTTCACCCTAGATGATCCTATATAACCTTGTAGGCTCCACCTCCTTTCCCAATACTAAATACTCTAAAAAATTACAATCCAGTCCATCCCAATAAAAAAAAACACGAAATGATTTCTTTTGGGAATTTCTTAAAGGACTAATAACAAAGGATCTTAATCTCCAATACCCAAATAAAGTTATGACATCCCATCATATCCCTAATCCTAAGCTATATAAGCATCTCCCATCATCATGCACTCCATCACTTATCAATCTCACTCAAGCAATTCCTATTCAAAATGCATTATTTTCATGCCAACATTCTAAGTTGAACAAATAATCCCATATCCTTATCCAAACTCACATCCCATTATTGATCTAAGTCAAGATCAATGTACAAAGCATGAAAAAAAAGATCTAAAATGAATCAAGATCAAGTTACAAAGAAAATCCCCATAGATGATGATGAAATCAAAGTTAATCAAATATTTAATCAATATCCTATCTTTGATCTTGAAATCCAAGCTTATCCAATATTTAATCAAGATCCCATTGATGATTATGAAATCCATAAATAATATAATATTTGATCAATATTCTATCTATGATCATGACATTCAAGATGATCCAATATTCATTCAAGATTTTGCTATTGGTAAATAAATCGAATATGATACCCTCATCTACTCCTATCCCATCCATGATCACAAAATTAAAGTTGATACCATTGATATTCCAACAACCTCCATTTCCCAAGATGAGACATTGGACTCCCTTAGATAAATAGATAATAAAACAAATGACATGGATCACATAAAACATGTTAATAAATAATCTACTATGGATCACATTGAAATTTCAAATGATCAAATGATGACAAGAGTGACTAAGGATAAAGACACAATATCATATAAACTAGGATCATCTACTTTTATCAAATTAATATCACAAATGATAAAAAACAAACATTGATGGTTCTCATATCACAAAGATGAGTTATCAACTTTCGTCTAAAATAAAAATACATCTACCAAAGTATGTAGTATCAAGGAAAGGGATTAGGCTTGCATGAACAAGGCATTTTACAAATAGTTAAACACTTTCTTACAAATCTCAAATTTCAAGGTATCAACTATTCATCAACTAAGAAATCTAATGATGTTAGTGGTACATCAATTATATTAGGGTAATATCATTTGATGCAAGCATCAAAATAGAACTCATGTATATTCCTTACCATAAGGTTTCTTTTGACACTCCTTCTAGCAACACAATAAAACATCAATCCCAATTACTTAGAACCCACTAGTTGTGACAAAAAATAAAAAATATTACAAATAAAAAGATCAAAACCAAAATTTCCAAATATAATAAATCTAAAAATTAAAGTGGACACATGAGTTCAAAATAAATCTTAAGAAAATTGGAACAAGTGAATCCAAGAATTCAAATCTAATAGTTAATAAAAGTATGGAGCCATGAGAAAAATATATATATCTCAATGTGCATATTTGGATCAGGCCAACTCTTATGACAATAAGGATCACAATAAAATTTGGATGGGTTGTATACAAGTGTCATGATCCTGACAAGATAACTCCTCTATGCAAGTCGCTATTAACATATAATGGCACCAACTTCTACATCAGTGCCATAAAATGGACTAAAATAGTTAATGATTATTCCAAGATTAACGCCATTTAAAAATACCAAAAAAAAAAACAAAATAGTAAAGAGAAAAATCTCCCTTTGGTTAGAACCACTTCAATGGTGACTTAGGATAATCATCATCATGAAAATGTGACAATCCAACATGATGTTTGACAAATAAAAAAATGAAAGAGAAATAATTCTTCTAATAGTGAAAACCATTATTATTGCACTTTGGATGAGTACCATGATGAAAACTTAGGAAACAAGTTCCATGCATAAGATCAATTATCTTTGTGTACCATTATACTTTGTGGAAAGTTCTCTCAATTTTATCATACCCTTTTTCATGGAAATATCATATGCTCATCCCACATTATTTCCATCCATAATCCTTACCCACCTTGATTTGTATAAGGACTAGGGCAGAAACTTAAAAAATGCTTGGATAAACTCTTGTCATGTTTGTCCTTTGGTCACAAACTATCCAATATCACGGAATTTCCTATATTACACTATCAAACTTCATATCATAGAGAAAACATAGAATTCCTATGTTACATTTTCCTTGGATATCATATCCTAAATATTCCATCCAATAATCCTCACGAATCATATCCACCACTTTATCATCCTCCCATACTAGACTTGGTTCTCCCTTGTCATCAATTTCAAGCCTCCAATCCAATCCAAATATCCAAACATCTCTCCACAATCTAACCGATCCTAAAAGTAGCCCATCCAAATGCAATAATCCTAATCAATGCAATCTAACTATACAATCTAGTGCATCATCCAAAACATCCATTAGTTTTGTTCCCAGTTTGGCTACGAACCTTGATACTTTTTATTCACATTATCACCATCAAGATATGTCTTTCCCTATCTTGACATTATTTTTTGGATGTGTCCTTCCCACATCATCATCAATCAATCAATAAATTTTTAGCATGACTAGTCCACTAAGATCATGTTTTCCTTTAAATTACTATGGATTCTTTCATCTTTCTTGTGTTTTCATTTATTTGCATTTATCATGCTCCTTGAAGAATATTTCTATAGCAAGATCATGGTATTTCATATCATGGTGTTTGATGGTATATGTTTGGAGGTGGTAAATTTTCTTCTAGGTCAATGCATAAATTGGATAAAATATCACCTTTGTCTTATATATCTTAGTGCATAAACATTCATTTGTTGATGTGAATAAATGTCTTGTACCTAGTTAATTCATTAACTAAGTAATTAGGGGACATATTCACATGTTAAGTTTACTTAGGATATAAGGTTCTTCTAGAAATATTATATCTAGAACTTATATTATGTTTGTATCATTTTCTAGGTAGTTAGTTAGTTGTCACATGTAATAGGATTAAGACACATGTCTCAATTCTGTTGCATTTTATCTCTCACCTTTCATATATTTAAGCAAGGCAACATATGTACTTTTCCATATTCAGTTTGGCATTCTCACATCCTTAATGACAACATGATATTTCTGCCATTTCTCTCTAGTGGAAGTTATTTTGTCTTGCAAGTGATTCAGGGGAGTTTGAAGAGTTTATCGTAAACTCCTAGATTGTATCAGAGCATATATCAAGAAATTTTATATTCTTGCATGCTCTCTTGTAGAAGGTTTTCATTATTTCTATAGGTGGTCTTGTGTATTGAACTAATCTTCAGATCTTACATCATTTCTATATTAAATAAAGGTTTCTAAACTCAAAGTCAACATAACACTTCATCATTTCATCCATTAAATCTTTCTTTATTCCATCTTTATCATTTTCTTCTTTTATTTTCTACCTTCCACCTAATATTTTTCCATGCATCTCTTCTTTCAAGAGCTCACCCATGCCATTTTTGTACAAATAATCTCTTGAGGGGGCATCAATCATTTTAATTTGTAAATTGCCATTTCTTACTTGGGTAGGGAATATCATCATTTTCTCCATCTCTTCTAATTTTTTCTTCTCAACTACTTTTTTCATTATTTTAAACAACATCACTAAATGAACATTATCTCAAAGAGGAGAAAAATATAGACACTAAAATAACCCCTCTGGTGATCACTAATTATTATATTAGCATCATTAATTGCCATTATCGTTATTATCAAATTTATTACCACTATAATGATTTAATTGAATAATAATCTTTTATTCAATTAATATGAGTTAATTATTCATTCAAATAAATCAATAAATCAATAAATCACAACCTAAGGAGATGGTGAATGGATAATGAAGGAAATCAAGAAAAACATTTTCAAAAGAAAACACACCCAAAACAATAGATCGGTGGAGCTATTTCTAAGAAATGATATCATAATAGTTAGGAGGAAATGGTGAGGTAAGTTCTTAGTATATGCTTATGCTCGGAAAATGTGGAATTACATGGTCCTCAATGCCATCAAAGCCTTAAATAAACAATTGAATAGTGGAATTTTGAGGGGGATTTTTGACATCCCTACAGTTAGGAGAAGGGAAAATTTAAAACAAGAAGTAACACTTGAATGGAATAACAAGAAACACAATGGAAGTCTAGTGAGCTAGTAAAAGAAGGAAAATATTTAATGGATGGAGGTTAGATAATGTTGATGGAGGTTAGATAATGTTGATGGTCATGAACCCTTATTATAGTAACTTTTATAAAATTTGCTACTTTTATGTTTTGAGCTATAGGAATGTATAGTCTTTTCCTTCTTTTACTAGCTCAACTAGTGATTATTCTATGTTTTCCCTCCTATTAAAAATTCTATAGATGCCATCATTCTTTCATCAAATAAAAAATCTCTAAGTCATTATGAAGTCTATAATTTTAAAATCCACTCTCATTAATGAGAAATTATGTATAACAAGCTTGATCTTGAAGTTTGCACTGAAAATGGTAGATAGAACTTGATTTGTTTATATGTGTTTTCAACTCTTTATTTTCAGCTATTATATAATGTGAATAAATGACATCTTAACTGAGTACAAAATCCAATAAAAAGGAGAAACCGATGCAAAAATATGAAGTGCCATCAAATATGGAAAAGTTTTACAATCATAGAAAGCTTGCAAACCTAAAAAGTCTACAATATGTGAATAAATGGCATCTTAATTGAATACAAAATCCAATAAAAAGGAGAAACCGATGCAGAATTATGAAGTGCCATCGGATATGGAAAATTTCTCCAACTTGCAAACCTAAAAAGCCCACAAAAGACAAAAGATGCTTAATTGCGATGAATTTTGGTAACAATTAATACAAATTATAAACTATAAATTAGAAAATAAAAATTAATTATCAATTTTTAATTTAAAAAATAATAAACTATATTTTTTTGGGGTAATATATTGAAAATTAAGTAATTGTTTAAACAAAGATGATATTAAACTCTTAAAAGAAAAATGTGTTTTTTGGGGTTCACGGACAACGGCTCTGAATGACTTGGTGTTAGCTCTTAAAAGCATGGCTTGCTTTATTACCGTTTAAAAAAGTTTTTATTAGCCTAAGCTTAGGATTTATGGCTAAGATGCTTACGCATGCACAGAGCATTTATCTTGCAAGTACAATTCCATCAACGCCCTTCAAGCCTAGCTGGATCTGCAGCAGCCCCGTTCAGTGGTGGTGGTGTCTTTCGGCAGCGAATGTATTCTCACCACCCAAGAGCTCGCTGCACTGGCGCCTGGCTTAGAAGAGAGCGAGCTTCCATTTCTCTTTGTTCTTCTCCACCATATGGCTGTTGCGTTGCCCCAGGGCTTTGTGGGTTCGATTCCTGGCTTGTTCGGTGATTCGCTGGTGAGTTTGCAGTTATTAAGCCTCGCCTACAACAATTTATCAGGACCCATTCCGAAAAGTTTCTCCAGTTCGAATATAAAGACACTGTGGCTTAATAACCAGGTGGGTTCTAAGCCGATTGATGTTGTGGCTGGAATGAGCATGCTTGAGCAACTGTGGCTTCAGTCCAATGAGTTTACAGGCCCCATTCCTGACCTCACCAAGCCGACGTCTCTGCAGGATCTCCGTCTGCGGGACAATAAGTTAACTGGGGTCGTTCCTTCCAGTCTGAGCAGCCTTCTCTCGCTGCGCAACATTTCGCTGATCAACAATGCCTTGCAAGGTCCTTATCCTTCTTTTCCCAATACGGTAGAAGCGGAGGTTGGAGGTGACACCGAAAATAGCTTTTGTCTCCCTACTCCAGCAAAATGCGATGATAGGGTCAGTGTTTTGCTGGAATTTGCCAATGGCGTAGGGTATCTCTTTGTTCTTCTCCACAATATGGCTGCTGCATTGCCCCAGGGCTTTGTGGAGCGCACACAAGGAAGAGGACATTTGGTGACGGAATGGGCGCCTCAGTTGCACTTTCTGAGCCATTCTTCTGCAGGAGCGTTTCTCACTCACTGTGGGTGGAACTCTGTGATGCAAGGATTGAGGTTTGGGGTGCCACTTGTGACTCTTCCCATGCATCACGAACAGGGCTTAAATGCTAAGCTCATAGCCCGTGAACTCAAGTTGGGGGTGGAGGTCAGGAGAAATGAAGAGGATGATTCTTTTTCCAAGGAAGACGTCAGTAAGGCTGTACGTTATCCAACTGATGGAGTTTTGCAAGCCACCCAAGAACAGAGCCTAAGAAAGAATTTGATGACAAATCCAGTCTCTCCATATCCCCAAGCTTCTGAACCAAAGAAGGAACGAGTTCGGCCAAGGAATTGTTTGCCACACTCAAAAATCTTTAAATCTGTAAATAGATAAAGATAAGTAATGTTTTTTTATCTGGAATTTGAATTCATGTCAATTTTAATTGTTTGTATGTACGGTTCTCTCTTCTGAAAAGATTTTAATTGAAACTTTTATTTCATAACTTTGTTAATGTTCTGTTTTGACTACCATTCTATTTTTGTTTGGCATGGCCATGCCTCCTCTATTTTTCTTTTGCTTGTGAGATATTTTTTTTTAGGTTTGATTATGTGTTTTTCCTTTGTATTCTTATATTTTATGTGTAGATTTTCTTTTTTAAGTTTTATTGGTTTTGATTTTTTCTGAAAATTTCTTTTGTGTTTTGTTTTGTGGGTGTTGCCCTGAATGGCTGCTTGTACTCGAAGCTCTGCGTTACTGTTGATTGTTTTTAAGCGGGTCATCAGCAAATTTACAAGATCCCTAACAGATGTACTAATAAGATTGTGGGTTTCATTTGTTTTAGCGATGCGAGTCCGCTCAATCCACCTCCAAAGAGGAATGCACATTTATTTTGCAAGATGCTTACTGCACTCAGGCAGGCTTCTCTATTCTCAGAAGGCTCGTTGATGAATGCCTTCCACCTCTGGTTAGTTATCCAACTCAAATATGCGATTGATGGGCGTTTTAGACATATTTTTCGAGGTGGGTATCATTTTTTTACTTTATATTGTATGGTCTCTCCTTTCTGTAGGCATTTAGCGCATGATATATGATTCTGATACTGAGGGGTCAAAAATCAGTAACAATTTTGGTACCCAGAGGGAGATTGCCATTTTCCTGGTGTGTTAGAACTTCAGAAGCATTTATTATGATACCTTGCGCTGCTAGACTACTGTAGATGTTAGTATTAAGGCTCTAGAGGTCTTCAGCCCGCTTCAGATCAGGATTGAGAGGGAAGGAGAGAGAGAGGAAGAAGGGCTTGAGAGGGAGAAAGAATTAGGGGGAAGGGAGAGAGGAAGAGGAGGGGAGAGAGAGA